>SJYA01001072.1:1189891-1284891 GCA_006410615.1 Neotragus moschatus | reverse complement strand
GAAGACTTTTAGAAAGCTGCGTCAAAAAAAAAAAAAGTGGAAAGCAAGAATCTTGACTGTGCTTCTGAAAGAGGAAGAAAGGGAGGGAGATACATGAGTTCGGAGCAGTCATGGAATCAGGGAAGGAGTTCTGATAGATGGAGAGTAAGTGGGAGAATGAAAGAGAGTGACAAGAAGTAAGAAATCACTTCCGTGAATTAAGAGTGAGCGATGCAGTGAGAGAAGCAGAGAGACAGATAGATGGTGTTGGAAGCACAGATAAGGCGAGAGCTACTCGGTGGAAGCAGGGAGACTGTAAAAGACCATGGCATCATAAAGAAGATGCGCTGCGCGCAAACCAGGACATTAACGGTGATATCCGGAACTGGACCCTGCAAAGACCCCAATTACTTTGATGCTGACAGAATACTAATAAACATAAATGAATAAAGGGAACAAAGTACACACAAAATAGAACAAAAGACATTTAATGGTTCCGAGTTCTAATCCTTCCTGTTGTTTTTTTTTTTTACCCTTACTAAAACAAATCTCCCAACGTGGCATGCCAACATCAAATCTTCAATTCTATTCTGTGAAATGGGCTAAGCAAGGAAGACCTGAAAAATCTTGAAATAATTGCAAGACTAGGATTTCAATGCAAGACTAGGACTTCAATGTAATATCTCAGCAATTACACTGGTTACTTGAGAAATATAATTTTTCATACCATTAAAAGATGTCAGGGAAGGATTTTTTCCATATGCAATACAGGCTGTGAAACAAAACCAGAACTGGCAAGGGGGAGGACAGTTTTCTGGAAGGTTAGAATTTTAAAGTAAGCATTTAAGTCTTTGGAAAAGTTTTAAGAGATGTGTTAGAAGCAAAATGATTCTTTCAACTCTACTTAAATTGAGCTAGTTTTCCATGCAAAGCTATTTTGAGCCATAAAAAGACAGTAACTCTAATCAAGTATATAGATTCATTAAGGACCATACTAGATCGAGGTCAAATATGTGACCCTCCAATCTGGGTGCACTTAGCTGAGGCAATACTATCTCATCATTACTATCTTGAATTTATTGTCCATGAAATAGGCTGTTGCCTGCTTTTCTATCAAAACAAATATAAAGACTAATCCAGCAAGTAAAAATGTAAGTCAGAGTATTGAATCTTTGTAGCTGGACTGGATATACTGCAGAGCAAGAGAAGTCTGCATAACATTTTTTAATATCTTCCATAAAATAATGTATTTTCTCTCCTAAAGATCCATTGCATAGAGTGACTTTCATTAATTTCAGGAAATGGAAGCCAGTCTTTGTCTATCTTCCTTTTTAGAAAATGTCGTCTATGCAAAAAATTTTTAAACACAGTCAGTGTTTGACCTATCCAGAATAAAACTGGCCTGAAAAACAAGGGCACACGGTTCTGAGAAAATTCCAAGTGATTAAAACACCAATGTTGTTAGGAAGACTAAGTGTCAAAGTAAACATGAAAGGTTTGTAGAAAAATTCAGCTGAAAAAGAAAAATATATATGTATGTATTGATTTCCATATATTTATATATACTTTTACTACTTTATGAAGCTTTAAGAGGGACACTCCTGTTATTAAGAACTCTTTCAAAAAGTAATGGCTAGAAATTAGTGTGGTGCTGATTTAATAAACATGCTAGATTTACTTATTATTTTAGCATTTTCTCATTGAAAGTCTTTATTAAACATTTACATAAGGATTAAAAAAGAAGTAATTTAAGATTATTACAAAGTCAACTAAGTCAAATCTTCAACTGCTCATAATTTCCTTTCCTATATAAAGTTTGGCCTTCAATAAAACTTTTTCCCTTTTCTATCACAAGGTAAAATAATTCTTGTTATAAATTTGGACCAGTGGCAATTTCCAGTTGTACCAGAAAACCATTCTTATGCTGGTTGTTATTAGATAATGTATTTTACATAGATTAGCCTACATTAAGAGTCAGGGAGAAAATCTTTCTTTCATCTCGTTTTTTTTTTCTTTCTTTTTCTGAATGATGAGTGACTGTCAGTGTGTGGATGCTTCTTTTCAAGGAATGTGTGAAGCTGTCACCCTGCTGCAGCTGCAGGACAATCCAGATGTTACACATATGAAATCCAGGTCTCAGCATGGTGATGATTGTCAAATGAGAACAGCCTAATTGTAATGCCCAAGTCTCCATAAAATGACAATTTTTGGAGAGTTGAAGGAGGCCAGTATCTTTCAATTATTTTTAACCAGTATCTTTTCCCTGTTAAGTTTGCATTACCTGATTCTTGGTTAGCATTAAAAAATATTTTAAAGTCTGTTTTGGAAAGGAATAAACCTATACCTCATGATCAGATTTCATTAGTATTTATAGAGAAAAAAAATGTTCTGTCTTAGAGGTTTTCTCTCATCTTTGCTATCGAGGATGACGAATTCTGATCTGAGGACAGTGTGCGTGCCACGCTGGCATCCAAGCCTGTTTATGCAGGTAATGGCTGGTTTAGGACACCTCTGAACTGTCACGTACCATTTGAATTAATGAGGCCATACAGGTCTAAGGTCTCTAAAAAGGCCTCTCTAGATTAGGGTCTATTAAAACTGCCACAAGCTGCTTAGTGTTCTAAAAGTGACAACAGAGGCTCTTTCGGCTTATCATTTTGTTCTTTTCTTTTTTCCATTCCCTTTTCTAATTTTTTAGAATCTTGAAAAAATATTTTTTCCTATTCTTCAGCTAGTACTATGGTAACTTAGAGTGAAGAAATTCCCACAGATTTCTGAGCCACTCCAACATTCTTTAAAGAACACTGATATGCCAAAGGGGGGGAAAAAAAAAAACATGATATCAAAAAAAAAATTAGGTTGAAAAGTAGGTTTTAGAAACTGCATGGTGAGTTAGTGAGGCTGTTAATATTATCTTTTTTGTTTTGTTATAAAAGAATATTTAATGTAGCTACATTTTAGCACAGTAAAATAGCAGAACCTTTTTAAAAACCGGCCTTGTAATTAGGGGTAAATAGAAAGCATTATCTCTGCTTAGGTATAATCTGATATTTAGCTGAGAGATTAAAATATCATGGTATGTATATGAAGGGCACAAACATCAACAAATAAAGAAATGATAATTAGCATTCTTTAAGGATTACATTTAATTGCTTTCTCCTGACTATAATTTTATTGCCACAATATTGGCTTCATATTTTCTTGTATCTCTTTTGTCTGCTTCCTGTATTATTTCAAAACTCTTCTTCAGACGACTATAGTTTTTCCTGGACCATGAATATTATTGCATTCGTGGACTTTTGGTTTTGCTTAGAAAAATTTGTGGGCAAAATCAATTTACCATCTCCAAATCTATTAGGTGCTTAGCCTTTAATTTGGTCCACATTAACATTAAATGGTCAAAATATGAGGTTATTTTTGGAGTGATTATTATGATTGTAATAAGGCCTGACACTTACGCCACTTCAAACATGCAACCACCAACAGTTCTATTACAACAAAAGAGCTCCCAGCATAACACATTTTAATAGTCAGAAGAGTTGTGAATTCACAGCTTTGCACAGCAGGTGTGGCTGCACATCTTTGCACCCCTAAATACACTTGCTCATCTAATCTGACAGATTGGACAATGGCACAAAACCCCCATCACCGATGTCTAAACAAAGACTTCATTTCGGAAGAGACAAAGCTTCATGCACACTGTGTTGCCACTAATAACTTTTCCAAGCGGAAAACAATGTATATTTTATTAATGAAAAACAAATTGCAGCAGGGAAGATGAATGTCTTGGCTTTTCTGACATTTTACATAATTTGCTTTCCCTTCCCTTTTGTGCCTTTAATATTTACCTTCATATCAATCTTGATGCAATTTTGTTAATTAGCTGTGGTGCTGGCAGCAAAAAATGGAAGGCATCACAGTCCAGGACCTTAAAACCCAGGTTGCAAGGAGGAAACAATTTTGCAAATTTTTGTGTCTGTGTGGGTGTGTGTAAGTAAACTCGAGCAGAAAGCATCACCTTAATTAGAGCCAGAAGTAAGATGGACTTTGGGGCACCCACGTTTTGGGGCAAGGCGCTTGGCGATTTCAAATAAGACAAGGCAACGTGATTTTCTATTCAACTTCATCACAGCTGAACATTATAAAGTGAGACTAGAGATGTGCATATTTACCATAAAGGACTGGACTGAGCATTAATGGGCTCGGGGGGCTTATTTGGAGGCAGCTGCACTTATCATGAATCAGGAAAAGGAAATAGCAGCCCTGGTGTGCTGTAGGTCAGTCACAAATGTCGACTGGAGAGAGACATAAATTTCCCCCCGACTTCAGCCTGTGACTTGCAGAACACCCTTCTAGCATTTTCCTATAATTTAAAGATTAGGTAAGGAATATCACGAGTGTGTTCGATGAAAATATTAATTTAGAGATAAATCCCGTAAGTGCTCTGAAGCAGCGGCTTCTGCCGCAGTTACACTTCAAACAGGACTGGCTGCTAGTTTTGTCAACAGTAGGAGGTCATGGAAGGCTGCCAAAGAAAACAAACCTTTTTCAGTAAAATGCTTTCAGTTCTAAGTAGTCACAGAATATCCCCTGTACTGTTTTATTACTGATATTTAAACTTTGATATACTGTCTTTTGCTGACAATTTCTTGAATAAGAAATCTTAATCATAAAATGAAGTGTGGCACACACACCAGAAACACAATTAATCACAGCAAACTTTGGCAAGTTCAAATAATTTTGTTGTTTTTGGTAAAGGGAGGCAGAAAACTATAGCAAAAGTTATGGTTAAACTGTTTCTCTTTCTTTTGAAATTTATTTGCTGTTTCCTGAAAGACACATGATATATACTGTTGAGGAAAAGCTTGAACCTTCCATAAAAAGAGAGACATTTCCCATTGAAGGAACGGTTTTATTAATGATAATGATAAGGTGAATTTCATTTTCCTTTATCAATATGATGTAATTGATCCTAAAATAAAAGTACTCTACCTCTGTCTCTTTGTTTACATGTATAAAAATGTTAAAATAGGAAAGTCAATGCACAATGGATATTCAGATTTGTCACATATTTAATAACCTGTATTCACACTTGAAAATATTGTCCAGGTAAGGAAAACGAAAGTTGATGGGACTGATTTCCAAAACCACCTCTCACATGTAAGGTGAGCATTGTGCTAGAGGACTGGTTACTAAAATTTTCAGTTGCACTTTCTAACCCAAGAGGCCCTGTTTGAAGCTAGAAATCCATTAATGGTCTTCTGTCTTATGGGTTGGAAAGAAAAACACATGTAGCTATACACACCAAATTCTATTAAGTGGGTACAGGATAATACCAAATACATATTTCATGTTCATCATTGAGATTCATAGGAAAATTTTTGTTTGACATTTTTTACTTTTTACCTTTTATTATTATTCAAGTCCTAAAGATATAAGAATAAATGCAAATTGAAAATAATGTAAATTAGGATTTCACATATTCTTAATGATATCCTGGAGTTGTAAGATATAATTAACATTATATAGAGTGCCTGGAGAACCCAGGTAGGAACAAAATGAGAATTTAAGTCTCAATATTAGAAGTGCTGATGCAAAACTCACAGGCACCTCTCTTGCTTGCGCCTTATTTTCTCAGAGTATGGTTCAAGTGTTTTAATACTTACCTTGGCATCTTGGCTGGCTTTAAAAGTAACCTATGCATGGAGAACCCTGACACTTTGTTGCAGGCGTTATCAGCACAGTCATATCTGTAAGCTATGCTTGGCCACCTTTATTGTTTTACTGTTTTAAAAGCTATGTTCCACTTTGAAATTACATTAAGAATATAAATTTCCACCTCAAAATTATGATTCTATACAACAGATGCAGAATGTGTGCTTTGTGGCACAAGATCCCTTTCACTTAATATTAAGCATTCATCCTCTCACATTTTTTTTCTATTTTTGAAAACTATTTGAAATGAATAGACATGCACCATAGGATTCTAGACCCTGTAGAATCCCATGGCCTGTACGGACTGAAGCCTAGCAGTCTCTTGTGCAGACACTGCCAGCAGAATATTTGAAGTTGATGCAGCTTAGGGAAGAGGCTGATCTTCACAGAAAAGCTAGAATTTCTAAAAAAAAAAAAAAAAATTTTAAGCTATTTTACCCCTAATCATAGACAAGCATTAAAGATCTTAAAACATGACTGTGATCAGGCAGGGTTTTTTCTGGCATACTTTTTAAGTGAATACTAGTGTCTACACAATTTAGAACGAAGACCTGATGTTCTGATACATCCCATATAGTCTCATTTTGAAAGCCATCAACTATGTGATCTTCCTGAGTTTCAGCCTGTCCCCTTCTTTAGTACAGCTAAAATGAATGGAAAACCACAGAAATCATTTAGAACTGATGTGAAACGTATCTTTTTCCAGCTGTCCTAAGACATGGCTGAGATTGGCCATCACACATCCAAATTGATTCCTTCATATTAGTCGATGTAGATTACAAGCCCAGGCTATTCTATTCTTCTTTTTCTTATAATCATTTCTCCCTTCTAACCATATGCATGGGAACAAAAGTCATCACAAAGAATTGAGAAAACAGAGAAAATGAGAGGTAACGTTTTTCATCATTGTCTTTCACAGAACTAGTTTAGAGCTTTAAGTTATATCTGTGAATTAACTCTGTCGAGAATTTTTGGTACAGAGGAAATAGGAAGCTTTCCTGTTTGGTTAGTACTGTTGATCTAACATTAAAGATATTAATTTTTGAACTGACAATAAATCTAATTGCTTACCATTAAGGAATAGTGTATTTCTGTGATGGAAAACAGTTTGGAAATAAGGATTAAGAAAAACATTTCATTATACAAGCAGGCTATTCTCTTTTGGAGATTTTCTCTAACACAACCATAATATCAAGAATTGCCACTGGAAAAATTTTGCAGCTGGACAATTTGATAGATGATATATCACCATCACTTGATCACTATGATTACCATCACCTGACTGAGAAAATACGGGCCACAGACAAAGAGAACTATATTGTGAGAGTTTGGGGCCATTGTTAGCACAGTCAAAAAAATAGGGAAGTTTATTTATCTGCTGACGTCCATGAATAAGTCAATAGTTGCCATTGACATCTTGTGCTATACGTCAGTATTTCATTATTCAGTGAATAATTATACATCATTATGGAGAAGGGGATGACAAAGGATGAGATGGCTGGATGGCATCACTGACTTGATGGGTGTGAGTCTGAGTGAACTCTGGGAGATGGTGATGGACAGGGAGGCCTGGCGTGCTGTGATTCATGGGGTCGCAAAGAGTCGGACATGACTGAGCGACTGAACTGAACTGAACTGATATATTCATAGAATTCATGTATTATAATACTTGCTGAGGTTAAAAACCTATGATATGGCCCTTATCTTCAAAAGAAACCCAGAGTGTAAGAAGAAACTTCACAGCGGTACCTGGTTCTCCACTAAATCATTTATGACCTTCTCTGATCATGGTCTACAGCCCCAGTGAGGTTCCCAGGGCTGTCTGGACAGCTCTCTCACCTATTCTTTTTTTTTTTTAATTGAAATTTTATTTTTTTATATAATGATCATTATAGAAGTGTGTACATGTGTTCTTTTTTTTTTTTTATACATTGACATAAATCAGCCACAGGTATACCTGAGTTCCCAATCCCGCCCCGCCCCCCCACACCANAAGCAGGGTGACAATAAACAGCCCTGATGTACTCCTTTCCAGATTTGGAACCAGTCTGTTGTTCCATGTCCAGTTCTAACTGTTGCTTCCTGACCTCCATACAGATTTCTCAGGAGGCAGGTCAGGTGGTCTGGTATTCCCATTTCTTTCAGAATTTTCCACAGTTTGTAGTGATCCACACAGTTAAAGGCTTTGGCAAAGTCAATAATGCAAAAGTAGATGCTTTTCTGGAACTCTCTCGCTTTTTCAATGATCTTGATCTCTAGTTCCTTTGCCTTTTCTAAATCCAACTTGAACATCTGGAAGTTTACAGTTCATGTACTGTTGAAGCCTGGCTTGGAGAATTTTGAGCATTACTTAGCTAACATGTGAGATGACTGCATCTGTGCGGTAGTTTGAGCAATCTGTGGCATTACCTTTCTTAGGGATTGGAAAGAAAACTGACATTTTCCAGTCCTGTGGCCACTGCTGAGTTTTCCAAATTTGCTGAATGCAGCACTTTCACAGCACCATCTTTTAGGATTTGAAAGAGCTCAACTGGAATTCCATCACCCCCACTAAGCTTAATTTGTAGTGATGCTTCCTAAGGCCCACCTGATTTCACATTCCAGGTGTCTGGCTCTAGATGAGTGGTCACACCATCGTGATTATCTGGGTCATTCAGATATTTTCTGTACAGTTCTTCTGTGTATTCTTGCCACCTCTTCTTAATATCTTCTGCTTCTGTTAGGTCCATACCATTCTGTCCTTCGTTGAGCCCATCTTTGCATGAAATATTCCCCTGATGTCTCTAATTTTCTTGAAGAGATCTCTAGTCATTCCCATTCTATTGTTTTCCTCTATTTCTTAGCAGTGATCACTAAAAGGTAGGCTTTCTTATCTCTTCTTGCTATTCTTTGAAACTCTGCATTCAGATGCTTATATCTTCCCTTTTCTCCTTTGCTTTTTGCTTCTCTTCTTTTCACAGCTATTTGTAAGGCTTCCTCAGACAACCATTTTGCCTTTTTTCATTTCTTTCTTTGGGATGGTCTTGATCACTATACAGTGTAATGAACCTTCATCCATAGTTCTTCAGGCACTCTCTCAGATCTAATCCCTTGAATCTGTCACCTCCACTGTATAACCATAAAGGATTTGATTTAGGTCATACCTGAATGGTCTAGTGGTTTTCCCTACTTTGTTCAATTTAAGTCTGAATTTGACAATAATGACTTGATGTTCTGAGCCACAGTCACCTCCCAGTCTTGTTTTTGCTGACTGTATAGAGCTTCTCCATCTTTGGCTGCAAAGAATATAATCAATCTGATTTTAGTATTGACCATCTGGTGATGTCCAAGTGTAGAGTCTCCTCTTGTGTTGTTGGAAGAGGGTGTTTGCTATGACCAGTGGGTTCTCTTGGCAAAACTCTATTAGCCTTTGCTCTGCTTCATTTTGTATTCCAAGGCCAAATTTGCCTGTTACTCCAGGTATTTCTTGACTTCCTTCTTTTGCATTCCTGTCTCCTATAATGAAAAGGACAACTTTTTTGGGTCTTAGCTCTAAAAGGTCTTGTAGGTCTTCATAGAACTGTTCAAATTCAGCTTCTTCTGCATTACTGATCAAGGCATAGACTTGGATTTCTGTGGTATTGAATGGTTTGCCCTGGAAATGAACAGAGATCATTCTGTCATTTTCAAAACTGCATCCAAGTACTTCATTTCGGACTCTTCCATTGACTATGATGGTTACTCTATTTCTTCTAAGGGATTCTTGCCCACAGTAGTAGACATAATGGTCATTTGAGTTAAATTCTCCCATTCCAGTCCATTTTATTTTGATGATTCCTAAAATGTTGACATTCACTCGTGCCATCTCCTGTTTTACCACTTCCCAATTTGCCTTGATTCATGGACCTAACTTTCCTGGTTCCTATGCAATATTGCTCTTTACTGCATCAGACTTTACTTCCATCACCAGTCACATCCACAACTGGGTATTATTTTTGCTTTGGCTCCATCTCTTCATTCTTTCTGGAATTAGTTCTCTGCTGATATTCAGTAGCATTTTGGGCAGGGAGTTCATCATTTGTGTCCTATCTTTTTGCCTTTTCATATTGTTCATGGGGTTCTCAAGGCAAGAATACTGAAGTGGTTTGCCATTCCCTTCTCTAGTAGACCACGTTTTGTCAGAACTGTCTACCATGACCTGTCCATTTTGGGTCCCGACACAGCATGGTTCATAGTTTCATTGGGTTAGACAAGGCTGTGGCACTTGCGATCAGATTGGTATGTTTTCTGTGATTGTGGTTTTCAGTCTGTCTGACCCTCTGATGGAGAAGGATAAGAGGCTTACGGAAGCTTCCTGATGGCAGAGACTGACTGAAGGGAAAACTGCTTCTTGTTCTGATGGGCGGGGCCATGCTCAGTAAATCTTTAATCCAATTTTCTGTTGATGGGTGGGGCTGTATTCCCTCCCTGTTATTTGACCAGGGGCCAAACTATGGTGGAGGTAATGAAGATAATGGCGACCTCCTTCAAAAGGTCCCATGCAAGGACTGCTACCCTCAGTGCCCCACCCTGCAGCAGGCCACTACAGACCCACACCTCTGCTGGAGACTGCTGGACACTCATGGGTGAGTCTGGGTCAGTCTCTTGTGGGGTTACTGCTCCTTTCTCCTGTGTGCCGGTGATCACAAGGTTCTGTTTGTGCCCTCTAAGAGTCTGTTTCTCCAGTCCTGTGTAAGTTCTGGCTCTATGGTGTGGTTAATGGCAACCTCCTCCAAGAAGGCTTATGCCATACCCAGGTCTACTGCACCCAGAGCCCCTGCTGCTGTGGCAGTCCACTGTTGACTTGTACCTCTTCAAGAGACACTCAAACACAGTTCTGTCTCAGTCTCTGTGGGGTCTCTGGGACCTGGTGCACACAAGGTTTGTTTGAGCCCTCTGAGCATTTCTGGTGGGTATAGGGTTTCATTTTAAATGTGATTTCACTCCTCCGACAGTCTTGCTGGGGCTTCTCTGCCCTTGGACATGGGGTATCTCCTTACAGCTGCTCCAGCTCCATGCAGCTGCCTCTCCTCCAAAGTTAGTAGCTTTAATTAAAAAAAAAAAAAAAAGACAGTGAATTATGATTAGATCAGAATAAAAAACTTCATACTTTATAATCTCCCTCCAAATATCTATACTACTACCCTAGTTTTGAATTAAGTTAACACATATTAATCACTTTACATCTTAATATATTTGTTTTTCTTAAAAAGATGAAGTAATTAGTTCATGCTTAGAAAAATCACTCTGCTCCAATATAGGTAATTCCAACCAACTCTTCAACATAAAGAAAAATAGAAAATGAGACAAAATATTTTTAGAGATAAGTTTAAAGGAATAGGAAGTCTACCAAGATAATAAAGAATTATTGGGATAGAATATGGGAGAGTGTAGGAGCCTAGAAAAGTAAGTCTAACATTTGAGGTCTTTTTTTTTTTTTTTCCTCTCTAGTGACATTTCCTGATTCTAGATGTGTCAGCTGTGAGACAGAGGTAAACTTTTAGCAAGCTAGCAAAACCAGAGATCAGTTACTGGAGGTAGGGCTTGCCAAGCTAATGGGGTCTTGATGATTTTTCTTGCTTTGGTTTGGCTTACTGTAAGATGAACTAAAAAGAAAGATAACTTCACAGTGGCTGAAATAGAGCTTTAAATTGTGAAATTCTTAAAATAAGACTGGATGAATTTCAGATTGCTAGCAGTATCCTGGCACATGGCAAAAGCAAATGTTAATCCTCTCTGGAAAAAGACAAGCCTATATTAAGTCTCAAATTATTCTTATATACAATAATGCAAAATCAACTTCTAGCACACAATGAAAAATAAGAAACTAGGAAAATTACACTAGGAAAAAAATAACACATTCAAGGAAATCAGTAGAAACAAAAGCAAGAAACAGATCCAGAAAGTCTCCAGATACTGATGGCATCTGATGATATAAGACACAGACTGTAAAATAACTATGTTTTCTATGTTCAGACAGATAAGAGACAAGATTGTGAACTGAACTGCAAGTTAAAAGATAGAAACCAATGGAAATTTTGGAATTTAAATAACATTTACCAAGACTAGAAAATTAATGCACAGATATAGCAGCATATTGGACCAGGCTAAAGGTAGACTTAATAGCTATAAAATTTTAAAAGAGCTAGAATAAACTAGAGAAAGAAAGAGGATATATATATATATATATATTATAATAATAGGCACAAGATTTAGAAATAACAGTGAGAATTCTAATATATCAGTGTCCAAAACATCAGGCACAGAGGAAAGAAAATATGGAAAGAGGAAATAATTGAACAAATAATTGCTGCTGAGAATTTTTCAGAATCCCCACGAACACTAAGGAGTATAAAAGAAATTTATACCAGGTGTTTTATAGCAAACTCACTGAATCCTTCCTCCTTTAAAAAAATAAGAAGTAAGACAGACTTCACAGAGAACCACCTTCTCGATAGATCAAAAATAAAAACAAGAAAGTGGAATATCTATGGAACTAAGAATGAAACTTGCTAACTAGAATTCTATAAAAATGAAAGTGAAAGTCATTCAGTCATGCCTGACTCTTTGCATCCACATGGACTATACAGTCCAAGGAATGCTCCAGACCAGAATACTGGAGTGAGAAGCCTTTCCCTTCTCCAGGGGATCTTCCCAACCCAGAGATCAAACCCAGATCTCCTGCATTGCAGGCGGATTCTTGACCAGCTGAGCCACAAGGGGAGCCCAAGAATTCTATACCTAACAAAAATATACTTCAAGATTGAAGGAGAAGTAAATATTTTTCAGATAAATGGAAACTGAGAGAATTTCTCTCCAGAGGACTTGTACTAAAAGGTAATTATCAAGCAGAAGAAAAATTAGTTCAGACAGAAGTTTGGGATGCAGAATGGAACAGAGAGCAATTGAAAGGGCAAGAATGTGAATAAGTCTAAATGAATATTGGCTGTATGTAAAATGATAATAATGTGCAATTAAAATAGTTACTGGAGCAAGAATATATGAAGGCAATGAATCAGAATCATGGAAAGGGACATGCACATACAGACTGTTGAGTAATGAGAAGGCTAACCCTGCAGAGTAGAGAGAATGACATGTACTGGAACAAGCTGAATATCAGTTATAAAAATAGACGTTATCTGCTACCTCATACACCAAGATAAATTCCAGTTAGATTTTATATCTAAATGTGAAAACTGAATAACGACAAACGTTCTAGAAGATACTTTAAGAGAATATTTTCCTAACCTTAAAGTACAGGAAAACTTTTCAAATGGCAAAATATGCACTAATTATAAAGGAAAAGATTTATAAAATGGATTATATTAAGACCCAAATCTTCTCTTTATCCAAAATTACTATTAAAAGAGCAAAGAGGTGAGCCACACACTGGGAGATAGTATAAGTAACACATGCACATGACAAAGGGCTCAGAACAAAATCCATAAGAAGACACCAACAAATCAACAAGAAAAGGACATCTCAGTAGAGAAATAGGCAAGAGATTTGAATAGGCACCTCAAAAAAGGGAAAATCCAAAGTAGTTAATAAATTTGAAAAGTGCTCAATTATCTTAGTAATCAGGAAAATGCAAATAAAGCCAAAATGAGAGGGAATTCCCTGGTGGTCTATTGGATATAATCCAGATTTCACTGCTGTAGCCCAGATTCAATCCCTGGTTAGGGAACTGAGATTCCCACAAGTCAAAAATAAATAAAAATAATAAAAACAAACAAACACCTATATCTATATCTATATATATATGAAAAACTGCCACATATCAATAAAAACTGCTGAAAAGGAATTGACTAGTAGTCACAAGTGTTGGTGAGAAGGTAGAGCAAGTGGAATGCTCATAACCTAATGATCAAGTGCAAATTTGTATAACCCATTAGAAAATTGGTATTAGTCACTAAAATTGAACTTACACGTAATTTGACTGAGCAGTTTCACTCCATCTATACATGCAATAGACATCAGTGCATGCGCCCCAGGAGATTTGTGCAAGGAGGTTACAGCAGCATTGTTTTTGATAACCCCAAACTACATCAAATTCAGGTATATCCATTCAATTATGAATTATATGAACACACAACTACAAACAACACTGTAAATGGATCTTGCCAATATAATGTGGAACGAAAGACTCCAGACTAAAGCAATGCATACTTAATGATTCCATTTACATAAATATTAAAAAAACTGGCAG
The DNA here is from genome assembly GCA_006410615.1 of Neotragus moschatus. NCBI lineage: Eukaryota > Metazoa > Chordata > Mammalia > Artiodactyla > Bovidae > Neotragus > Neotragus moschatus. The sequence goes on along the minus strand of SJYA01001072.1, from coordinate 1,270,970 downwards.
TAAACTACATTATTGAAAGATGCATATATGTGTGGTATAACTATATATAAGAATATGTATAGATGTTATTATCATAAAATTATAATATGGAAATTTGGGGGAGGAAGTAAGGAATGGTGAGATAAAAAGTACTTCTAGGTCCTGGCAATTTTCCATTTCTTCCTAGATCATGTTTACAGTATGCTCATGCTGTAATAGATCATAGAATTTAACATTTTTCTTTCATGTTTCTTCTCTGTACATGTTTATATTTTGCAATAAAAGTGTAAACTATATGATATCATACATGGTACAATGCCACACTCCCAAATCCTCCCACCCTCTCCCTCTCCCACAGAGTCCAAAAGGCTGTTCTACACNTCCCTCTGGATCATCCCAGCGCATCAGTCCCAAGCCTTCTGCCACGAACCTAGACCAGTGATTCGTTTCACTTATGATATCATACATGTTACAATGCCATACTCCCAAATCCTCCCACCCTCTCCCTCTCCCACAGAGTCCAAAAGTCTGTTCTACACATCTGTGTCTCTCTTGCTGTCTCGCGTACAGGTTTAACACTGCCATCTTTCTAAATTCCATATATATGTGTTAGTATACTGTATTGGTGTTTTTCTTTCTGGCTCACTTCACTCTGTATAATTGGCTCCAGTTCCATCCACCTCATTAGAACTGATTCAAATGTATTCTTTTTGATGGCTGAGTAATACTCCATTGTGTATATGTACCACAGCTTTCTTATCCATTCATCTGCTGATGGACATCTAGGTTGCTTCCATGTCCTGGCTATTATAAATAGTGCTGCGATGAACATTGGGGTACATGTGTCTCTTTCAATTCTGGTTTCCTCAATGTGTATGCCCAGCAGTGGGATTGCTGGGTCATAAGTCAGTTCTATTTGCAATTTTTTAAGGAATCTCCACACTGTTCTCCATAGTGGCTGTACTAGTTTGCATTCCCACCAACAGTGTAAGAGAGTTCCCTTTCTCCACACCCTCTCCAGCATTTATTGCTTGTTGACTTTTGGATCGCAGCCATTCTGACTGGTGTAAAACGGTACCTCATCGTGGTTTTGATTTGCATTTCTCTGATAATGAGTGATGTTGAGCACCTTTTCATGTGTTTGTTAGCCATCCGTATGTCTTCTTTGGAGAAATGTCTATTTAGTTCTTTGGCCCATTTTTTGATTGGGTCATTTACTTTTCTGAAATTGAGCTGCATAAGTTGCTTGTATATTTTTGAGATTAGTTGTTTGTCAGTTGCTTCATCACCTATTCTCTACAGCAACTATTTCCAACTCAGTCTCATCTCTCCAAGACACTTACCCTGACACCAACACCTCACTCCCAGGAGATAATTTACTCGCACTCAGCAGGAAAAGCAGAAACCATTGAGAGTCAGCTCCTTCAACCTGCTGACCTCTGATGTGCACTGAGCCTTCCTTCTCTTCTCTCGCCACTTCTATCAGTCTACCAAAATAGCTGTCACTAGTGCCGCCCATGGATGCACGTTCAGTCACTTCGTATTTGGCCCAGACATAACTTGATATTAAAAAGGACTTCCATCATTCTCAAAAAATATCTCTACTGCTGCCTTTTTACCCACTGGCTTGTCTGAATATTACACTTTTCCCAAACGACTGTGGTCATTTCTATTCTAGGGATTTTGCCTGGTTGTTTCCCCTTATTTGACTCTTAAATGCAGATTTTTAAAAATCTGATTTTATCTTTACAATACATGAAAGCACTATTTTAAAGCCTGGTATAGCAAGAGTGATGGAGATCTGTGTTTGTGTCTTAGTGGCCAAAGAAACTTAAAAAAAGAAACTTCCTAGTGTTATATTTCCTTGTACTTCCATTGCTTTAGTAGTCAACCACGGTATTCAGCTATTGCCTATTGTGTTCAAAGCACCATACAGGCTTTCTGCCTGTGTACAGGATCAACTCACTATGTCTGTTATGTGAGGTATTCACTAAGACTTTGCAATCATTACTAGCAAGTAGAAACACATCAACTTTTGATTTAGTTCAATCGTGGGGCAGTGTTTGTGCCCTCTTCATGAAATTTTTCATCAACCCTCTCAAGTCTTATTTATATCATAGGTGTATCCAGACTCATCAATAACAGCAACTTGTGTAGACTCTGGAAATTACTGACCTCTAAGATTTTCTATAAAAACTGAATAACAAGGTTGTATATTAAATTCATTTTATCTGTACCAGGAGCTTAGCCTACAAAAGTATGTTAAGTGATGACACTTTTCATGAGCCTTACCCCTTTCCTTAGGTCAAATATCAGAGATGTCACTTCACTGTTTTTTGTGGGAACCATGTTGCAAGGGCTGAGCATGGAATCGTATTGTCCAGAAGCTATTATAAAAGAATTATATTATAATTCTATTATAAAAGAATCTATTTGCATAGTAGATTATAAGGTATTCTAAGTTGCCATTCATTTTTTACTTCACTAAGACAGGAGTTTCTTTTAAATATATATATACAACTCAAATGAGTCTAAAATATTAGGATAGGAAAGTACAGATTCTGAGTAATTTATTAACTATAGGCTCAGAGCATGTGTGGCACCCTAAAAGTTGTGCTAAATTAATTAGGTTTTGTATCTGTACTCTGGGGAGTTTTCAATAGAAGCATCATCAGGGTTATTTATGCTGCTTTGTGATAGCAAAATATTGAACTATCCATGTTAGCAGAAAGAACATACATTTGAAGAGATCATGGAAATAATGACCGGTTGCTTTGCAAAGCTGATGCTCTCATGAATTGTTTTTCTTAAGGAAAATAAGGGCAGAGCTCTCTATTTCAACGTTAAAGGATGAAACAAAGAAAATTAAAAATTAATTTGGAACTTGAACTTGATATTTTGAAAATCTTTAGAAATGGGGCATTTACCTACTTCTCATGGTCTCTACTAGTTGAAGAAGTAAAGTCTATAACACATACCACGATGGAGACAAAAGTCTTAACCAAACTTTGTCACCTCAATCACGCCATCCTTTTAACAGCTAGCACTTATGTTTTATTCTCTTCATCCACCAGGTCCAAACAGCAGGGAATGGAGCTGGGAAGGCTGGGGTGGGGGGAATGGTTAAGTAAAGATATCACCTGTTGGAATGGAGATAGAGACATTTGAGAATGTGTTCTCCTGCCTGTAGCAAACATCTGGCAGAGAAATTAGAGTCGACACATCTTCACTGTTTTCCCTTCTCTTCAAATAACACCTTCTTTACTTTCACAGGGTATACAGGAACACAAAAAAGTGGATGCCGGTTGGTTGCAGTGGGGTTGGATAGGGTCTTGCCAGGGCTCTAGAGACTAGCTTCACAGATCACACTGCTTTGCCCACTCTGAAAACATCTATCCTATAAAAGGCTCTTTAGCAGCCTTGATAACTAATAGGTTGGTCATTTAAACTGGAAAATTTACAGGTATGTGGAAGTTAAACAACATACTCCTAAATAACAAATAAGCAAAGAAGAAATCATAAGAGAAATTAGAAAATACTTAACAGGAATGAAAACGAAAACACCAGATAGCAAAACTTGTGGGATACAGTAAAAGTAGTCTTTAAAGAAAAAATGACCTAAATCTTGATCTACATCAAATGCCTTCTTTAATGTCAATTGTAAATCAATTATATATCATAAGCAATTGGAAAAAGTGGAGAAAACTAAACTCAACAGGAAGAAGGAAGGAAATAAAGACTTGAGCAGAAATAGCTGAAATGGGTAATTCAAAGATACAGAGGTCAGTAAAAACAAATAGAGAAATCTGCAAATAGATTGATGAGGAAAAAAAGAGAGAAGACTACTAAAACTGGGAATTGTAGTAATGACATTACTTCTCACTTTACAGAAGTAAAAGGAATTATAATTGGATAATATGAATACTTATATTTCAACAAATTAGGTAACCTGGATGAAAGACACAGATTCTTAGAAACATACAACCTACCAAAACTAATTCAAGAAGAAAGAGAAAATCTGGATAGACCTAAAGAAATTGAACTAGTAATATAAAAATTTATAACAAAGAAAAGCCCAGGGCCAGATGTCTTCATTGCTGTATTACACCAGATGTTTAAAAAAAAATTAATGCCATCACAGGCTGTGCTCCCTGCGTTATATAGAGGGATAGGGTAGGAGGAGAGAAGGGAGGTTACACATGTACAATCATGGCTGATACACATTGTTGTATGACAGAAACCAAGACAACACTGAAAAGCGATTTTCCTCCAATTAAAAAATAAAGAACTGACACCAATCCTTTTCAAACTCTTCCAGAAATAGAAATGAATGCTTCTTAATTCATTCTAGGAAGCCAGTATTACTCTAATTCTAGAGCCAGAAAAGATACCATAAGGAAAGAAAATGATGTCAATATTTTTATGAATAAAGATAAAATGCTAACAAATGGAATTCAGGAGTATATAAAAGGGATGATATATCATTACCAAGTTGGACACATTCCAGGAACGCAAGATTTGTTGAGCATATTAAAATCAACATCATATATCACACTAATAATGAAAAAAAGATCATCTCAATAGACACAGCATTTGCCAAAATACAACACACTTTCATAATAAAAACACAATCTAGGAGTGGAAAAAAAAAATCCTCAACCTGATAAAAGACTTCTCTGAAAAATGCACAACTAACATCAAATGTAGTGGTGAAAAACTGAAAATTTCCTAAGGTAAGGAACCAGACAAGGATATCTGTTCTTTTTATTCTTATACAACACTGAATAGGATTTTTAGCCAAGGAAATTAGGCAAGATAAAGAAATAAAATATTCAGATTGGAAAGGAAGAAGTAGCACTATCTACTTGCAGGCGGCATGATCTTACACATAGGCAAAATGCTAAATAATATACACATAGCAACCCACTCCAGTGTTCTTGCCTGGAGAATCCCAGGGACAGGGGAGCCTGGTGGGCTGCCGTCTATGGGGTCGCACAGAGTCAGACGTGGCTGAAGCGACCTAGCAGCAGCAGCAGCAGACACATAGTCATAGCCTGTAAATGAGTGCAGCAAATTTACAGGATATAATGAAAAGTCAAAGTTTTAGTTGTTCAGTTGTGTCCCAGTCTTTGCGTATGACCCCATGAACTGTAGCCTGCCAGACTCCTCTGTCTATGGAAATTTCCAGGCAAGAATACTCCAGTGGGTTGTATTCCCTTTCTTTTCCACTTTCACTTTCATCTTATCCATGAACAACCTGAAAACGAAATTAAGAAAATAACTCGACTTTCAAAAACATCAAAAAGAATAATATATTTAGGAAAATATTTAACCAAAGAAGTGCAAGACTTGTATGCTGAAAACTAGAAAACACATTTAAATAAATTAAACAAGAGTTAAATAAATGGAAAGATATCCTCTGTCAGTAGATTAAAGATGGGAATAATTAAGATGGCAGTAACCCCAACTGATGTATAGATTTCACCAAAACAATACCAATGAAGGGCTTCCCTGGTGGCTTAGACAGTAAAGAATCTGTCTGCAATGAGGGAGACCTGAGTTCGATCCCTGGGTTGGGAAGATCCCCTGGAGAAGGGAAAGGCTACCTACTCCAGTATTCTGGCCTGGAGAATTCCATGGACTGCAAAGTCTGTGGGGTTGCAAATAGTCAGACACGACTAAGTGACTTTCACGTGCGCACACACAAACACACACACACAAAACCAATGAAAATTCCAGGTGCTTATTTTTACAGCAAAAGAAAAACTCATTTTAAAATTTATAATCCAAGGTACTCTAGATAACAAAAGTAATTTTGAGAAACAAGAATAAGGCTGAAGAACTCATATTTTCCTATTTTAAAACTTACTATAAAGTTATAATAATCAATTCAATGTTTACTGGCATGAAGCTAGATGTACAGATCAAGGGAAAATAATTAAGTGTTGAGAAATGAACCCATTCATCTATGGCAAACTGATTTCTGACAAAAGTATAACCAAGAATGTTCAGTGGGGGATTATAGGACTACAATATTTTCAAGAAAGAATTTTGGGAAACCTGAATATCCACAAGCAAAAGAATGAATTTGGACCCCTCACACAATACACAAAAATTAAGTCAGAAAGGATCACATACATAAACATAAGAGCTAATAACTCTGAAAACCTTAGAAGGATTTAAACATATAAATTCACAGGAGCTCAGATTTGTCAAAGATTTCTTGGGTATGACACCAAAATTAAAGCTACAAAACAAAAAACAGATAACATAGACTTTATCTCTATATAAAAAACATTGTGCTTCAGAAGACACTATCAATAAAATGAAAAGACAGTCACATAATTGTTAGAAATATCTATAAATTATATATCTGATAAGCATTTATTATCTAGAATATAAAAATAACTCACAACAAAACTAAGAAATAACTCAATTACAAAATGGGCAAAGGATGTGAATAGACATTTTTCTAATGAAGATATACAAATGGCCAATGAACATGTAAGAAAATGCATCATTCATCATTAGAGAAAGGTAAGTCAAAACCATAGTGAAATACCACTTCAAACAATAAGGATGTTCACTGAAAACAATAGAGAAAATATAACAAGTGTTGGTGAGGATGTGGAGAAGTTGGAATCACATACATTGCTGGTGGGCATACAAAATGATACAGCTGTTAAAAATTTTGCCAATTTCTCAAAAAGTTAAACATATGCTACAGATATTCCACCTTTAGGTATACACCCAAGAGAACTGAAAATATGTACACAAATGTACATGTACAAAAAAAAACCTCGTACACAAATGGTCATAGTATGATTATCATGACATTCAAAACGTAGAGGACCTAAAGAGACATTTCTCCGAAAAAGACAAACAGATGGCCAATAGATACTTGAAAAGATGCTCAACATCACTAATTATTAATTCAGTTCAGTCGCTCAGTCATGTCCGACTCTTTGTGACCCCATGAATTGCAGCACGCCAGGCCTCCCTGTCCATCACTATCTCCCGGAGTTCACTCAGACTCACATCCATCGAGTCAGTGATGCCATCCAGCCATCTCAGCCTCTGTTGTCCCCTTCTCCTTCCCAGCATCAGAGTCTTTTCCAGTGAGTCAACTCTTCGCATGAGGTAGCCAAAGTACTGGAGCTTCAGCTTTAGCATCATTTCTTCCAAAGAAATCCCAGGGCTGATCTCCTTCAGAATGGACTGGTTGGATCTCCTTGCAGTCCAAGGGACTCTCAAGAGTCTTCTCCAATACCACAGTTTAAAAGCATCAATTCTTCGATGCTCAGCCTTCTTCACAGTCCAACTCTCGCATCCATACATGACCACTGGAAAAACCATAGCCTTGACTAGACGGACCTTAGTTGGCAAAGTAATGTCTCTGCTTTTGAATATGCTATCTAGGTTGGTTATAACTTTTCTTCCAAGGAGTAAGCGTCTTTTAATTTCATGGCTGCAGTCACTANGGCATAGTCAGTAAAGCAGAAATAGATATTTTTCTGGAACTCTCTTGCTTTTTCCATGATCCAGCAGATGTTGGCAATTTGATCTCTGGTTCCTCTGCATTTTCTAAAACCAACTTGAACATCTGGAAGTTCACGGTTCTCATATTGTTGAAGCCTGGCTTGGAGAATTTTGAGCAGTACTTTACCAGCAGGTGAGACGAGTGCAATTGTACGGTAGTCTGAGGATTCTTTGGCATTGCTTTTCTTTGGAATTGGAATGAAAACTGACATTTTCCAGTCCTGTGGCCACTGCTGAGTTTTCCAACTTTGCTGGCATATTGTGTGCAGCACTTTCACAGCATCATCTTTCAGGATTTGAAATAGCTCAACTGGAATTCCATTACCTCCACTAGATTTGTTTGTAGTGATGCTTTCTAAGGCCCACTTGACTTCACTTTCCAGGATGTCTGGCTCTAGATGAGTGATCACCCCAATGTGATTATCCAGGTCACGAAAATCGTTTTTGTACAGTTCCTCTGTGTATTCTTGCCACCTTTTCTTAATTTCTTCTGCTTCTGTTAGGTCCATACCTTTTCTGTCCTTTATCGAGTCCATCTTTCCATGAAATGTTCCCTTGGTATCTCTAATTTTCTTGAAAAAATCTCTAGTCTTTCCCATTCTGTTGTGTCCCTCTATTTCTTTGCATTGATCGCTGAAGAAAGCTTTCTTAGCTCTTCTTGCTATTCTCTGGAACTCAGCATTCAGATGTTTATATCTTTCCTTTTCTCCTTGGCTTTTTGCTTCTCTTTTTTTCACAGCTATTTGTAAGGACTCCCCAGACAGCCATTTTGCTTTTTTGCATTTCTTTTCCATGGCGATGGTCTTGATCCCTGTCTCCCATAAAATGTCACGAACTTCCGTCTATAGTTCATCAGGCACTCTATCTATCAGTTCTAGGCCCTTAAATCTATTTCTCGCTTCTACTGTATAATTTAGGTCATACCTGAATGCTCTAACAGTTTTCTCAACTTTTTTCAATTTGACTCTGAATTTGGTAATAAGGAGTTCATAATGTGAGCCACAGTCAGCTCCCAGTCTTGTTTTTGTTGACTGTATAGAGTTTCTCTATCTTCGGCTACAAAGAATAGAATCAATTTGATTTTGGTGTTGACACTCTGGTGATGTCCATGTGTAGAGTCTTCTCTTGTGTTGTTGGAAGAGGGTGTTTGCTATGACCAGTGCNCATGTCACGAACCTCATTCCATAGTTCATCAGGCACTCTGTCTATCAGATCTAGGCCCTTAAATCTATTTCTCACTTCCACTATATAATCATAAGGGATTTGATTTAGGTCATACCTGAATGGTCTAGAGGTTTTCCCTGCTTTCTTCAATTTGAGTCTGAATTTGGTAATAAGGAGTTCATAATCTGAGCCACAGTCAGCTCCTGGTCTTGTTTTTGTTGACTGTATAGAGCTTCTCCATCTTTGGCTGCAAAGAATATAATCAGTCTGATTTCGGTATTGACCATCTGGTGATGTCCACGTGTAGAGTCTTCTCTTGTGTTGTTGGAAGAGGGTGTTTGCTATGACCAGTGCATTTTCTTGGCAAAACTCTATTAGTCTTTTCCCTGCTTCATTCCGCATTCCAAGGCCAAATTTGCCTGTTACTCCAGGTGTTTCTTGACTTCCTACTTTTGCATTCCAGTCCCCTAGAATGAAAAGGACATCTTTTTTGGGTGTTAGTTCTAAAAGATCTTTTAGGTCTTCATAAAACCGTTCAACTTCAGCTTCTTCAGCATTACTGGTTGGGGCATAGACTTGGATAACTGTGATACTGAACGGTTTGCCTTGGAGACCAACAGAGATCATTCTGTCATTTTTGAGACAGCATCCAAGTACTGCATTTCAGACTCTTTTGTTGACCATGATGGCTACTCCATTTTTTCTGAGGGATTCCTGCCCACAGTAGTAGACATAATGGTCATCTGTGTTAAATTCACCCATTCCAGTCCATTTTAGTTCACTGACTCCTAGAATGTCAACATTCACCCTTGCCATCTCTTGTTTGACCACTTCCTATTTGCCTTGATTCATGGACCTGACATTCCAGGTTCTTATGCAATATTGCTCTGTACAGCATTGGATATTGCTTCTATCACCAGTCACATCTACAACTGGGTATTGTTTTTGCTGTGGCTCCATGCAAATCTTCAATGAGATCTTCAGTGAGATACCTTCATTGAATAAGGTACCTTCATGAATGAGGTATCTTCAATGAGATACCACCTCACGTGGCCCCAGAATGACCATCACTAAAATGTCTCCCTATAAGAAATGCTAGAGAGGGTGTAAAGACCCAAGCAACCCTGCTGGTAGAAATGCAAACTGGTGCAACCACTATGGAAAACAGAATTTCTCAAAAAAAGGAAAAATACAGTCACCATATGATCCAGCAATCCCACTCCTGGGTGTATACCCAGAAAAAACTAAGTTTAAAAACAAATGCACCTCTATTTTCAAAGTAGGACCACTGACAATAGCCAAGACATGGAAACAGCCTAAATGTCCATCGACGGAAGAATGGATAAAGAACATTTATTGTGTGTGTGTGTGTGTGTGTGTGTGTGTGTGTATACCACTCCGGTATTCTTCCCTGGAGAATTCCATGGACAGAGGAGCCTGGCAGGCTACAGTCCATGGAGTCGCAAAGAGTCAAACATGACTGAGAGACTTTCACTCACTAGTATCAGACCAAGTTGACTTTGATACAAAAATCTATAAACGGATAAATGTATGAGGATGAAACTTTGTCTAGAGATATTGAAGACATGGATTTTCTAACCTAATTTGGAGGTAAATAGAGGAAATGTCTATTTATTGGCTACACTAGTAAGATAGTCTAATGTATGCTGTGGTAACACAACAACCCCAAATTTCCATGGCTCAGAACAACATTTGTTAATTGTTTCCAAAAATGTAGTTTTATTTTCTGTGATTTTACACTGTCATCATCTTAGAGAACAAAAAAGGGAAGATCAGATGCTGGGTAATTGCATTGTCATATATTAAAATTATTCCCTTTGCTATTTTGAAAATTAAACATCATTCAAAAATTATAATACCCTTATTTCTGACATATAAGTATCAGTACATCACATTTAAAATGAATTAAAAAATGATCCAAGTTGAAGTTACACAGGGTTAGTGAAAGATTTATTTTGCATTTATCTGCCAAATTTCAATCTTCCAAATACATTTTTTTCAAAAATCTTTACCCATCAAAAAGCTTTAGTATCACATCTTTCATTCAATTTTCCTAATTATTGTCATAGATGTTTATATTAATTGTGTGAGGTTACATTTGGATCATTCTGTTTTACTTTCCCTTTAAGCTCACAGGAAGATTTCTTCTTAGATTGTATGTAAGAATTCAAGGACATTATGACTACTGAAATCACTATAGTAGAGAAAACTGAAATCATGTCTCAGATTTTTAATGTCTTGAAATATCCCTGCCAATGTTATAAATGTCATACCTACCAAACAGTTGAATTCTCTGTATTTTCCACTGCTGCATAAATAGTTACTTTTGTGGTGGTCATGTGATGGCAAAGCAGATCTAATAGGATATTTAAATATATATGTATAAATAAATCAATTTGCTTCATTCATTTGCTTAAAACACTCCAGTGTGCTTAGACTAATATTCACAAAACTGTCCGTGGTCTACCTGAACCTGCATGGCCTTGTCCTTGCCCATCTTTCCATCCCACCTCCCTCCAGAACCGTGAGGTTGTACAAGTCTTAGAGCCCGCCAAGGCTCTTGTCTATTGTATCTTTGTTTCCACTGCAGATTTCACATGGTTGCCTCCTTCTCATCAATGTGGTCTCAGGTCAAATATCACTTCTTCCAAGAGAAGACTTTCTCTAAACACCCTTGTAAAACTATTCCCACCACTCTAATATTATTCAGTTTTATTATTTTTATTGCACTTATACAACTCCCTGGCTTATTAATTTGCTCATTTATTGTAGGCATCATGCTCCTAGAATGGGAACTGCCTGAGAACAATGTATACTTAGTGCCTAGATGGGTGCTAAATTGTGGAATGAATAAGTGAAACATGCCTTGGGTAAATCTGACACGTCACATTACTAATCGTTGATGCTCCCCATCCCCCAACTCAAAGCATGTGCATCATTGCACACAGCTTTTCCCAAGTCTTTCAACAACTCCTTTGTCAAACAGCTCATCTCAGAGATTCCCAGACCAAAGGAGCTTCCGCATTCAGAGTCACTTCTAAAATGCATTAATAATCATTCATTTGCACTATTCATTATTGTGCAAAGACTGATAGGAGCCTGCTTTGAGGACCACAGGTCGCTGTATGAAATGTGCTTATTTTCCTCGACCCCAGAGAGTGTTCTCTGTGTTCATCTAAGGGCAGAATTTGGCCATGTGTGGTTAGTCGATTACAACAAACATATGGGGAAAATGGCTGAGAATGCTCAAATATTAAAACCATATGTTACTGCATGGGAAACTATGCCTTATTAAAAAACAAAACAAAAACTGAGAATCCAGCTAGAAACATACAGCTCAGAGCTTTTGCTTTCAGGGTTTAACCAGCACTTAATTTATTAGACAGAAGACTTCCTTTTAGATTGAACTCAGTCCTTATATCTCAGAGCAACTACTTAGTTAAAATATTTCTTTAGACTACAGAAGGTTCCAAAAATCAAACATCTTGCAAAATTTGAAAATTCATTAAAAAGTAAAAGTATTCGGAATCCTGTGAGATTTTTAAAATTCTATTTTAAATGCCATGAAGATTTCATACCTTTTATATTTACTGCTCATATAAATGGAATATTTAAACTCTTTTTCTCAATTAACATCACATCATCTTCATAGAGGAATAGAACAGATAAGGAGCTTGAATGATACATTTATAAGATATTAGTCTTGTATTAAAGACTAATAAAATTTAGATCAGAATAGGATTTGCAGTGGAAGTGATGCTGAGCGTCAGTGGAAGACCTCAGAATAGACTCATACACATTTCACATGAACCTCACTTATGATCCTTCATTAAATCTAATATACCATCAATTGTAAGATACACCACTACTAAGAAATAAAAATGCTGCCAATTAACTAAGATGCAATGCTCGCTTATCACATAAAATGCAATACACATTCTGATTTCACAGAGTTTNATAGACTCATACACATTTCACATGAACCTCACTTATGATCCTTCATTAAATCTAATATACCATCAATTGTAAGATACACCACTACTAAGAAATAAAAATGCTGCCAATTAACTAAGATGCAATGCTCGCTTATCACATAAAATGCAATACACATTCTGATTTCAGAGAGTTTAAAATGTGAAAATATATGCATGTTTGAACCAATGAAGTATGCTATTGCTGCTGCTGCTGCTGCTGCTGCTGCGTCGCTTCAGTCGTGTCCAACTCTGTGCGACCCCATAGACGGCAGCCCGCCAGGCTCCCCTGCCCCTGGGATTCTCCAGGCAAGAACACTGGAGTGGGTTGCCATTTCCTTCTCCAATGCATGAAAGTGAAAAGTGAAAGTGAAGTTGCTCAGTTGTGTCTGACCCTCAGCAGCCCCATGGACCGCAGCTTTCCAGGCTCCTCCATCCATGGGACTTTCCAGGCAAGAGTACTAGAGTGGGGTGCCATTGCCTTCTCCAAAGTATGCTATTACATAGAATTAAATTTTGGTTTAATGCCCTAGTATAAACCAGCAGCATAAAGCACCAAATTCAAGGCATTGTAATCAATTCAAGAAGTTTTCTTTTGAGGGATTCACATTCCCTTTTCCATTTTGGTCTCTGTTTCTTTGGCTAAGGATCTCAATGCCCTCTCCTCCCCATTCCCAACCATACAAAGAGCCCTGGAAGGAGGGAGTCATTTTTGGGCTTTGCTTTCCAGGGAGAACCAATACTCCACACCTTTCCTTCCACCTTTCTTTTTTTTTTTTTTTCACCTTTCTTGTTTCTTTTTGTCCCTGATAGATATTGATCTTCTAGATTACTTTGGGCTAGGAAATTTGATATCCAAAGATAAGCCTATTTGATCATTTGCCCAGTATTTGCCTTTTAACTGCAGATGCACAAATTCACAAATTCTAGCCCAATTAAGACCAGCCATCTATAATGGATTTGAAGTATAATCACAGGCTATATTTTGAGATATAAAGACAGCTAAACATGTAAGTATATTCTCATTTCGATTCAAATATAGAGGGAGGCAATATACTACATTAGAAAGAGCATGAGCTTAGGGATTCACTGAGAACTTGTTTTAATATCCACTATGTCATCTAGTCGGAGAAGGCAATGGCACCCCACTCCAGTACTCTTGCCTGGAAGATCCCATGGATGGAAGAGCCTGGTGGGCTGCAGTCCATGGGGTCGCTAAGAGTTGGACACGACTGAGCGACTTCACTTTCACTTTTCACTTTCATGCACTGGAGAAGGAAATGGCAACCCACTCCAGTGTTCTTGCCTGGAGAATCCCAGGGACGGGGGAGCCTGGCGGACTGTCTTCTATGGGGTCACACAGAGTCAGACATGACTGAAGCAACTTAGCAGCAGCAGCATGTGATCTAGTCAACATCCACATCATGTTGATTACTTGCTGCCAAAGATGGAGAAGTCCTACACTAACCCTATCATAAAGCATGAGTTGTTATTCCTGATGATTTTCTTCCTAACTTTACATGAGTTGTTTAGATATTCTTGGGTACATATCAAAAGCATTTACCAAAAGTCTAGACAGTTATATAACTGATATTTCACACTGTGACAATTATTTGAAATGCTTTTTTTCTCACATGAATGAAATTAATATTCTATACTACTAATGTGTTTCTAAAAATTGGAACATAGGATTTTCTATGTATTTTTTCCTTTTATTATAATTTAAAACTGCCATGCTTTGGTAAGAGCACCCTTCTACANCATGTTGATTACTTGCTGCCAAAGATGGAGAAGTCCTACACTAACCCTATCATAAAGCATGAGTTGTTATCCCTGATGATCTTCTCCCAAACTTTACATGAGTTGTTTAGATATTCTTAGGTACATATCAAAAGCATTTACCAAAGTCTAGACAGTTATATAACTGATATTTCACATTGTGACAATTATTTGAAATGCTTTTTTTTTCTCACATGAATGAAATTAATATTCTATACTACTAATGTGTTTCTAAAAATTGGAACATAGGGTTTTCTATGTATTTTTTCCTTTTATTATAATTTAAAACTGCCATGCTTTGGTAAGAGCACCCTTCTACAATGAGGAATACAGAACTTTTGTCTCTGCTACATTCTCTGATTATTCTTACCTTTCCTGAATGGACATTTTTCCTTTTCTCTTAATTTTCCATGTCTTATCTTTAATTTTTTATGAAGTTTATAACCTACTCCTTATCTTTTCATGACCACTCTTCCAACTCTGAAGTTTTCTTTTCTTATTTCAGTAAGACTATAAATTCAATAGATACACACTTACGCTGAACCTTGTTTCTTTTAGAGAGCTAAGATTCAAAACATATTCAGTTATTAAAAGATGAATTTGTGTCCATGTCCACAATTACCTGTACTTTTTATTTTTTATAAACTTCTATAAATAATTTTTTCAGCTTGCTTACATTCTCTCAGGTTCAAGCTTTTTCAAGCAAGTGCAAACTCTCAATAGTTTTAAAGAAACAGAAGTTCAATTCTAGCAAAATTTTATTGCAGGGAAATCATGCTCCCCACTGAGCAGGTTATTAGACACTGAGACATGAAGGCAACTAATCAGAAGTGAAGAAAGGTGAATTTGACCACAGAAGGCAGTCAAGAGCTCTCCCGCTGAAGATGGCTGAAATGAAATAATACACTAAGGAGGGAGAGGAAAGGCGGAAAAGTAAGATGGAGTCAGGCTAGATAATAAAGTGAAATCCTTTTGAAAACAGAAAATACTGGAGAACTAGTGGTTGGCAGTGGAAAATGTACCAGTGGGCAGGGAGGACTTCAACATTTTAAAAGGAAGGAGGCAACTGATGGACGAGAAAGGACAAAATTATGGACTTGACAGTCAGTTTAAATGTTAATGGAGAGTTCCCGGGTGTGTAGGAGCAGCTGCTGACAGGAACCGAGGATACATCAGTTTTAACTATCACCCCTAGGCAGATGAGTCCCAAGTCCTGCCTCTCGACTTAACCTTTCTCCTGAACTCCAGTTCGGTGGGTGGGCTTGTCACTCAGGGACACACAGACAGCAGCTACACTTCTATCCAACTTATCCTGCTATTATTAGTCGACAGACACATATCTATTTCTGTCTGTCAATTTGTCTCTGCTAACTTCACCATACCCGGGCTTCTCTTTTTCCACTTGCCTTCTAAAAATACACTATTTGATACACTGACAGCATCACTACATGTGATTTAGATCTAGAATCTTTAAAGGGAAAAATGCTGAATGGAAGAATGAACAAATTGATTGACAGATGGACGGATGACTGAATTTCTTGATCACTTAGTATCTGCCAAGTGCTATTCTAGTCCCTTTGCATACAGACACGTCAAGAGATAAATTTCCTGTCTCTACTTTGTTGATATAGACAAAACAAACATAGTTTATGCCCATTTGTGATAAGAGCTAAAAAATTAAGTAAAGCCAAATGAGAACTGAGAATGGTGGATGGCAAGAGCTGTTACAGTTTGGTTGATCAGAAAAGGCCCCTCACATCTGTCATTTGGGCAAAAGCTAAATGAAATGCAATAAACAATATATTTGGAAGAAAAGTTTTCTAGGTCCAGGGGAAGCAAACTCAAAGACCCTATGATTAGAAATTCTTAGTCTGAATATGGTAAAAATTACTTTCCACTTTGGTAGACTTGCCTGTTCTGGATATTTCATATAAACAGAATCACACAATATTCAGGCTTTTGAGTCGATTTCATTTTATTTAGTGCTATGTTTTAAGATTCATCCATCTTAAAGCATGTATCAATACTTCACCACTCTTAATTGCTGAATAGCATTTCATTAAATAGATATGTTACCACTTGGATTTTTAATAAAAACAATGCAGTTTTGAATATTCACACACAAGATTTATAAAAACTATGTCTTTATTTCTTGTGGGTAGATTCCTCAGAGAATTACTCAGGTTCGTGGTAAATTTAGGTCAAGAGTTTGGTTTTGAACTAACATTCAGGTAGAGATATTGTGAAGATACCTCATGTACTGGTCTAGAATTTAGGAAAAAGGTAAATAAAAATTTAAACATTGTTCACATGATTTCAAAATAATTGGACCATGTATGCTCAGATAAGTAATAAACATAGTTTAACAAAGAGAAAGTGCTGAGGAGTAACTCTCAGGGCATGACAATTTAAAGGTTAGGAAAATGAGCAGGATTCCTAAAAAGAGAATACATGGAACAAACAGGGAAAAGATCAAAGCAGACATTTTGTGTCCTGTAGACCAGGTGCCCTTGGCCAGTCCCTAGGCTCTGCTGAAACTGGGGTAGACAGTTTCAGTCCATACTAACAAACTCCCAAGTTTTCCTGCTTCACTGCCTCAAGATTTTTTTTTTTCCAAAATGAAAAAACTCACTCAGCCCTTGTGGTGGTGTATGGAATCAAGGACCCCACAGGCAATTCTCAGTAATGAGAAGACAGGACTCAGGATTATAAATGTCCCTGTCTCCTCTCCTTTGGCAAGATAATTTTGAATTTCAGAATAACAAAAAGACTGACTGGCATTGATTCAAGAAAAAATAGGAGGAAAGAAAGGGAGGAAATTGAGACGCATATAGAATCTATTTCTGGGAGTTTTGTTGCAAGGCAGAGGAGAAAAGTGCCAGGGTGGTAAGTAGACATTGATAATCAGTGAGAGAGTTCAAGAGAGGGATTTGTTGTAAAGGTGGAGAATGTTATATTGTGTCTGTACACTGGACAGAAAAGGAAGATGCAGGAAACAGGGAGAATTGCTGGAGTGATGTCTTTGAGTAGGTGAGGAACCATTTGATTAGGAACAAGTGCAGAATGTTACATGAGGATAACAGATTTTATCTGTTTTAACCAGAGACTGCAGAGGTTCAGGATGTAAATGTGAGTATTTTTGGTATATTTAAATGGGAACAGGTGTTTGATCTATGGATTGACAAGTAAATTTATTCCTGTACATCTAGAAAACACACTCTACCTTCTATTAGGACCCATGAACAATGAATATTGTTTATGCTTTATTATATTTATGCTTTATAGTAAACCATTCCATTTCAGACCATCCTGCTACTGCTGCTAAGTTGCTTCAGTCGTGTTCGACTCTGTGCGACCCCATTGATGGCAGCCCACCAGGCTCCGCTGTCCTTGGGATTTTCCACACAAGAGTACTGGAGTGGGTTGCCATTTTCTTCTCCAGTGCATGAAAATGAAAAGTGAAAGTGAAGTCGCTCAGTCATGTCCGACTCCGCGACCCACGGACTGCAGCCTACCAGGCTCCTCCATCCATGGGATTTTCCAGGCAAGAGTACTGGAGTGGGTTGCCATTGCCTTCTCCTTCAGACCATCCTAGAACATCACAATTCCTTTTCTGTGATACTGAGTTAATGGATACAGAGTGAAAGTCCTGAGTATGGGTGGAAGAGACCTTCAGTTCAGTTCAGTTCGGTTCAGTTCAGTTGCTCAGTCGTGTCCGACTCTTTGAGACCCCATGAACAGCAGCACACTAGGCCTCCCTGTCCATCAGCAACCCCCGGAGTTCACTCAGACACATCCATTGAGTCGGTGATACCATTCAGCCATCTCATCCTCAGTCGTCGCCTTCTCCTCCTGCCCCCAATCCCTCCCAGCATCAAAGTTTTTTCCAATGAGTCAACTCTCTCCAGAGGTGGCCAAAGTACTGGAGTTTCAGCTTTAGCATCATTCCTTCCAAAGAAATCCCAGGGTTGATCTNGGGGGCTGGTGATGGACAGGGAGGCCTGGCGTGCTGCAATTCATGGGGTTGCAAAGAGTCAGACACGACTGAGTGACTGAACTGAACTGAACTGAAGGAGGGACATTTCAGACATAAAGCTAGAGCCACTTCACTTTTCTTGGACTTAGTTTGTGTCTGTGTAGTCGGATTATGTAAGACTTTTCAAACTCTACTCATGGAGCTCTTTACAAGCTACAGTAAACTCCAGAGAAATTTGGGAGAAGGAAGTCAAGATGACCAATTAGGGCTCTTGGCCTCTCACTTCCACTTCAAAGAAGTGATATCTTCACAGAAATATCTCCATTCATTTCAGTTCAGTTGTTCAGTCATATCCAACTCTTTGTGACCCCATGGACTGCAGTATACCAGGCTTCCCTGTCTGTCACCAACTCCCAGAGCTTGCTCAGACTCATGTCCATTGAGTTGATGATGCCATCCAACCATCTCATCCTCTGTCATCCCCTTCTCCTCCTGCTTTCAATCTTTCCCAGTACCAGGGTCTTTTCCAATGCATCAGTTCTTTGCATCAGGTGGCCAAAGTATTAGAGTTTCAGTTTTAGCATCAGTCCTTTCAATGAATATTCAGGACTGATTTCCATTAGGATTGACTGGTTTGATCTCCTTGCTGTCCTGGGGACTCAAGAGTCTTTTCCAACATCACAATTCAGAAGCATCTATTCTTTGCTGCTCAGCTTTCCTTATAGTCCAACTTTCACATCCATACATGACTACTGGAAAAACTGTAACTTTGACCAGATGGGCCTTTGTTGGCAAGGTAATGTCTCTTTTTAACATTAAAAAGACAACTTTTTAATGTGCTGTCTAGGTTGATCATAGTTTTTCTTCCAAGGAGCAAGTGTCTTTTAATTTCATGCCTACACTCATCATGTGCAGTGATTTTGGAGCCCAAGAAAGTAAAGTCTGACACCGTTTCCCCATCTATTTGCCATTAAGTGATGGGACTGGATGGAAACATAAAAGGAGTTCCATTAATTAATTTTAAAATTAATTTAAAATCTATTTATAAAAAAAATCATTGGGTATTTTGATCTCTAAGGTTCTGGATCTAATCTTGCAAGGAAAATATCTTTGAGTGATACTGTGCTCATTGGTACCATTTTGTTAATTATCAGAAGAGAAATCTAATTTCTGCCATATTCTAGGGACTGCAACATGGCTGCCACTTTTGAGGAGGAGTGTAGGAAAAGAGAAACTGGGGTCCTTTTGGGGGCAAAAGAGACAAGCAAAGGCACTGGATGAGGGTGAAAAAGTCTCCTGAAATGCAAAGGCAGAAAGGAACTAGAAATACATTCAAACTTTGCTTAAGACCAAATTGTGTCTCTGAAAAGCTAACTAAAATATTCAAATGAAAGATGATAAAGTTATAAATACAATGTGTGTGTTTGTATGCATATATATGTGTGTGTATATATATATATGTAGACATATTAATATACTTCAGGTCAGTCGCTCAGTCATGTCCAACTTTTTTTGACCCCATGGACTGTAGCACACCAGGCCTCCCTGTCCTTCACCATCTTCTGGAGCTTCCTTAAACTCATGTCCATCCAGTCGGTGATGCCATGCAACCATTTCATACTCTGTTGTCCTTCAATCTTTCCCAGCATCAGGGTCTTTTCAGTGAGTCAGTTCTTTGCATTAAGTGGCCAAACTAGTGGAGTTTTAGCATCAGTCCTTCCAATGAATATTCAGGAATGATTTCGTTTAAGATGGACTGGTTGGATCTCCTTGCAGTCCAAGGGACTCTCAAGAGTCTTCTCCAACAAAACAATTTCAAAAGCATAAATTCTTTGGCGCTCAGCTTTCTCCACAGTCCAACTCTCACATCCACACATGACTACTGGAGAAACCATAGCCTTGACTAGACGGACCTTTGTTGGCAAAGGAAGGTCTCTGCTCTTTAATATGCTGTCTAGGTTGGTCATAGCTTTTCTCCCCAGGAGCAAGTGTCTTTTAATTCTCACTGTTTCCATTGTTTCCCCATATATTTGCCATGAAGTGATATTACATGCATATTTTATATAGAAACCCATGATTTATAATTATCTAACAGGAGAGAATGGTGCAATATCTATATCTGTGGCCCAAGTCCTTTGAAAGTAGTCAAGACCAAAAGTAAAAGAAGTAATTGCCTGACATAGTTTCCAAAATGCAGACGAATCATGGTGATTTTGTATTTCTAGAATTCATTTTTTTTAATCAAACAATCCAATTTGGAGTTTCAAACATGCTAAATAAAAACTTCCCAATGCCACACACAAAAAATTACATTTCATCATAAGTTAGTATTCTGCTGCTGCTGCTGCTAAGTCGCTCCAGTCGTGTCTGACTCTGTGCGACCCCATAGATGGCAGCCCACCAGGCTCCCCCGTCCCTGGGATTCTCCAGGCAAGAACACTGGAGTGGGTTCTAGAGGTCATAAATTCTCCTTTAGACAAATCAGTACTTTATCTACAGTAAGTTTCAAAACTGTAACATCTCCAATAAAATAAAGTTGTGAAAACCTAATCATTTTTTTAATAAAAAAAGTAGGTAAACTGCTTTTTAGATAAGTACAGTATAGATTTTTACATCATTAGTATAAGCTTTCATTTTCTATAGCTTATCAGTTTCTATTTCTTTAATGCCAAAGAGCACACAGTTTGTTTTATATTCATCAGTCAAAAGAATACAGCTGATAAGTTTAACACTGAGTCCCATTTTCCTAAAGATTTGCTTGAGAAATGTCTGAATATTTCACAGTAAGTCAACATTCCTATGACATCCCATTATGTGTTGTTATATACATTCATTTTATACAGTTTACCTCAAACATTTTAACAATTACTAGGTTAAATTAAAGTAAGTCTTGTCCTCAGACCATTACCTTGTGTCACAAGACCACAAATATGCCTGCATTGCTTTTCTATAAAAAAATTGCATTTCTTATTTTTGTATATTACTTTCATGACTTTATGACAATAGTAGTAAAACAGTGACTGTTTATTAAAGCTTAGATATAGAGATTTTTATAATAAATAATTAATAACCGTGTTTATCCCATATAAGTAAAATTAGCATGTATCTCAGGAATTGGGATCAAATAGTGAAGCTGACTTTCATATATATTTTAAAGACCTTTACAGCATAGTGTACTCTGCTTAATTCAACTAGTGCTACTGTGTTTGCAGATAGACGAACTTTGTGACTTTGAAAATTGTTCTTCACAATGCTTTTTATATGACATCAATTTTACTGTGCACCAGAGGTGACTGAAAACATATTTAGTTGGTTAAAATACTATAGTCGGTGACAGTCCTCTGTGCAATTTTCAAATAAGAATCAAACAAATCTTTTGTGGTGATGTGCAAATTTTCAGTCAATTTTAACTGGTTTGGCACTTCCTAAGGTTAAGGTAATTTAATGGTTGAAAGCACGTTGCGGCGAAGCTAGCTGCACAAGTCAAAGGGTAGAAGATTAGGATTTCATTATTTTAGCTCTTGCCATGCCTGTTTTCTGTCCAAACTGCCTCTTGCCACCATTTAACTCATGCTTTTAAAAGACAAGAGGGGTTGAGAACTTGAGAGCCTCTGGCTTTATTTTAACAAGGTGTCCCTAGCACTTTGGTACATAATTTGTCATAAGTGTCAGAGGTCACTGGACGCTCGAAACCTACAGTCAGCAGATGGTCATTATGACAGCTGTTATGTTTGAAAGGCAAAGGATGTTTTGTTACATATATTTTCCTGTGTTAGTGTTACACCTCAGAGTATATCTGAGAAGATTCTAGTTTAAATCAAATCATCCTTGTGGTTGTCTGCTTACAATGAAATACCAAGAGATGGAGCAGTTTTCAAAGACATTCCATCTGGTTATTCTAGCCTAAACTTTACACAATGTAATTCTTCATTTTCCTCCTCATGCTCAAGCACTGATTATGTATTTCCTAGTTCTAGTTTCCAGTAAATTTCTAGTTCCTGTTTCCTAGTGCCCAGTTTCCAGGAGAGTAAATAAAACCAAAATTAAGTTAAAAAACAAATTATTGAAATTTGTTAATGTTAATTCCCATATCTAGCCAGGTCACTGAAATTACATAAAATGTTAAGAGCTATGGATGAATTTCTATACTACAGCTAAATATTGTCTAATAGCAGTGCCAGATAAAACTAATAAAAAATATTTTATTAGAGTCTACTGTACTTCTAAATTTGTTAAAGTTTACTAATTTCCTCACTATTACATCCTGGTTTTTACTTATGATATGTCATACTAAACAATTAACAATTTGATCGGTCCTAAGAGCTAATATTGAAAAGCAAAACTTACTCCTATCATATTCTATTAGACAGCCCCAGAATAATTGGTGAAATAAATGTCTGTGTCAAATGAAAGAGGTCTGTGTGTGCTGCTGCTGCTAAGTCACTTCAGTTGTGTCCAACTCTTTGTGACCCCATGGATG
Organism: Neotragus moschatus; assembly: GCA_006410615.1. NCBI lineage: Eukaryota > Metazoa > Chordata > Mammalia > Artiodactyla > Bovidae > Neotragus > Neotragus moschatus. The sequence goes on along the minus strand of SJYA01001072.1, from coordinate 1,248,061 downwards.
CAGTCCGCCGGGCTCCTCTGTCCATGGGATTCTCCAAGCCTGAATATTGGAGTGGGTTGCCATGCCCTCCTCCAGGGGATCTTCCCTACTCAGGCATTGAACCTGCACTTCTTACGTCTCCTGCACTGGCAGGCAGGTTCTTTACCACTAAGCCACCTGAGAAGCACAAAAGAGGTCCACCAGTTCTTTAAAACTTTTGTTCTTAAAACCATGGATTTAGTAACAAGAGGCATTGGGCATAATCTAGTACTATTATATACAAAGATATGTATTTCTATTAAAATTTATGATCATGGAAGAGAGAAGGTAATAAAGATAGACGCATGCTTGAGGCCTATTGAAAATAAAAAGAGAGGTTCTAGTGCTGGCCTGGTAGAAGTGCACCACTGAAGGTCTGAGCATGTGAATGATGATCTCCTAATACAGGAAATAAATGATACAGGTTTGAGGGGGAGATACTGATGGTAGCTGTGGGGCCTTCACCTAGCTAATTATCTGTGGGTCACCAACTCCATTAAACATTAAACTTAAACTTCCTGTGAATGTAAAATTCTTGACTACTGTTGCTGATAATTTTTCTCACAGAAGATATAAGGAGCAATAAGAATTGTAACTCTGAAATTGACTTGGATTTATAAGGAAGAATTGCACAATGATCTAAAAGTAGTAGTGACCTTAGAATAAATTAAGATAGCATGTAGTTGAAATTGGGCTTCCCAGGGGGTGCAAGTGGTAAAGAAACCACCCACCAATGCAGGAGACCAGAGAGATGTGGGTTTGATCCCTGGGTCAAGAAGATTCAGAGGAGGGCATGGCAACCCACTCCAGTATTCTTGCCTAGAAAATCCCATGGACAGAGGAGCCTGGTGGGCTCCAGTCCAGAGAGTCACAAAGAGCTGGACATGACTGAAGTGACTTAGCAGCAGCAGCAGAGTTAGAATTAAGTCTAGCAGTGTGCAACAGAAAGCCCAAATGAATTGGTTTAGTGCACATGACTTGATTTTTTCGTGAAAAATTCAGAGGTCAGTGTGCCACAATCCAGGGTTAATGTAGCAATATCACAAATTATTGCAGATTCCAGGCTTCTTTTAGCCCTGCACTCAAACCACAGTAGGTTAAGAGCACAGATACAGAATTCAGCTTCTGTTTAATCTTTGGCAAGTCACTTCATCTGTCTCTACCTCCATATCTACATCTGTAACTAGATTTACAATTATATACTATAAATTATTTTAATGGAAACTGTTCATTGGAACAATGGAGAGTAATTTTTTATAAGTACTCAAAACTAATAGTAGCTAAGATTTAATAAGTGCTCCTCATATCCAGGTGCTGTTCTTAACTCTTTTCTTAATTAAGGTAATAAAATTATAAAATGTGGCATCAAACACCAGTCATATGTCATCTAGGAGTTCATAAAAGTGTAAAAATTGTTTACTGGAAATTCTTAGACAGACACATATTTCAGATTTTTCGGAAAGCCATGTATAAAATGAAATATTGGCAAAAGCGTAGGCATGATCTGGTATCTAAAATGCCATTCTTCAACTCTCCAAAAGAAGATTCTTAAGGGCAGAACAATTAATCAAGGAAGAAACAAACAGGGAATATTTCAAGAAACTATATAGTTTGTTTGGATAATCTAACATTTAAAAATTAAAAACATTATAGACTTCTATGACCAAAACCATAGAGGTTTTGAGAAGAGAAAGAGAAAGGAGAAGGTTAAAAATGAGGTAAAGTTTTATGGACAAAACCAGAAAACGGAAAGTTAAGCTATGCATGATATGCAAAATTGAGCAAAAAGGGAGGACCACTTTCTTTGGGGAGATGAAACTGAAACATAGAATTTGTCATCTTTTGGTCTTCATCTTCAACCTCAAATGTGAAGACTCATATACGAAGAGTACAAAACGTACCACTAAGACTGTCTTTTTTTTTTTTTTGCCTGCACAATTTTCCTGTATTGTGCTTTGTACATATTGTTTCTGTTATCTGGAGTATCTTTCCTCTTATTCTTTCATGAAACACCCATCCATCCTTTCTGAAGAAGTTCAAACAATAATCCAATAAATTCCAAGGAGAGTCTGAGAGTTTCCAGAAAATATATCTGTCAAATGATAGCCAAGCTTCTTTTTGCACAGGGGTGGGATAAAGCCAGGTAAGGGTGAGCAGATAGATCAAACTCAGCATTAGAGCCCATTCTAAGTAAGGAAGTCAAGAACAGATAGATTCAGCCCAGGAATAAATGCCAAAGTTGGAACAAAATGGGAAACAAAGTCACACAAGTCCAGTGAGGTGAATATCAGGCTTACTTAATGGTTCCTATTAGGTGGAAATGTTACAAAATGAATTAGCTTTATTTAATGTAAGCTTTAATGATGAATTTAATATGAACCTGAGTGATTTCCACATATTTTTTGATGTCTTGAAAAAATGTCTCCAGTGGTTTTAAGTTGTCTTTTCTAGTTGCCAGCTTCAGTCTCCGCAGCTGTAATGGACTTTCAAGGCAAGGTAAGACAGGTAAGGAAGATGATCACATATAACACGCTGCTTTGTTCCTGACACAAAGTATCTGCTCAATAATGGGTAGCTTTCAAACTCAGGGATAGCTACCATACCTTGCCTAAAATAAAGAGTTAAGATGAATCAACAGTGTTTCAAGTTTCAAAACCAAACTGGTTTATGACCACTTGAATAATTTGCATACATGAAGTTGAAATCACTTGCTTCCTCTCTTTCCACCCCCACTCCAGCTCCTCCTTCTGACCTTTGTGTCTCTGCCAATGTCTTTACCCTTCCTGGGTTACTCAGGCTCAAATATTTAAAGTCCTATTTGATTTTTTCTTCCTCATTCATGCATCCATTCACTTGTCAAGGTATGTAGATTCTAAATGCTCCTTGTCACTCACATCCATTCCCATTAACAGAGTTCAAGTCCTCATTTCTTTTCTCCTGGACCGCTTAAAACCGTCCTAACTGCTCTTTCACCTCTGTGCCTCCCTGACACCAATGCAGCCTCCAGAATCCTTCCTGTTGAATTTCAACTCATGTACTTGAACCCATCATTTCAACCTGTCAGTATCATTCAAAATCTTAATCTTGTCATCCATGACTTGTTATCTTTCTGTCCCCCGCCTCTGTTTTCAATGTCATTATCCAAATCATAAAATTAAAATAATAGGCAATAAGATAAAGCAAAGAGCTCTACTAATACAATTGAAAACCATTTCCAAGGTCGATTTCAACTCAAAGCAATTTAATTAAATAAATATTTGTTGGTGTCCTTCCATCTACAATGCAGTGCAGTGTGGAAAGAAAGCATTTCACTGTCTTAGCCATCATACAGTCCTGGTTTGAAACCATAGTTTTCTACATGACAGTAATCTGAAGAAGAATTTTAAGTCCACTAAGCAGACAAAATGGTAATATTATACCTAACTTATAAGCTTTAATGCTAATAATATAATAAGGAAAGGCAATCTAGTTCAGTGTTCAGAATACAGTTAATGCATAATGCATTTTACTTTTAAAAGATTAAGCATCACACTGCATCTGCAGAAACATGACTAAGACACGATTCCTGTTCTCAGAAAACTTACAGTCCCATTGAGAATGATTATAGATGTGAAAAGAAAGGTACACATATGTTAATAAGAATGCTGAATGTGATAAGTCCCAGTGAAATGCCATGGGCTTCAAAATAGGCGTTACACCTGTCCTGAGGGTTGGGCCTCATAGATTCTTGAAATTGACTTGAGGGCAATGAGAAATCAGTGGAAGCTTTTAGAGAAAGAGTTACATGATTAGAACTAGACTTTAGGAAGGCTCAACAGAGAGAAATCTTATAGGTTTAGGGAAAGAAAGTCATATTAAAAGATATTGACATTATTTTCTATCTTATTTGACTCTTACTCTGCATTTGAAACTATTGCCTTCTGCTGCTTTCTTGATCTTCCTTGTCTCTTTTCTTCTTCAAACTCTCTCTCTCAAAATCTTGTCCAAAAATCTTTTGCTATTTCTCAATCTTATTTCCAGCTTCTTTTTCTCTACTCCTACAATAATTAATGTTTCCTAAATTCTGTCATTTCTTCTTTACTTAGCACCCCATGTACACTTTCCCTAAATGATTTTATCTAGCCTCAAAATTTCAAATCCTACCTGTAGTTTTTGGATAGTGGACAGGGAAGCCTGCCATGCTGCAGTCCATGGGACTGTAAACAATCAGATAACTGAGTGACTGAGCAACAACAACCTGAATCTTGACAGTTCCCAAAACCAAATTTCTTCACAGAATCCTCCTGAGCTAAAGACTTTTATTCACCTCGCACCAGAACTTTAATACTCAGTTACTTCTCATTCAAGTCAAATTAGCTACCATCTTTAAAATTAACTATCACTCTCTCATTCATTCATTTATTTAGCAAATAGTTTTTGAGATGAGGCTATGTCCCAGATACTATTACAGGCCTTGGGCTTCACCAGTGAACAGAGATCAGTCCTTGTAGAACTTACATCAGGTTCACCCTGCCAATGGAAATTTTGTATTTTGATTCTGATCTTGACTCCATCTCTACCCCCATCAATTCTTTCTAATCCATCAGTTACTCTCCAATAACTTCAGGATAAAATTCAAGTATCTCAGAAAACATAAAAAAAAAAGTGACCAACCTATACTTACCAAAAAGTAGGTCATATTTTGTCATAATTTATATTTCTTTTTTACTTCTTAAATTTTTTTAAATTTTTTTAGAAGGATAATTGCTTTACAGAATTTTGTTGTTTTCTGTCAAACCTCAGCATGAATCAGCCATAGGTATTCATATACCCCCTCCCTTTTGAACCTTCCCACATCTCCCTGAACCATACAGCAAATTCCCTTTGGTAATCTATTTTACATATGGTAATGTAATATAATTTATAATTCATCATATAAGTAATGCTCTAGCTCACTTTTAGCCTTTACCCTTGCTTTTTTACTCTGTCTGAAAAGTTCTCTCCTCTTCACCCACACCCCAGCTAGCTAATACCTACTCATTCTTTGAAACTCAGCCAAAGCATCGACTCTTTCATCATCATTCTTTCAATTCCTTATGATTGATTAAGTGCCCTTCTCTGTGTTCCCAGGAACATTTTATATACCCCTATCTTAGCCAGGTGGTGCAGTGATGAAGAATTTGGCTGCCAGTGCAAGAGATGCAAAAGACATGGTTTCAGTCTCTGGGCTGGGAAGATCTCCTGGAGTAGGAAATGGCAACCTGCTCTAGTATTCTTGCCTGGAAAAGTCCAAGGACAGAGGGGCCTGTTGGGCTACAGTCAATGGGGCTGCAAAGAGTCAGATGTGACTGAGTGAGCACACACACACACCACACACATACACACACACCACACACACACACACACCNATATCTTTCCTTCCAAGGAGTAAGCGTCTTTTAATTTCATGGCTGCAGTCACCATCTGCAGTGATTTGGGAGCCCCCAAAAATAAAGTCTGACACTGTTTCCACTGTTTTCCCATCTATTTCCCATGAAGTGATGGGACCAGATGCCATGATCTTTGTTTTCTGAATGTCTTTCCCTTTAGTAACTCTCAAAATATATGATTTCTAGAAAACATTTTACATGGTGGCTCATGGCTCCAACCAAGAGCTATCTTGTTTTGTTCTAGCAAGCAAAAAAAGTACCATGGCCTTTTATGAACTAGCTTCAGAAGTCCTATAGCAGTATTGCCTGCATACCCTGTTGTTCATAGTAATCACATGGCCACCCAGATAGAAAGGAATAGGAAACTGACCCCACCTCTCCATTGAAAATTGTTAAAGAATTTGTAACCCTGTATAAAATCTCAACGATAATAACATTCTCCAATATTGTGCTAATTGAATTCTGGATAAATAAGAATCAGAAATTATAAGCCTTATCCTTAAGGGTCATAAAAATAATTTAAAAATTTTTTAACAATTATAAAATTTTAACAAATTTTAAAATTTTAAAAATTTTATAAAATTTTAATTTTATAATTCATTAAAATACATTTTATTTTTTATTTACCTTAAACAATACATAGTACATAAGACATAATAATGTATATTCCATAGAACAGACAATGTTCTCTGGAACATTCCAGGAGAAACATCTCTTCCTCTCTACCCATCAAATTCTATTCATCTTTTGGGTCTCCATCAAATCCTTTTCACCTTTTAGGTTCCAAATTAGATATCAGTAGAGCTGGTGATGGACAGGGAGGCCTGGCATGCTGCAGTCCATGGGGTTGCAAAGAGCTGGACATGAGCTGAACTGAACTGAACTGAACATTTGTTATTTGAAATCTTTCCCAAATCTACCAGTCAGAACAAAGCTAATCTCTACTATATTCATAGAATACCATCAAAGTATATTATAGGACTTACAACAGTCCATTTAAAAATTCCACATTTCTTCTGTTAGAATATGTGTGACTGATAATCATGGTACAATATTCTGATGTGGCATAGAGTACATACTCAATAAATGGATAGTAAATAGTGGGTACTTCATCAACAAAAGGCATGCCAATTTGATCAACAAGCTTATCACAGTAAATTGTAATCATACATTAAACTGATATTTATAATCTGGGAAGTATATTTATAACAGCATTTCTATATGAACATCCATTTTAGGTTGTAAATTAACAAACTGAAAACAAACACTGTGAGCTCTATCACTGTTTAATTCATATTCAGTGATGTCATGTACTTCATCTGGAGATAAAGCAAAGAGCTCTACCTTTGCTTGCATACTCTTGGGAAGACAAATAGGGTATTTTAGTCTCAAGTACTAAAGAAGAGCATAGATTCCAGAATCAGACTTGCCTTCATCCAGACTTGCCTAATCCATTCTTCAACACATACTAATGAATATGTCCACAGAAAACTGTAATTTGAAATGATACAGGCACCCCAATGTCCACTACAGCACTATTTGCAATAGCCAGGACATGGATGCAATCTAAACGTCCACTGACAGAGGAATGGATAAAAAAGACGTGGTACATATATACAGTGAAATATTACTCAGCCAGAAAAAGAATGAAATAATTCCATTTACAGCAACATAGATGGACCTAAAGATTATCATAATAAGAGAATGAAGTCAGATAGAAAAAGACAAATGTATGATATCACATATAAGTGGAATCTAAAAAAAAAAAAAAGATACAAATAAACTTACTTACAAAACAGAAACAGACTCACAAACTTAAAAAATAACCATATGGTTACCAAAGGGGAAAGGTGGAAGGGAGGGATAAATTAGGAGTTTGGGATAAACATATACACACTTCTGTATGTAAGATAGATAATCAACCAGGATCTGCTGTATAACACAGGGAACCCTGCTTAGTACTCTGTAATAACATATATGGAAAAAGAATCTGAAAAAGAAGGGGTAATGGAATCACTATGTTGTATACCTGAACTAACACAACATTGTAAATCAACTATGCTTCAGTATAAAATAAAAAATTTTTAAAAACAATAACTTTAGGCTTTTGACTTTTTTAAAGCTTTAGTTTGTCCACCTGTGAAGTGGGAATAATTGTAACTATTTCATAGGGCTGTTGTGAAAGGCAAATGATTATTGAGGGAAAACTTTTAAAGTAATAACCGATACATAGTTAAGCATTTATCGAAGACACTTCATAGTTCTCTGTATTTCAATCAGAAGAATTAACACACTTTTTTATGAATATATCTAACTTCTTTATTTTTATATTTTGAATGCTTAGAGGTAAGCAAACTTGTCTCATGCAACTAATTAACCCTTATAAGTCAAAACTCTTTATAATTACGATTTGCATTTTTGTTAACAGAGTTCTTTCATGTTTATTATTAACAATTTTTTTTAAAATTCCATAAAAGGGTAGTCAGAGGTTTTGACCTTGTCAAGACTACCTCTGGGTTTAAAATTCTCCATTGAAAAAAGAAAATAAACTGGTGGGAAATCTATATTAAGTGATTTGTAAGGTAGCTTCTGGACTCATGATTCTGGTAATTATTTACAATTTTAAATAGAATACTCACTGAAATAAAATATACATGCCAAAAAGGAACAAATAATAAACATCAGCCTAATTAATTTTCACAGTTTGAACATAGATGTGTAACCAGAATGTTAGTACTGGTAAAGCTGGAGAAGACTCTTGAGAGTCCCTTGGACTGCAAGGAGATCCAACCACTCTATTCTAAAGGAGATCAGCCCTTGGTGTTCTTTGGAAGGAATGATGCTAAAGCTGAAACTCCAGTACTTTGGCCACCTCATGCAAAGAGCTGATTCAATGGAAAAGACTCTGATGCTGGGAGGGATTGGGGGCAGGAGGAAAAGGGGACGACAGAGGATGAGATGGCTGGATGGCATCACTGACTTGATGGACGTGAGTCTGAGTGAACTCTGGGAGATGGTGATGGACAAGGAGGCCTGGCGTGCTGCGATTCATGGGGTGGCAAAGATTTGGACATGACTGAGCGACTGAACTGAACTGAACTGAATTAAAATATTTACTTATATTACCACATCTTCTCAAATATAAGATTATTTTTGTTTTGGCATTTATGTTGCAAAATTGAACACAAATGTTTCCAAAGATAAAAAGAATTAAATTATCAAAATAGTAAATATATCTGCACCTTTAAAGTTTTGCTTTATACATAATGGTTGACTGTGTTTTGAGTCAGGAATAAGTATTTGCCTTAAAGGTCAATAATAAAAATTCCTTATAGTTTTATCGCTTGTTACCTTAGAAGGCAAATTACCCTTTACATAGGCCTTATCAAATAAGGTACCAGTTATTTATACACATATATGTACATACAGTAATATAAATAATGAAAAAGTACAAGTAAGTTCTCTGCTTGAATTTTCAGTAATTAAGTCATTTTATTAATGGTATTTCCCTAAGAGGCTAATCACCAGTCACAATACTGAAAAAGTTAATAATGGAATTTAAATGACACTTGGAAATTGTGATTGAGTCCCTCGTGGACTTTTAAGTTTTATTTCCCATCAAGACACCTACCTAGAGAATCTTCAGGATTATAAAACATAAATAGCTTGATATTTAGCAATGGGATAAAAAATGTTTCCTTTTTATTTCTTTTTTCCAACCTGTATTTGGTCAACTTTCTTCTGTGGCATGTAGATCCTGAAAGATATCTCTTCAAATGTGGGTATCCTTTCCCACAGTAGAGCAAATAAAGTTAAATTGCACTGAACAGTACAGTCTGCTTAGAAATTAAAACTTGAAGATAGGGATAAATTATGTTTGAGTTTGCATCTCACTTGATGTGTACGTGTTCTACGTCACCTATAAATCTTACCAATAAACCATTTGTCTTCAGACTTAAACAGCATCCTTTCCCATGCATAGCTTTTGGCTATGGATTTCAGAATGTGTCTTGTAAAAAGTATTAAGGAGAAAGAGCATACAAAAAATTGAGACGGGGTAGGTAGGTAGCCACTAATTAATGAAAAAAGAACCCCAAATAACTCCAAATATTTAGGCTTGGTGATTTAAATGTGCTTACAGGGGTGACTATTAGCCTGTTTGAGAGATGGTCAGTTCATTCATGGCACAATGCAGGTCCCCAGACACACCGCTGTGCCGGGAAACAAAGAGTGGGACAGCCCCACCCTCGCTCATTCTCCACTCCTGAAACACCCTTGCTCACAAAGCCCCTTTCAACTGTGCCTTTATTCTGGATGTTTACTTTTACTCATTCAGACCTCCTTTTGCCATCTCATGCACAGCGTCCCCTAGCCCTCCCCAAGCTGAATTCTGATTCAACCCACCATAAACCTGCCATTGAAGAAAACAAGCTGCTGGCCCAGGATTCTGTGATTTGGGAAAAATGCGTTGCGAATTTTCACTTTTTTTTATAAAACAGTAACTAAAGGTATTTTTATGCAAGCTAAAATAAAGTTCCTGGAGATAACTATTCTGCAGTAACAAAGGAAAGTTGTAGCATAAGCGTGTTAGAGGGTTTTAGTCCCCTTGACATTTTAAATAAGCATAGGATAATATCACCATCTGAATGGCATAACAATGGCAGAATAAAAATATCTATTGTATTCTAGAGTTGGTGTGCTTGATTTTGAGTGTGGTTCTAATTTTTAAGGTAGCTTTTATAATTCAGAAGTTTTTAAATACTTGAGCATGAGACAAATCAATGCGTATATGATATTACCATTTGAAATTATATATATAGATAATATTTCGCTATGTGATTATATACAAATAACTTTGTAAGAAATTTTACCTCTAAAGGGGTGAGGGACTTTTAAATTAAGTCATTCCTTAATTATTAATCCAGAAAATTGACAAATAATATTGAACAAACGTCTATTTTTTTTAAGTAGCATAATCAGATCAAAAGAATGTTTATAATGATATCACCATTTACAGTTGAAAATTTCAACAACTGTATAAGTTTACTAGACAATTCTCCAAGTCATTTGTGTAAAATGGAACAGATTCTATTCAATTTCATCTTCTCAACAAGGACTACCTAATTTTATAAGTATTTTAAATAATAAAAAATTGAGTTCTGGCAAAAATCTATGAAAAAAAACTTTATTTTAATTTGAATTAATCCAGTACAGGTTATTAAACCCAATGGAGCCTAATTTACTGCTGCCTACTTTTATGTTTTAAAAAAATCATTTTAAGTCAGCTACACTTTTTAAAAATGAAATGCATATTTCAAATGCTATGGGAATCCACAGCATAGTAAGCAAGACTTATAATAGCTTTATTCAACTATAATATTGTATTTTTTCAATATCTTTAAAGGACAAGTTAAAATAATTTTTCCTATCAAGGAAAAATGCTAGTTCCCAATACCTCCACACTTACTTTTAGAAATATGCCCACATTAATGAACTATCAAAGGCTTTACTTTTAAATTAATAAAATGATGAAGTTTTATCTATTCCATCCATAATAAGAGTTACACAAACACATTTGAATATTTCACTCATTTTCTTTGGACGTGTAGCTCATGTATGCCTGTTTAATCAGGATGCTCCTTCTCTTCTAAACTCTCAAGATACTTTCATTAAAGCACACGTGCATGCAAGCAATGATGACCCTTTAGACCAGTCGTAAATTTAGTCGCTGGGAAATGAGAAGGCTTCACAGATGACTTAATTTGCTGTGGGAACCTGCGCTTCCTCCGCGCGTAACCTCTGCATTTGGCTGCCTGTGACCTTGAGCACCATCCACCTGCTGGAAGCCATGTTTGATTCTCCGGCCAGGGAAACGCCTGCCTGACAGCAGAATGGTATCATAGGATAGTGTGAAGGAATTTTTCTTTCTCTGTCATCATTAAGGGGGTTCCCCCTATGGTGAGGGGAATGAAAAGTACGATTTAATGTTCTCTGGAGAGTGGCAGGGGAAGAAAGGCTCAAAGCTTTGCCTGCTGCTTTCCGAGTGGGTCATTTCAGGCCTTGTGGCGAATGGGATGTCCCCATGGAATTTGCCATAGACTGTCTGAAAAGAAAGGGATTAAGACCCTTTTCAGGATGGAAATGTAACAAAAGGACCACTTTTATGATGTAGCAGCATAAAATAAGGGGTTCTATTGTGCAACTGATTGCTAAAGATCTTTGAATCGGGTAGCCTAGCCTGGTAGGCCCCGTTCCCGGCGGGTTTGGAGGCTTGTACAGAATGGTCCGTCTATACTAGAAGCAGAGTTCTGCTCTCATTTAGGGGCAAGTAAGAGATTATCAGTTTGTTCCTACATGATTTTTTTTTTTTTCACACCTACGGAAAAGTGGCCTGTAGGGAGATTATACTCTAGTGAAAGTTGCTGCTAATTAAAACAAGTAATTAGTGTTCCTCCAGGCTTTGCGGTTTCACTCACTTTTGCCCGCTAGACAGCATTAGTTTAAAAGCAATCCAATTTCTAGCAATAACAGACTGTAAAAAAGTCATTTAACAAGTATGTAAGTGTAAGGTTACAGTTCCGGCGTTGATTTATCTCTTCTGGGCTATTTAGAAATACTGTAGTAAAGTTGAAGAGAAAGAAACTTGAACGGCTTTTTAAAAAATTTAACATTAAGGAAAAAAAAAACAACACGACGTGCCTCAGTCCATTTACAAAAAAAGAAAAATGACAAGCAAAATCTGGGAGCGTATGAGATTTTCTAAATTACATTAGGAAACCAAAATTGGATTTAATGCTGTTTTCCTCAACCCTCACTTAGCATTTTGTAAACAGATCATTTCATTAAGTCCTTTTGTTTCTTCTCTCGCCTTTGCTGAAACAAGGACTTTTTATTGACTGATTCTCATTGAAATGAATTGAAACAGTAGAGTTTAACACAACACGTTATTACCTCCTTTTTTCCACAATTCCGAAATGACTAGTGTGGCTCTAGTTTGCATATCTGGTGGGAGGACTTAGTTAAACTAGAGCGATCTTGAGAGAGATTAAAATATTTTATTATAAAGAGATATAATAAAAATTAATATTAAAAATCATACCTACACTGAATCATGCTCTACTAAAATTCTTGTCTAATTGCTCAGTTTTTTAACCTGACATCCTTTTATAATTGCTGCCTTTGCTACTTAAAATGATGTATTTCTGAGGTTGATATCATCAAAGACATGTGTGGTATTGTGCAAGAGATTATATATAGCTAATCATTAAAACCAACCATAAGTCTACTTTCCCCTTAACAAATGAATTTATAATATTTTAATTAATATATAGTTTTCATATCTGTGGGTTCCCCAATACTATACATCTTTTTTTTAACATAAAAGGATGGCAGCTACTCTGCAATACACAAAACTTTGCTATGCTTTTCATATAGTGCTAGTCATACAAATGAAATTCTCTATACAAAAAGACATTTATGATAAACAGTAAATACCACAAAAATGACAGCTACTGTCACATATTCAACTAGTAGATTCTGAACTTAGTCATCTTCTTTAACAGATTACAATTAATAAAGTATTAAATAGCCCGATTTTGATCATTTCAGGTTAAAATAAGACTAGGCTGATCACATTTTAAACATTAATTTGGAAGACAAAGATGTCTTTCATAAAATCTAGTAGCTTGTTTAAATTAAAAAATAAATTTCATCATGTAATTTTTGAACTCTAAACTATATTTTATAATTTCAACATATGCTGCTTCTTTCCTGGTCTTTATTTCCTATGATTATTTAAAGTGTAAGAATTTTGGTAACCAAGTTCAAAAAATATTTTGTATGTATCAGAGGGTCAGTATGTATCTGAATCTCTGCTTAAAAATATCTATGAGAAGAAAAAGGATAATTGGCTATACTTTTTCTTTAAGAAGGAATCTAAAATAATGAAGACTGCATTCATGTTTATTATACAGATTAAGTTTCGGAAAGACACTCAGCTCTCGAAATTCTAAAATTGCTTTATAATTATTGCAGAAAGTTTAGTGCGGTATATGGAAAATCTTTCTGCAATATCATACCTTTTTCCCCTGATAATTAGAACAGTGCTCAATTGGTATTTTAAGATATTTTTGGGGGGGGTTTTGCCTTTTAATGGTATAAAGCTTCTTTCGAAATCAGCCTTTGATAGTATTTGATTTTCTTAAACTGAATTTAAGCTGTCTCTATCAAGTCTCTTTTTGAGCTCAGAATATGCTTTTTATTTCAGGACTGATAAGCTGGAGAATGTGACTATGGCAGCACAGACCTGGGGCACCAGAGGGCAGACTGTGCAGAGACCTGAGAGGCCTCTTTAAGGGTCGTGATGGAACCATAAAGGACACCATAATAGCTCTCATTTTATGTATTGAGCCATATTTGCACAACAATTCCATTATAATGGAGAGATAATCTTTGGAAGTAATTTTTAAAACAGCAAATGTATAAATGCTGAGTCTCAAGTAAAAGAAAACAATTTTCCTAAGCCAAATGTCTTTCAGAAGAGATTTCAATGGTCATTTGATTCTGTCTTAAGGATAATTTGACCTTATGATTCACCCATTTCTTCAGTACATGTCTCAAATATAATTGTTTTCATTTGAAGTTAAAGAAAATAGAACAGCTAAATAACCCTTTGTGATTTGCTTTACTGCATTGTAGTGCTTTTGTCTAACCAAAGAAAACTCTTAAGCATGCAATTATTAGTATTAAAATTGATGCCTCCAAGAGTTCAATACCAACTTTGCACACACAAAAAAAATCACATACTGAAAATAATGCTGACTCCAGATCCTCTTTACATTTTTATATATTGCTTGCAATATAGCTATTTAAGTCCAGCAAGCTAGATCATACTCAGTCTTTGAAGCTAGAGATGGTATTATCTTTATATAATGTAATAATGTTCAATAAATGCCTATTGAATTCAATATGATTTAATTTCTTTGATTTTTATCAATATTTCAATAAAGATATAATACAGATAGCAATTTTAATTGCAAATAATTTTGGAGTTTCTAACAAAGATAAAATGTATAAACTATTATATAGTCTATGAGGCATGGAATTTATAGAAGACCAGACCTGTGTCATTTCATATATACAAAGTATAGAATGTATTCACTATATAACATCACTAGACAGTTGGCTGCCTAGCGGCTCAGACGGTAAAGAATCCACCCGCAATGCAGAAGACCTGCGTTCAGTTCCTGGGTTTGGACGATCCCCTGGAGGAGGGCATGTTAACTCACTCTAGTACTCTTGCCTGGAGAATCCCCATGGATAGAGGTGCCTGGTGGGCCACAGACCATAGGGCCCCAAAGAGTCGGACACGACTGAGTAACTAAACACTCAACCATACTATAAAGGGAATCAGGATAATTTTCAATCAATAAACAAATCTGTCTCCAAGTTAATGGCAAACATTTCCTTATTATTTTGACATTTTGAGCCTAAATTCAGGCATTTACATTTATTTCCATTCTATTTAATCCTGGATACTTTAGTCAGTTTTCCCCAGATTTTAACTTCTTTCTGATTCCCAATGTGTTTACTTTTTGAAAAGCCTATGGTCACTCAGAACATGCCATTCATGCCACCAGCAGCCAGTGCAGACTGCATTCAACTTTTGCAGGTTCACTTTATTCTTCAGAATGTAGACTGCTACTTCAATCCTCTCCCTAAAAGAGAACTGATTTTTCATTTGCAGCTGATTCCACTAAACGTCATCCCATGCTGTCATTTTTTAAATTAATTTTTATTGGAGTATGTGAAAGTGAGAGTGTTAGACTCTTTGCCATCCCATGGACTGCAGCCCGCCAGGCTCCTATGTCCCTGGAAATTTCGGGGAAGAATACTGGAGTGGGTTGCCATTCCCTTCTCCAGGGGATCTTCCCTACCCAGGGATCAAACCTAGGTCTTCGATGTTGCTGGCAGATTCTTTACCATCTGAGTTTCCAGGGAAGCCCCTTATTGACATATAGTTGCTTTACAATGTTGTGTTAGTTTCAACTATACAGCAGAATGAATTAGCTATATGTAAACATACATCTCTGGAGAGGGCAATGGCAGCCCACTCCAGTACTCTTGCCTGGAGAGTCCCAAGGACGGAGGAGCCTGGAGGGCTGCAGTCCACGAGGTCGCTGAGGGTCAGACCCGACTGAGCGACTTCTTTCACTTTTCACTTTCATGCATTGGAGAAGGAAATGGCAACCCACTCCAGTGTTCTTGCCTGGAGAATCCCAGGGATGGAGGAACCTGGTGGGCTGCCGTCTACGGGGTCACACAGAGTCAGACACGACTGAAGCGACTTAGCAGCAGCAGCAGCAGCAAACATACATCTCTCTTTTTTGGATTTCCCAGAGCACTGAGTAGAGTTCCCTGAGCTGTACAGTAGGTTCTCATTAGTTATCTATTTTGTGTATGTGTGTGTGTGTGCTCAGACATTCAGTCATGTCCGATTCTTTGTGACCACAAGGATTACAGCTTACCAGGCTCCTCTGTCCATGAAGATTTTCAGGCAAGAATACTGGAGTGGGTTACCATGCCCTCCAGGGGATCTTCCCAATGCAGGAATTGAACCTTCATCTCTTACATCTCTTGAAATGTCAGCAGAATTTTTACCACTAGTGCCACATGGGAAGCTCACCTATCTTATACACAGTATCAACAGTGTATGCGTGTCAATGCCAATCTCTCAATTCATCCCACTCCCCTCGTTCCCCCTTGGTGTCCATACATTTTTTTGGCTATGTCTATGTCTCCATTTCTGCTTTGCAAATAAAATCATCTATATGATTTTCTTGATTCCACATGTTCGTGTTAATATACATTTGGTTTTCTCTTTCTGACTTCACTCTGTATGACAGTCTCTATGTCCTTCCATACTGTCTTGATTTCTTCACTTCTAGGCTGCTATTCGTTTGATCTTGCATCTTTTATCACAAAACCACTGGGATGGTTGCATTTCTTCATCTTCAGTATAATAGCTAACATTCATTAAATGTCTACTGTATGCCCCTATTATTCTAAACATTTTTCTTTACAATTGTACCTCATGTAGTTATCTGACTTTATAAAGAAAAGTATTCCTGCCATTACTGTTTTACAAATCAGAAAAATGAGAAGCAGAGAAGTTCCCAAGATCATACACTAGGAAGTGACAAAGCCTGGACTTAGAAGAAGGTGGTTAAGAGATTTTACTGTTAATTTTGTGTCTCAGAGTTTTTTTATATAACACGAGCCATCTTCCATCTTAAAATGGATGACCATAGAATCAGGCCTTCCCTTCCCAAATTTTCCTAAAATTTAGGGTATAGTTTAATTATATTCAGTGTACCTACTCATAGTTGTTGTAAGTTCTAAGCTGAGATTACACCCTCGTAGGTTTTTAAACACCACTTCTTCAAGTCTTATTTCACTGTAAGGGAGATTGGAAGAACAGAAAGGCAGTGGGCGTTTGCTGTGCAGGCATCCAGAGTTGCCTTCAAATCTAGTTCTGTGTTTACCATCTGTATTACTTGGGCAATTTATATAATTTCCCTAGACCTGGTTATTCCTTTTTTCTCATTGAGGATAATACATATCTCAGGAGGTTGCCATGGGAATCAATCTAATACATGAAAGTGGTTTGGTACATGCTTTGCTCTCAGTAATTTTGACTCTATTTTATTTGGAATTAAGATTGAACTGGCAATTCTTTTCATTATTTCTTAAAAATTTGAGAGAGAAAAGTTTCCAAAATTAAGCCAAGTTTTATCAGATGCTCTGTTATTTGGCTTTTTGATTTATAATAATTTGTGGAAAGTCAGTCGTACAGTTATTCATCATTCATTTGCTTATCTACTCAACAAGCAAGGCAGTGATCAAGTAGTTATAATAGAACTATTATACCAGGCTCTGTTCTAAGCAACAGGATTTCAGTGGTATGTGAGAGATGGCGCCTACTATCAAGAAGTTTGCATTCATAAAATGTGATCACAAGTACAAGAGAAGTCAGCAAAGGAGCTAAGCTTATGTTAATATCTGTAGTGTGTAGAATTATTGACCTCTTCTCTCTTTCAAGATGGTCTGCAGTTAATAGTTCCCTCAATTCAGTTTCAATGGTAAAGTTAAAAAGTTTATATACATGTCCTTCTAAGATCTATTTCATCTCTGAAACACTATGCCTCTGTAATCATGTCATGGCTGTTTCTCTTTCTTTTCATTCCTACTTAAATGTCATTTACCATATTTCCAGTCAAAGGTTTATAAAATTTACTGGAAGTAGAATGACTTATTTTCAACTGGTATCACTTTTTACTCCTTCCATTAGGTCAATTTGTACACATGTGCACATAATACTGTTTGAATTATTGTCCAATTTACCTTATCCCTTGCTAAAGGTATAAGTTTTACTTTGTAAATAGATCATTGGGTCTATTTTTCCTAATGATTTCTGGGGGCCTCCTATACCCCTTTTTCTACCTTCTTCAGTTCTTCCTGTTGTTTCTCAAAGAGTTATATTTTATAGTATATCCTGGGCATTTCCCCCAATCTCTCTTAAATTTTATTAAAGTAGCAATTCTGCTACAAACTAACTTGGGCTGAATATGTCTAGAGGATAATCAACAACAGGATACTTACGTCATTGCAATGTGGGGAGCATTCAATTTAGATATGAAAACACATTGAAAGTTCAACCTTCAACCATGGTATCCTTGGACTGAACCTCTAGAAAAAGTTAAGGAAGAACAATTGCATACACTATTATACAACAAAGGCAGAGCCTTGGTGACCTGCAAGCACAGCCTAACCTACATATGACACACACAGACTTTTTTAGCATTCAGTAAATCCTATATTCTGTTATTTTTTCCTTCCATTGCTCTTTTGCCACATTGATTGTCTATCAACTGCCTCTTATCCTTGTATGTAAACTTCACAAGGAGAAGAAAGTGTAATTGCTACTACTCTGCTAGAGTGTTCCTTAAATACTCACTGAATAGATGGCATAAATTGGATAATACAGTACTGAAAATATGATGAGATCAAAGTGCTTGAGTTATTATCATGTAGCATTTGGAGAGACACTTTTTAAAGGAGATACAGTTTTAACATTCTAGAGCAAAGTAGTTTTACAATTATTGTATAATTTTAGAGTTGACATTGAGTCACAATCACCATGGTGTGGCTCTAGTTTGCAATATGACCCTTCACCTTGAAAAAAAAAATGTTTATTCTCACAGAAACCTTGCTGCTATATCCACAAAATAATCAGTAGTCTATAGAATGCAGACTTGAAGCTAGTTTCCTTTCACTCTTTCATTTTCTCTCATCCTTAATCAACAATTTCATTTGTGAAACTGTTTTCTATCGAATGCGTACTATGTACCAGACACTGAGAAGAGAGCACTGTAGATGCAGAAGAGAGAGATACAATCACAGCTCTTGGGTATTTTTTCACTGAGTAAGATGAAAAAATCAACAATGGAGGCAGAGTGCAGAAAAGTAAATACACCACAGAATTATAGCAAAGCAAGGAAGAAGGGAGCCATAGAGAACAGGAGTATCAGAGAGCTCCTCCAGATGGAGATAGTTAATAAATTGAGTTCTTAAAAACAAATTGAAGTTTTTCAGGATGATCAAAATAATCAAGTTCTAACATGTCCACAGTGACTTATTTACCAGGTGGACTAGCTACTTCCACTAATTAAGTTTGATTCTGGGCAATCTGACTCATGTTTAATGTACATGTTCTTTGCTCTCATACTAAAGAACAACCTGTAATCCATGAGTGGTGTTTTAAATGTAAATACCAACAATGCTTCTGTTTCTTATTTACTTCATGTAGTTCATTTAATTCATGTTAGTTCAGCAGCACAATGAGAACATTAAACCACATTTTTTAGCCACTCCTCCCTACAAATAAACATGTATTTCCTTACTGACTTCTAACTCTGAAAGGTATCATTCTATACTTCTTAGGACCGTCTTCATTTAACTAAATCTAGACTTTTTTCACTGTTTTCAAAACTTCCACCATTTCTCTTTTTAATTTTCTATTTTTGTTTAAAAGCCATTGAACAGTTCACTCTTGTCTCCTCACCATTGAAGTTGCTGTTAATTAACTAATGAACAAATATTTAATTTCTTCTGAAAATAAACTTGATCAAAGTTTTCACTATAATTCATAAGAATCATGTTTATGCATTTGTTAGGACCTAAGACTATAGATTTAATACAGAGAACTACTTAAACATCCTGATAGACTTTTCCAATATATTTGGTAAAAAGAAGTATATGGTCTTCAATCAGCCATCATTTGTCCCTTAATTGCTGGTTTCAGCAAAAAATTATATCTTACTAGTTTTTTCAGTAAAGATAATGAGTCTGAAGAATGTAAAAAGTACCTTTTCTACCCTGATCAAACATTTAACTTCTTTCTTCTCTGTTTACTATCTCCTTGAATAAGTCACGTCTATTCCAAACTTTTAAAAAATATCTCTTTATGTTTCAGTAAAAGCCTCCCTACCTACCTTCAGGGCATGGCTGAAGCTCACTTGGTGAAAAGAGCAACTGCAATTGAAACCCAGAGATGAAGATCCCAGCCTTTGTTCTCCATTTTGTAGCCACATGATAGTATATAAGCAACTTATTTTTCTACATTTTCCTGGGCCTGAGAGTTGGCAAATGAGAAAAATAGATGAGGTCATCTCTAAAATCCCTTATGGTGTTTGTATTTTATAATCCCATTATAAATCACCCTTAATTACAAGGGCCCTCGGGTTTCTGTGTAGTTAAATTTATTTGGGGCTTTTATTTCTGTTGTTGTCTTATTTTTCTGTGTTTATTTTCCTATGATCACTTTGATGGATACAAGCCCCTTCATTTGTCCTTTGCAAAGCTACATAATCTTTAGCAATTAAATTAGTCAAGCTGATATAACTCATGGCCTCCTTCATGCTAGAAATTTTGATGTAAATTTTGCACAACTAGAGACTTGAATTATGAAAATTTCATAAAGTTCAATTTTACTCTTATGTGTGGCATTCTTTCTACTCTGGGATTTTATTGATGGTTTCAAGTTTGCCTGAGCCAATGGCTCGGAGCACCATCTAAAAAAAAAAAAAAACTCAGGAAGGTGGTATTTATATTTGTCCTGGCCTTGAATTCACGCTGTGTGTCTCATAAAGCAACCTAGCATGAGACAGGAGACGAAGGGATACTCCTATCAAACAACTGCTCAGAGAGAAGTGTGTGTGATCTCAGTCCAGTTCAGAGCAGAGAGTTGTCCACCTTGCAAAACTCTCCGCTCAGTGGAAATGATCATCCTATTTGTTGTCAGTCTCATCCAAGAAGTTCAATACTGAATGGACCTATGAACGATATTAGTGCTTTAAACCTTCAAAGGGCCTCCTGTGCATCAAAGACAGGCCCTTGTCACCTGACCCCACCAGTTCATGAATGATGATCTTTTTAAGGCCCTTAAGTCAGCTTTAAAAGAGAGCACTAAAGTAGGATTTCATAAAACAGAACTGGGAAAATTGGAAAGAGGGAAACATTGAGATGGTCTAACATTACAGGGCTTGAAGGCATTATTCTTTTATTGTATTAAGCAACCTAGTTTTAAATGACCAAGTAGAGACCAAAACAATAGCAACAAAATAAGGACTATTTTTAAGGAATGGTTTACTTTAGAAGATATTTTAACATCTTTATTAAACCAAAATAGAGTAATTCAGCACCAAAAGAAAATTTAATTTGGGTTCTTACAGAATGTATTATTTATATAAATTGTAGGGACTTGATATCTGCTTAGTGATAATGATGATACTAGTGATCATTTCGATTATGAAATAATACAAAACAAAACACTTTAAAAGGAAGTTCCTACCTTGAGTATAGGAGATTCCCCTTTTTAATTATCATTTTTTAAAGTTTTAGGATTGTTATTAAGAAATATATATTAATTTATAACACAAAAATAAAATTAGCTAACCATGTTTACAGAATCACTGATATAAAGAAAAATGTTGGTTGAGGGCTTAAATAATTACCCTAAATTCAGAAGATTAAAGCCAAAGCTAATTTAATGTGGTCCTATTATCTCCCATCTGAATCTTAAATAAATTATATAACCTATTCTAAGACATTTTACCTCCTTTGAAACAAATTTTGATTCAACCATTTAAATAGTAAAACTCCTTTTGCCTTCTTTGAAAAATGTTGTACATGTTTTCTGGGGGTTTGTTTATTGTTGTTTGTTTTAGTTTAAAATTATGTACTATAGGTAAAATTTCATAGCCTTGTAGATTTCAGTTTGGTAACCAACTGGAGCTTTTGCCTCTCAGGACTTTTTCAGATTTTTATTTTTTACTTTTTTCCTTCTTTTGCTTGATCTTTCTTTGTTTTTCCTTTCTCTTAGTTTCATTGCATGATAAATTCTGGATTATGTCTCACTGAAGCTTCAACACTACTTTTAACAAAGTGGCTGAACTTTTAACCTTTGAGCCCAACACTCTTTAAAACTACCACCAATATCCATTGCACTTTTTTTCTATAGTTCTGTGTCAGCTATAGAGAGGTTAAGCCTTTTAGTATTTAGGACCTTATTTACCTAGGTTCCTCGTAATGGTCAATAGAGAGGATTTAATTCTTTACTGGTCTTTCTCAAAATTCTTGGAAAAATAAAATCCTGAGGCCTTTAACTGTCCATACTACTCAATCGTGCTACTTGATTGGTGATCAGTCTGTAAAAATAAGGAGTTCCTCGGTGTCAGTTTTCAATAGAAAGTCACTTATATATAACCAGGCTTCAAACTTCCAACACAAGGGATGATTTTTTTTTTTTTTTTTTAACCAGGTCATCTTACAGCATCCAAGCTCATCCTCCTCAGCAATGCATTCCCCTGCAAGGCAGCACAAGCAGCATTTTCTAGAATTCCATAGCCAAACAGCTAGGATGCTTTCCAGATGCTCAAAAGGAAAGAACTTTTTTTTAATGTAGAATTTATACTTACATATTCCTCTTTGTGCCATTACAAACATTCATAAAATGTTACTCCAAGCTATGTCCTTCTATGAGGAACCAAAAATCTGGCAGTTCTCTGTCTTATTTGTTAGAGAAAATTTGATAAGCAGCGAACACTAGAGGGGGAGCTTACGCGTCCAGGAGACAGCTTACAGACTCTATGGAGAGCATGAGCCTGACACGAGAGCTACTTACTTCCAAGTCAGACTAAGACTTGGCCAGCCACGGCCAGGAAGCCCCAAAGCCAAGAATGGTAGGTGGCCAATTTACTGCCATTTTCCAAAAGGCAGGGAATCATAAGTGGACTTGAGAAGTTCAGCTGCTGCTCATGCCATGATATGGAATATTTTAAAGACCCCTCTGGAGGCAGTTCTAACAAGAGAAGTAGGATTACAGAGACTTTCCTCCCTTTGCTACGACAGTCTGTCATTTAAATGTCTAAGGAATGATGGAATGAATTATCATAAAATTTTGACAAATTTGATGGCTCAAGCAAAAAAAGGGAAATAGGCATTCTGATTACTAGGTTCTAATAAGACATGACATTTAAAATGAATTTACATGGTAGTTAGACCTTTGTATTTTTTTCCTCTGATTTAAAAAAAAAACAACACTGAGATTATTTTCTTTGAAAAGAAAAGGACTTATTTCAGTTTCTCTTCTCTCTAGTTTAATGATTATAAATTCTATTTTAATTCATATATCTTTATCCTCCATAGCCATAATCTACTTGCTTTCCACAATTTGCCTGAGCTTGACAAATCTTAAAATGTATCTTGCTATCACGTAGAATATTTTAGTAGACATATTTAGTAGAATTTTAGTTAAAAAAATATAAGCAGCCCTCTCATTTGTTCTTAGCTTATTTTTTCTGTATTATATTACAAAAGAGTAGATAAGTCTTATTGATTTAAAAGAACAAACTGCATTTTCCAAAATGAAAAAAAAGCAATAAAAAGGGATTAACTAAAGTATTGAAAAACAAAATTAATTTTCTCTGATTTGAACTTCTGCTTCTTTACAACCAAAGAGCAAGTTCTGTTTGTAATAAACTATTTCATTAACCCACATGAGCAATCTCTGATATGACGTTTATATCATTTACTGAAGAATCAAACTTTTTTGAAAAATAAAAGGAGGGGATAGTTCAATCACAATTAGTCACCCTTGAAAACCTCTTGAACTTTTAGTTTAAAACTGAAATAGCCTGACACATTTCCCAACTATGTACTTATTAATACAATAAGAAAGTTATTTCTTTACAAAAAACTAAAAGAAATATGAAACACTTTAAAAAACACCTCTGGAATGTTTTTCATTGTGTCAGACTTTGACAACTATAAGTGAAGTAGAAAGAAGCACTTGATTTTAGTGAATAAACAACATAAGGATGATGTAACTGATCAAAATCTGATTTTTCCTAAAATTACTTATACAAACAGAGGAATGTTATTTAATAAGATTATTTCCCTGGTATATTAAAATGTGGATATATTTTTTGCTTTTCAAGGGATTTCCTAGAACTGTAGTGACTAGATTTTTAAATTTCTTTTCTGATTCCAGTAGTATTATTCCCCAGAGGTTTGTTTAAGGCTAAGAGGCATCTCCCACGGATCTGGATAGCAATTGTTACTTAAACATTTGTATTTATATACTTAAATAATAGAGCAGATGTAATATGGATTAAATATAGTAATTGTAAGTTTCTACAGTTTCATATTACAAAAGCCAACTATGGGGCTACCCAGTAAAATTCTATCTTGAGGTTGCTGGTCTGGCCCATAGGCAACAGTGCAAATTATGAGAGTGACAACACAGTGGCCACACTTTCCTGGAGCTTGGAGTTTGCAGCTTGGAGTTAGGCAATTGGGATGGGAACATAAATTGGCTACAAAAATGTAGATTTCCCTTTGTACTGTTAGGATTAGAACCATTCTGGTTACTCAGAAGAAGTGTTTAGATAACCATTTGTGGTCCCATCAAAGAAAAAAAAAATTTTTTTCATGTTGAAAAAATGATTCTAAGTCCCTTAGGAATATTAATTAAGCTTTACTAAAATATTTTAATTCCTCAAGTCAAATAAAAAAGTTGGTGCTCAGTGCTCAGTTGCTTCAGTTGTGTCCGACTGTTTGCGACCCTATGAACTATAGCCCTCCAGAGTGTACTCTGTCCTAGGGATTTTCCAAGCAAGAATACTGGAGTGGGTTGCCATTTCCTACTCCAGGGCATCTTCCCAACCCAGGGATCGAACCTAGATCTCTTATGTCTCCTGCACTGGCACTAGCACTAGCCAATGCACTACTAGCACACCTGGAAGCCAATATTCCCGGCATTGAGACTGTGAGTAAAATAATACACTTGGAAACTGTATCCAACATAAATAAGACCTGTTTCAAGTCCCTTGATTTGTTTGGTGCTTGATCTTTCTAATCAAGTGTATTTTCTAATATTTGCTTTATTTTTGTTTCAGGTGACTTAATTCCTATAAATCTTGGATTTTTAAAAATTTTCCCAAATTAACCTAAACTTACTCTAATTCTAAGTTTTATAAGACAAGTAAATGTATTATTTTATTTCTTCCATTTCCATTTTTATTTCAGGAATTTGAAAATGATTAAAATGAAAAATCATATATGTGATATGTATATTCACTTTATGAGTTTCAGTTTTTATTATATATTAAATGCATTCCTCTTTTAAGTTTATTGTGTCACAATTGCAGGGAGGAAGATATTACAACTAAATTATCAGTATATGTCTAAGTATTATTTAGACACATAAAATAAGATTCGGACCTAGAAGTATAAGTGGGAGAAGATAAAGTATGATGCCTGGTTTTAAAAATAGTTTAATAGAAAATTAATGGTTAAGTATTATATTCACTTGATAGTGAAGAATCAATAACCTTTCATGATGTTTGATATTTTCCTTACTTAGAAGAATGCATCAGTGTAAATGTCTCTGCTAAAGACTAGCAATAGAGCATGGAAATCCATGTCTACATTCTTCCTTCAAGGGTTTTAGAATTCATTTTCAACATTTCATGACAATATCATGCTATTTGTTCTGTGTCCTACTGATGATATATTTTACTTTGAAACATAATCAGGACCAGAATGAGATAAAGAAAGAAAGAAAGAGAGGTAAGAATATACTTACAAAGGTAGAAAATAACAAAAACCAACTGTAAAAGATTTGAAATCAAATGATGAATTTTTTAAGTACTTCATATAATTGAAACTAGATATCTACATAGAACTGTGTTAAAATGTAGTTAACAAGATAGGAATGTGTACGTCTTTAATATTAGGTTGTTCTCACAGAGGCTCATGTTTCGATTAACCAATCCGTTGACTCAGCAAAGAAAAACATACTGATCACCTACCATATACCACACACTATATTTAACTCTGACTTACTATAAACCAGACAAGAAAGACAAGCACTATTATGAAGCTTACAACATAACAGAGTTTCATATAAGTAAATGGACAGGTATGATAAAGCAAGAGTAGGCTATTACTGGCTACTCCAGTGTTCTTGGGCTTCCTTGGTGGCTCAGCTGGAAAAGAATCCACCTGCAATGAGGGAGACCTGGGTTTGATCCCTGGGTTGAGAAAATCCCATGGAGAAAGGGATGGCTTCCCATTCCAGCATCCTGGCCTGGAGAATTCCAAGGACTGTATAGTCCATGAGGTTGCAAAGAGTCAGACACGAATGAGAGTCTTTCACTTTCACTAGGAAGAACAACTTATCCAGATTTCAGAAATCAAAAAAGGTTTTGAAGGGGAAGTGCTGAAACAGTCCTGAATGGATGAAAATAATTAAATAACTATAGAAGGAAAGAGGGTGGGGTTGCAAGGAATGCTTAGGGAAAATGAACAAAGGGTGCAAGGGAGGGAATGAGGGGAGAATGGCAGATGAACAAGCTTGTTAGCCGGGACTGAGCCCAGCTTTACCTGGGAGTAACGGAGAGCTGTCAAACACTTGCAAGCAGAGGAATGACCAAGGATTAGCATTTTAGAAAGCCTGTCTCCACAATGTGGAAAATGGACTGAAAAGCAACACAATTATAGGCAAACAATTCATGTGGGAAGGATAACTGTGGTCTAACCTAAATCAGTGATAGGAATTACAGAGAAAAGCAGCCCTGTCTGGCAGCTATTTTGAAGGTAAAGTGGACAGAGGTTTGTCTTAGATTAGATGTGATAGAAAGAGAAAAAAGTAATCAAGATTATGAATAATATATTAATTATATAAAATGATCTCACTGCTACATTTAATGTGCTTATTTGAGCCAACAGACTATAACCCCAAATATGCTGAGATGATACCATAAGGAAGCACATGGCATAAAAAAGTTTAACCACCTATATATTCTCCATAATCTTAAACACGAGGATAATATTTTGACATGCAATCAAATTTGCTTACTTTAGTGAGAATATGATTTTTTTGGTAACCACTTCAGTTTTACTAGAAATTTCTGAGTTAGAAGAAAATTACATCTATTTTTCATTAAATTATGTAAGGCAAAAAAGTCCCCAAAATAAGAACAACTGTGGCATACATAAAATCATAAATACTTGCCAACTGATGAACGGCAGAGAAAATACTTGATAATGAATAATCCTTCTTCCAACCTTAAAAAATGGCAGTATTGAATCAAAAGCACTTTAGAAACAAATATTTACAAATTTGGGCTTGCATAATTATTCATATAGGTATATATGGAAATGTTTGCATTAACCTTTTAATTTAGTCCTATTTCCTTACTCATTCAACAAACTATTATTTTATGAGATATATGCAAATATTTATGCAAGTTATTTAATATAAAACTCAAAAGGATTAGCTGGCTTACTAGATTCCTTCATTTCCAGATTATTAGTTTTAAGCATTGTTGCAGAAGGAGAGAGACAAAGAGAGGAATCCAATTTGTACCAAATAATTCACCTGCATTTTGAAAAACAGACTGAGGAAAACTTGAGAATATCTAGACAATAGCGAAAAGTAGAAATTTATCTAGAATAATTGATTGCAGAACTTATAGTTTTGACAGGAGTGCATCCCTAGTTTTTTTAAAAGTGTAAGTGTAGAATCCTGTAATCTGGCAGGTTTATTTTTTTCATAGTAAACATCCCCAGTGATTAAAGAAGAAAGTACATGGGCATGTACTTAGGGCATGAGTCAAGATGTGGAGTGTGCAATTCTGTTAATTTCCTACCTTTGATTTGCATGTCTAATGCCTACTTTTCTGATGAAGAAAATAATTTCAATACCCTTATCCCTTTAACCACTTATATCCCTCTAGTCCTTCCAGTAGTCCTTCTAGGAGTCCTTCCAGGGATCAAGCCAAATATTAAGAGAAAAAAGGTGCTGCATATATTTGCCAGTTCATAATATTTCCTTAATTTTCTCAAACCCAAGTACATATAAAATTGTAATTTCAAAAAAAAAAATCTGTAAAACATCAAACATATTTACTGTTGTTAGAAATCAAGTTGACTGAGACTACCAGCCATGCAAAAAATGCTAGGTAAAATTTATGGTATGGAAAAGTTGCCATTCCAACATTTGTTAAGATTTCCGTGTTATTTGATGAAAGCTTCCCTTGTGGCTCAGATGGTAAAGTATCTGCCCGCAATGTGGGAGACCTGGGTTCTATCCCTGGGTCAGGAAGATCCCCTGCAGAAGGAAATGGCAACCCACTCCAGTACTCTTGCCTGGAAAATTCCATGGATGGAGGAGCCTGGTGGGCTACAGTCCATGGAGTCTCAAAGAGTTGGACACAACTGAGTGACTTCACTTTCACTTTCCTATAGGTAAGATACCATATGTTCTGGTTTTCTTGGCATGATCCACAGTATGTCTGTTCTCTGGCCTTACTAATAATAGTTCTCTTTCATTCCAAAAATGTATAAATTTGAATGACAAAATATGTGGTTACCTTACTAATAGAACTTTAGCACCATAGATGCTTGAACAACATCGGTATATAGTTCTCTAAGAAGGATGTCATTATTTGGACATAATGATAAAGGGACATGAGGTTCAATATTAATCCTAGGTTTTGATATTGTACTGCTTCTAGGAAGTCATGTTTAATAAGAAAGTTAAAAAATAACAAGAAGTATCAAAATTGTGTAAACAAAGCAGTGAGTACGCATGCTTCATGAGACTGGTGAAAATAACACTCTATGCTACTTAACCTTTATGGATTATTTTCACGACTGCATTTTTCATAAGAAAGTTCAGTAAGTGAATCCCAAAAGGATCTCTGACTCAGGTGTCTATATATGGTGGTTGTTGGGGATTTCTAGTAATTCTCATGAAGCCTGAGGAGAATGTTTCCCATCAGTGAATGACACTATCTTTTGCCATTCAGCACAAAATTTTAGAATTCAGAATCTCATTTTGTCTTAGTAACCCATTGGGAGGTGCTACCTGCATTATTCTTTGCTCATCTATATGAGTCAGTTAGTTAAATGGTACAGAAGAGGAAATACATTTTATGAAATTTGAAAATCTAAAGTGAAATTGATAAAGAATTGATTAAAAAAAAAACAGAATTGAAAGTACCCAAAAGACCCAGGAAAATAGGTGGCTTGCAATGTGTTAAATGTGTTTATTTGCACTTTTAAAGTTCAGATTTCCTCATACATTTTCATACTGATGGAGATAAAATGCTAAAGTCTTAAATCCCTCTATGCCATGCTGAGTTGCTAAGGGCTGTTGAGTTTTTGTTATTTCTCCTCTCGAGTTAGCTCTGATTACGCCTGCTGAGTGAAAAATTTGTATTTGCCGACAGAAATAGGAACCACCCCACGTGCACTTGCACTCAGCAAATGCTCCAATATATCACAAAGATTTGCTCAACCCACCTTCAGAGGCCAAATCGAGCATGTTATTTTCTGTTTAGATCTGATTCTGGAGCCTATCAGTCAGGAGTGTTTTCCAATCTCTGATTAAAACAAGGCCTACAAAGCTGGAAGTGTTCACACACAGTCTCATTAGAGTGCTGGATAGAGTGACCCAGGCCTTCTAGCACAAAGCTCTGAGTGAACTTCAAATATGAGAGTGCATCAATCAAATCCAAGCAAGGCTTTTATGTCATTTTTCTACTTTGCCTTTAAAGTCCTATAGGAATGCCCTTTCCAGCTGTACAGCCGAAAAGCATTCAATAGAAACAAAAAAGCATAGACCCTCAACCCCCTGCCCCCTCCAAATGGGTATGGTTTTACCTCCCCCACTAGGCACTAGAGAGTCCTCTGTGCGTTTAAATTATTTAGCATGTTCAACAATGAAATGAAGAGTACATTCGCATCATTCAATGGCTCAGTATTAATTATTTCAACCCATATGAAAATGAAACCAATAAAGTCAAAGGCAATGAGATTGCATATGGTATATCTTAAAAATATGTAGCAGAGAGATTGGGTAAAAAGTAAAACAAGGCTCAAGGAAGCTTTTCATTCCTAGCCCCCAACCCTAACCCCCAACTTCACTTCTTTCTTTCTGTGTTGACTTATACCACTAAGAAAACAAACAAGCAAAAAAAGCAAAGGAATAAAATCAAGAAACATCAAGAATCTTGGCAGGAAAGATGATAAGGCATAAGTCAGAGAAAGAGGAGTCAGGCATTTAGTTAATGTTGCTTCTATACACAGCTCAGGGCACTAGAGTCATTTTCAAAAATAGATCTTTAAAAGATAAACAAAAAAGCAAAACAATATAAATTTGCCCACTAATATCATTAGAGGAAAATACATTCATGCAGTTAGTAGTGATTATTAAATTTAGGTACTTTTGCTTCCCACATCAGGCCAAAAAAACATTATAACACAAGTAACATCAGTATGAATTAAATAAAATGAGGCTTTTGAAGCTTGAAAACAAAATAATTTAAAAGGAGAAAATAAATCTCTCCTACCGTGTAGATAAAGTTTTCTGGATTTTGCGTGCCTCTTTAAACAAGTGAATTGTTCAGCTACTCAAGATATCCTATGTTTATCCAGTTAGTAATAGCAATCTACTGGAAATACAGTGTACATCAGAATACTGGGCATATACATGGCTTATTCAAGGGAATTCCCTGTATGCGTACATTTGTTTCCATTCCTAAACTTTACTAAATGTGAGGCAAATACTACCCACAAATAGCACTTCACCCACTCAAATACATAACAGCCTGTAAAAGAGTCTTTGAATTTAGAGCAATATATATTTTTTAATTTAGCATGTGTTTCTTTACAGGGCTTCAGATGTTTAGAAGAATTATGCAGATTTTATAAATGAGTACTAAAGCATTATGCTACTTGATAGTGTCCCATCTGCGCTTCCCCTGTAGTGTTTGATGGGGCATCTGTGTAAATTGCTTTTTTTTTTTTTTTTAGTTAATTAGTTTATTGCATAAAACTTAATATACTACCTGATGAAAAACTTTTGTTCATTTCAGCACTTCCCCCCCCAGAGTTGATATTCGTCTTTAGCTCTAGTGAAGACTAACATCTTCCTTTGTAGATTTCTAAACTGAAATAATCAAATAATTCTTTTTCCCTCTTTATTTATAGAGCATAATAACACTATGCTTATATGACAATAAATACTAAGAGTATGTGTGCTCATTCATTCAGTTGTGTCTGACTCTTTGTGAGCACATGGACTGTAGGCTGCCAGGCTCCTCTGTCCATACAATTTTCCAGGCAAGAATATTGCAGTGGTTGCCATTTCCTTCTCCAGGGGATCTTCCCAACCCAGGGATCGAACCCATGTCCCTCGTGTCTCTTGGACTGCCAGGCAGATTTGTTACCACTGTGCCACCTGGATTATTTAAGAGTTTAAGTAGTAATTTCAGTTGATCACCCCAGTATTTCATATATTTTGTCATAGCTTCCCAACTGAAATATTTTCTAATATGTTTTCGAGAGATATGTTAAAAAAATATACTTAAAAAAACTTCCTAGGGAACAGATACACATCGTCACGAAGTGTGTGCTGCCAATCTTTCTTTTCTCTCTAGGGTATGTTTGCCTCTAATTCAGTTGTTTAAATTATGTCAACCTAGAAGCAAAAATCTTGATGAAATAAACTACAAAACAAAACAAATTATAAAATCAGTTTTCATTTGCCTGTATCTTGTTTAGAAAATATAATAGAAATCCCAGATGATAAACTAAGTTTTTCAAGTTCATCTCAAAACTTATTCTCTGGAGAAGCGACACACACTAAAGGAAATAGACACCCAGGACAGATAGGAGAGTTTCTGGAAACATTTGATAGGCAATATAGATTATTGGTTGGGGCTTTCTTGGTGGCTCAGGCAGTAAAGAATCTGCCGGCATTGCAGGAGACCCAGGTTTGATCCCTGGGTTGGAAAGATCCCCTGGAGAAGGAAATGGCAGCCCACTCTAGTATTCTTGCCGGGAAAATTGTATGGACAGAGAAACCTGACAGACTACAGTCCAAAAGTTCACAAAGAGTTGGACACTACTGTGCAACTAACACATACACACACACACACACACACACACAGATCATTGGTTAAGGGCCTAAGTTCTGAATGCAACCTATGTGAATTGTGTAATTATGAATTTTTTTTACAAATTTATACTCCAATTTATGTTCAAAATGATCTCCTAATGGTATTTACCACACAGAATCATTGTGAGTATTAAATAAGCTGATACTTGTCAGTGTATAAACAGTGTCTGGCAAATAACAATTGCTCAAAAAATGTTAGCTCTTTCAAAGTACGTTTTGGTGAGAATAGCAATTTTGCTAAAAACATAAGCTCACGTTATTATGTCTGAGCTTATGAAAAAGAGTAACTATTACTTTTTCAAAACTTAAAATCCTTATTTTATGAAACATTTAATTCCAGAATACTTATATGTAAGATATACTGTTTTTTAAAAATAACCAAGAGGACAAAAAAGGCAACTATTAATTTTTTCAAAAATTAAATACTTATTTTATGAAACATTTAATTCAAGAAGACTTATATGTAAGATATATTCTTTTTTAAAAATAACCAAGAGGACAATCCTCTCTAAAACTACATTTTATTTCATGAATCTCTCAGATTGAAGTCTTAACACAGTCCTCCAGTTTTCAATTATATAACTTTAGAGCTATTTATTTCTTTTTCCACATTATGGTCAGCATATAGGTAAGCTCCATATGTTTTAAATAGTATACTATGTAAACAATTTTTTCCACTTATAAGCTGTATAAATTATTTATCCAATGAGGTTAACTATTTATTTAGTGGGCACTGATACTATAATTGATCTATAACATTATATACTAATATTTGTGCCCTATTATTTTCTCTATCAAATATATTTTTTTTAAAAAGAAGAATATAGATAGATTTTGATATTGAATTTACCTTATCTAAAAATTTAGAAAGTCTGTCAATGAGGTGTACCCTTGGAATTTAAAAAGTTTTAATATATGAAAATCAAAATGTCAACTACTCTGAATTAGAGCAAACTGAATCACGAATTAAACCCTCACACTGTATGAATATATAAAAGTGTAGTAAGCTCCATGAGTGTTCTCAGACTCACATATAATATATATTACATCCAATAGCATAAAAAGTTTAAAAGTTACTTACTCTGTATGATAAAAATATTTATATGCATTTTGCCTCAAGATTTAAAGTATACAGGTTTCTAGCAGTTGCTTAACACTCAAGGGAAGAAAAGAAACATCAGTTTGATACCAGTTATGAAAACTATTGAAGAAACACTATTTCACAGTTACGGTTTACCTTTTCCTTATGGAAGATGATACTTAGTACAATCGTACTTGTGAGGCAATAATACTTTAGCAGTGTTTTCCCACATAAATGTACCATTTACTCCAAAATCTAGTTTCCACATTTCCTCTATTTTGAAGTATGCTTACCTTCACAAAGGCCAGAAAATAAAAATTACACACACATACACACATACACCATGAACCTCTGAAAGTTAAAAATCAAATAAAATGTTCTTCAGTTTTTCATGCCTAGTTTGGAAGATTTGTCATAAGTAATATTTTATAAATATCAAATCTACAAGTGATTTTCCAGCCACTGAAGATTCTTAATGGTATAGGAGACTAAGAATTACTCAGTTTTCCCTTGATAGAATAAAAAAATCATTAATCACATACCTTTCTTGGGTATTCCATATTATTCTATAAGAGCTAGTTAGATACACAGATTCCATTTTTACAATATAAGTGTTACAAACAAATACTATTTGGGGAAGTTTGGATCAGATTAACTTTTCTGAGTTTTATTCTACCTACTTAACAAGATATCCAAGATTTTTCATAAA
Organism: Neotragus moschatus; assembly: GCA_006410615.1. Lineage (NCBI taxonomy): Eukaryota > Metazoa > Chordata > Mammalia > Artiodactyla > Bovidae > Neotragus > Neotragus moschatus. Next base: position 1,214,255 of record SJYA01001072.1, on the reverse strand, counting down.
TACGTTAAAGTTAATACATTTTTCTCTGAGAGAAAAGGAAGTCATAATCACAGCTATGAAATCATACCCATGGACTATCAAACATGGTTAATTTTTCTTTCCTTAATAAAATCTTCCCCATCATTTAAGTTTTAGTTTTCTTATCTTTTTTTTAAGATGACATACCTTTTCTAAAACAGTACCCAATTTTATATTTATAAAAACAGAATTCTTTGGCTACATTCATTGTTATTATTATGACTACTTTTATCCAAGGGGTAAAAAAAAGAAACCAATTTTTCAAAAACAGAAGTTCGTATAGAGAAATTTGAATTGGTCAAATGAGAGGTGAAATTCATACACTGGCAGTAGTACTGACAAAGCAAAAAGTATCCAGTCAAACAAAGACTTTCCCAAATTTGCTAATCATTATTTTTTAGACCAAGTTTCCACCCACCTACCCCCACCATTGTATCAAGTTGAAGTGTCTGAAAGAAGATAGACCCCAAAGAGCAGTTTAAAATGCTTTAATTTTTTTTTAATGTGATACTGTCCTTTTTAAGGGTTCTTTCATATGTGATCAGTCAGAGATACTGACTTTTGTGAGTTAACACAAAAGTGAAATAGCACTTTTAAGTGCTGTCTCTCTTTGGAGATTTAATGTGCTTTGTAATATCTCTGAGATCAGTCAGGGAGAGACGAGAAAAAAGAAATTTGATTTTGAGTCTGGACCAAAGCTCGGTGACTTGAGAGGCACCTAAACATAATGAAAAGGAAGAAGTTTCAAAGAGAAAGTTGGCAGCTATGACCAGAATCCACAGGGCTAGCAGCACTGACATCAACCAGAGGCAGATTTAGAGGGGTACCCTATGATCTCGCTTGATACCATTGACACTTCAAGACCCAGTTTCATTGGGGAACAGTCCAGTAAAAGAACACCTCCAAAGGACACAGCATGGTTGCGGTATTGAGAAAGACATGAAAATGCCAGCACCAAGGGCCTAAAGCTGTCCTTTTCTCCTCCAAAGATCACATATATCTGGGGAAAGCAAAAGTCAACATCTGAAACCTGCTTTTTCAAGCTTGACTTGAATGATATAAAGTTGGCCGTATAATAGCTAGATGCTTACCTTTCTGACCTAGGTTTGGTCTAAAGTAAGAACAAGTTATTAGCTGATTCCTAGTAGTCTTCACTTACCTCCTGGTGAATAACTTTCTACTCTAGTTTTTTTTTATTATTATTTAATTAATGTAACTGTCAGCTAAATTTGTGTCAAATACTGAAAATCAGCACAGAATGCTCTGATCACTTTGCTGTTTCCAGTGTGTTCAAAGATCTCTGTATTTCTGCTAATAGTTCTGAAGGTTGAATTCGATGCCCAAGTAGCTATGTATGAAATGCAAATTCTAAGTTGGTGTAAATAGCATCTGAACAAACAATGACAATATTAATCTGTGAATTAAAGAAATCATACAGATATTTTAACATAGAATGTGTATGTTGACAAAAGGGGTGGGTGCTTGAGTTCCACGGAACTTCAGGACACTTATACAATGTAAGAAAACAAAAATCTAGAACAATTATATTAATTATACATGGGATTTTAAAATTATGACTCAAATGGATGCATCATGATGATATCCATTCTAACTTGGCATCTGTCCCCAGTTATGTTTAAGGCTAGAACAGAATTGAATTATGGTTATAGAAGGCTTTACAAATTTACTTATGTAAGAACTTTGTTCAAAATGAAAGAATTATTTGTCAAAATAACTACAGGAAAAATATCACTTTCAGTCTACGTGCTCAGACAATTAAAGGAAAGAAATGATAATTACCGTTTTGAATATCTTTATGCTCAACTTCAACAGAAGATACCGATTTCTCTGTCTGCCTCCTGTATGATCACTGCCTTCAGTATATAATTTTGGATATATCTTCATGATAGCAACGTATCTGATTAATTTGATATAAAAATCAGTCAAATTTAGTGAAAAAATGAGTATAGTGGCTTCTTTCATAGAACAGTAATTGAACCTTAATGTTTTAGGAGACTATCTTAGCATTTTATGGGCACTTTGAAAGCTCTTTAACCAAACAACAGTTTCAAAAGACTGAAAACTCCCATAGAGTAAAATCATCACTACACCTTTAGTATTAGCCAAGGTGTCTATTTTGTGAAACCAATTCTAAAGGAATTCCTAAGGAATCAACATTTTTTGGGGTAACAGAAGTTTTATTTCTGTTAATTATTAACTGAAGTAAGATGTAAATATGTGACTTTAGTCACAGTCATAAACTAAATTTACAGAATTTCAGTCCTTATTATCAAAGTTCAAACAAGATTGTCTGATGGCATTATAAATATTGGCAAAGAAAACATAATCATTCAAAAAAGTACCAGAAATTTATCTATTGGAAAGATATTTACTAATATAGAGCATGTGGTTATTTACAAATGAGTGTTATATGTCAATGATATAGTTCACATAAGTTAAAATGTGAAAGTAGTCTTTTGTACATTATAAGTACTTAAAATAAATTTTACCACCTAGCATCCCAAACCCTTCTGTCTCTTTAGGTATTTCTCTCATCACATCTAAACAAATATCTTATCCTCACATGGAATACCTACACTAAATATAATCCTTGGCTCTGTTTTTTGTTTTAAAGTTATCTTGCTGGTCTTTACAGAGCTCCCACATCCAGGGGCCACACAGCCTAGAAATAAATCTATAATTTTGATCATATGTCAATATTAGTAAAGCAAAATTCTATCAAAAATAAAACACTGTTAGTTTGAGACATCTTTTCTATCTCTCACTCTAGTTTTTACATAGCTAGTCTATGATTTTCCTATGAATAGACCTGTTTCTTTGTTAAAAAAATTATTAAGTCATTCACACGTGTTGATAAATATAAACCAGCATGAAGAAATATGAGAGAAATCCTATGGCAAACATTGGGAGTAATACATATTACTGGCTTTTCTGCTCATATATGATTATTTGTCTTCATAAATGTATCCATAGGAATGTCATCAATTATTCCTCTCCACAAATATTTAAATTCTACCATATACCAGGTTCTGAGGATTCAGAAATGATCAAATCTGATGAAGTTATTCTTCCCATGGAGTATACAATTTAGTGGGAGGAGACAGAATATGTTAAGTAGTAATAAATTTTTTATATAAAATGAAGGCAGGACACAAAAATAACAAGGGACTAGAATATATCCCTTTATTGTATGGTTCAACTGGTGTTAATAAAACTATCTTTCTCATTATGATAACACCCCTCCAGCTAAATAAGTTTTGTTTTGCCTAAAGTTGAAGGAAATAACCAGGGAACTTTATCTAGGAAATCTAATTATCATTCTATCAGTTTTATAAGACTTCAAATGACTTAAAATATTCCTAATGATTAAACATTAAAAGTCTAATTCAACTTTTAGTGGGTAGGATTATGCTACATGAGTTAACTTGCATATACATACTCTTTTATTTAAGATTTTCCTAGTCATTTGATGCTTATTATCGTATAAGTCATTGTACTCAATATTCTACAAAACATGTCACCTGACAAGTTAACAGTGCAGCCCTTAAATATCTTCAATTGCTAGTTTGTGGAATGCTTCATTAACAAGGGAATACAATTATTAGGCTAGTATTTACCTATGTCTTCTCTTTAGTTTGGTGGTATCTCAGTTTTTGGAAGGAAAAATGGCTCTACCGGTTTTTGAAAGGTCCAGTTAGGAATCAATTTCTGAGTTCCAATTATTTAAATATTGATAGTTTTATTTCAAAATTTCTATCAAATGATTCCTGGTTTCAAATTAAACATGATACTTGAAACACCGTCCTTCTTGCTTCCACAAAATAATGTATTTTTTAAATAATATATGGAGTATGATAAAAATTCTAGAAATTTAAATTTTTTCAATTCTTTTCAATATTATCCATCAATAAAGAAAAATTTGTTGTCACCAATTTCTCTTAAATTCATATTACTTAAGAAGTCTGAAACTGAAAGTGTTAGTCACTCAGTCATGTCTGGCTTTTTGCAACCCCTTGGATTATGGCTCGCCAGGTTCCTCTGTCCATGGGATTCTCCAGGCAAGAATACTGCAGTGGGTTTCCACTTTCTTCCCCAGGGGATCATTCCAACCCAGGAACTGAACCTGGGTCTCCCTCATTGCAGGCAGATTTTTTACCGTCTGAGCCACCAGGGGGAAATACGTAAGTAGTCTATATAGTTACAAAAGTATGATTCTCATCATTTGTGATTACTGTCTTTAAAAATATACCAATATATACTTTCATGAGTTTAGTTAGTAACCCCCTAACTTTTCATGAGGACTACTGGAAAAGAAACAAAAATAGCAAGAACAACTACTCCATAAATAAATTTGAGGGCTTTTCTGGGTAAATATTGAATTCTGGGTAAATATTGAATTCTGGGTAAATATTGAGATTTTTCTTCAAATTTTTATCATCACATAGTTATCATATTAAATAACTGCATCTGGGAGCTCCACATCCTATAAGCAATGGTTGCTATGAAACTTGTTTATAATTTTAAGAACTATATTTAATACAGAATTCCATGATTGCATGGACAACTTTCCGTATGTACCATCTCCCTACTCCTTTCTATGGTCTTTAAGGCCATTAGAACATATATATATATTTTTTGAGGAGTTTAATTTGAGTCTAAACCTTCAGCTCCTTCAAAGGACACTTGAGAAGGTATGGAAGAAGCTCTATTTCAATTTGTTACTTGCAATATCTTTTTGTGGCATAGAAGAGAGAAATGGATGTAATTTCTCAAATGAGAGTTCTAAAAATATGAGCTATTGGCCCAATTTAATTCTAATTTCATTGATAGCTTAAACACCAGCTTTTATTATGAGAAAACATGTCTATAGCCTTGTTCCAATTGCTGTCTTTCTGTGTTTTACACTGTCCCAGAGGAGAAAAGCATACCCCATAATCTTATCTAAAGAAGGATATGAACCAGGGTTCACATAGCAGGAATGATGCATATCTCAACCACTGTGAAGGCAGGAATTTCTAAACTATTTATTTTTGTTTTCAAAAAATATTTACATTGAATAAAATGAGCCATAGATGGTGACAGATTTTGTATCACCCTTCAGAGATGTATCATCTACTGCTTGAGGCCAAGAAATGAGTAGTTTCCATAATTAGGAAACAAAATTGAATAATTGGACTGTGGCTCATAAAGATTTTTTTCCTTTAAGAAGGAAAACTATGTAATCTGTAAGTCCCAGTCAAGTGGGCTTACTTGATTTATGCATTTTAAGCACACAATTAACTTGTGCTCATTTAACATAGCTACAAACATTCAAGCATAGATTTTTTTAATTCTCTCTCATCAGAATATTCACACAATAGTTTTCTATTCACTCAGAGTTTTCTTTGAATAAAAATATACTCTTTGTTTAATTTTAACATAAATTTGAAGAAAGATTAAGAAAAATAGAAAAATGTTACCCCTAATAAATGAAACATTTGACAGTCATTACAGCATTGTGAATTCTAACATTGTGAAATGATACTACAAATTTGACTCACACTTGCCTCTAAGGCAAAGACTTATTTTAATGATTAACATTTACAAATACTGTATTTTATTATACCTTTATTCAGTTTATTCTCACATTGTATTGTATAGTAGAATATGTTTCACTAGGCAAAATCATAAAGTACTTATAACGTGATGATAAACTGAAAAAGGTTTTCAGTTGCATTTTTTTCAATCATTCATTCGTTCATCAATTCAGTGGATATGAATTGAATGTCTACTATGTCCTGGATGCCAGGGCTATAACCATTAAGAAGATAAAGTTATAGCTATAAAGGAACTTGTAGTCTAACTCCATGAAGGAAATGGGCTATTACAGTTACCTAATTTAAGCCTGAAGGGTTTGTTCTAACCCAAGTTTTTTCCTTGAAATTTCATGTAATGTTGGGGCCTTCAATAACTCAATAAATTAGCCTTGGTTTCTTCTACCTACTGAATGACACCCTGAAGAAATATCCAAATAGTCAGTTCAGTGTGTCTGCTACTTTTTCCAACTTTCTGAATCAATACTGGTTTTGGAAAATGTTGAGTAGATGAGTATCTTTGCTTCACCACATTCTTCCTAGTTTACTTATCAACTTTTAAGATATTGTTCAGTCATTCAATCTATCCATGAGCTTTAAAGAAAGTTCAAAAGAACACGTGGAACCCTTCAGAAATCAGACCCTAGAAAAATTTATAACGTGGATATCCTGTAACACTAACAATGGTGGGTTATTATTAGTGTTAAATCTATAGAGAATTTCAGGGCTTTGATTACTTTGAGGAACATATAATACATACAGGACCTTTTTACCTAGGAATCAATGAATTACATACATATGTATGCATATATGTGTGTGTATATATGTTTGTACATTTATATATTATAGTACTTGATATCTGGAAGTTTGTTTCCTTAGAGTCACATATGTGACCATATATGTGTGTGCTTATATGCATACACATACATATACATGACAAACGAAGGAGTTAAACTTCTGGGGAGTTTAAACTTCTAAATTTTAACATTTTCCAATATTTTTGGCCAATCCCTAGAATAAAGTCCTAGCCATTTATCTATACTATATTACCAAATGTTGGCAGCAAAATGTGTCTGAAAATATTATAAGGTCATTCCCAGAAAACCATCTCAGAGAAGCAATAGCCTTGGGCTTTCTGTTTGATCATGGTTGATCAAAAAATTACAAGGGTAAAAGTAGGACAAGGGAAAAAAATGGGTGTTAAGTATAATACTATTTCTAGAACTATGCTAATTGTTGTATGTCACAACTATAAAAATTTAAAAATTAGACTAGCTTGTTTTTTTTAAAGTTTGTTTTTAAAAATGCATATATTTGCTATTTTCACTATGAAATTTTTATATTACATTATCAAACAGTATATTATTCTAATATTATATGTAACATTATCATTTCCAACATGTTAAGAATTTACTAATACTTTGAAGAAAACATCACCTAGATTTGCTTTGCATCTGCATTACTAAATAATTTGTATTTTTAAGGAGAGTTTTATATAGCAATTATATATGCAAAGAAAATGATACTTTTATCAATTCCTATAGTATTCATCCAGAGAAGGCAATGGCACCCCACTCCAGTACTCTTGCCTGGAAAATCCCATGGACAGAGGAACCTGGTAGGCTGTAGTCCATGGGGTCTCTAGAGTCAGACACGACTGAGTGACTTCACTTTCACTTTTCACTTTCATGCATTGGAGAAGGAAATGGCAACACACTCCAGTGTTCTTGCCTGGAGAATCCCAGGGACGGGGAAGCCTGGTGGGCTGCCATCTATGGGGTCACACAGAGTCGGACACGACTGAAGCAGCTTAGCAGCAGCAGCATAGTATTCATCATGGCTGCAATCAATGCTTCCTTAACCATTATTTGTTTATTTAAATTAAAGTTGATTCATATACACTTTTTCCTACAGTAGAATGATTCAAATATTTTCATAGGATGAACATTTACGTTTTAAATAGTTGACGGCAGTTATTGTCTAGCCTGTAAATAAGAACAGCAACAATGCGTAATAAAATTGAGAGATAAGTAAACACTTCATTGATGTCATCAGCCTCTGCATTTTTAAAAGATACTTTTTCATCTCTGTGGCACCACTTTCATCGTTAGATGCTTAGTACTTTCAAGATCTCATTAGACACCTTCTAGAATTTATGCATACAGTTTTCAGAAAAACTAATGCATATCTAGTTACATTAACTCTCTGCTAGGTATTTGTGGATTATTACATTATTTATTACTACATCACTGTGCTTTAAGTCAATAGACTATATTGCTAAGAATGGTATGTAGAATTTCTCCCTAAAATTCTGCAAGAAGAAATCCTTTGTGGACACTTATGGGTATGGAGAGGGATAGCTTTCTAAACTAGTTCAGCTAGTGTTTATTTAGCATATATGTGCAAAGTACTGTAAATGGCAAGAAAGCAAGTGCATGCAATCCACACTGCACACGGTATTTTGGCAACATGGTTTCCATTATATATTTGAACTTATTCAGGTTGCCCAATTCACAGAACTGTAGTTGACTTAAATGTGATTTAAAAGTTTAGTACTTTGACCACATGGTAATTTTTCACTCCTTTAGGTCCACCTTCAAGACTTGTCTGAATGAATAGGTTCACTCAGTTCAAATATATTGTGAAGATGTTTTAAGCATATTAATGAGTCTTTTATTTATGAAATGTCACTAAATAGTAGATTTGCATATAACTGTTTTCTCTTTTTGATCCCAACTTAATTTTTAAAGAAAGTTATTAAAGATGGACACCCAGCACCTATAACCATGTATTTGGAGCTCGAGGAGGAAAACTGATAAAGGTGAATAACCAGAACATTCACTAATTCTTTTCTTCCCCTGAAGAAAGGATAAGGATAATTTTATAGAAGAATAAGGATAATTTTATAGATGAATAAGACAATTTTATAGAAGAATAATAGTAATAAGGATAATTTTATAAAATCATTATCCATGTTTCACAAGAAGTTATCTGTCTGCTAAATCTTAGTTTATCTTTAGAAATGACTTCGCCTAAGACAACTAAAAATTGAGAAAACTAGTTTCCTCTGGACCAAAGGAAACCTGATTCCCCAGAAAGTTGTAACTCTTCTGAACTCTTCTGAATTGGTTTTCCCACTTTAAAATCTTCAAGGGTATACTGAAATAAGTCACAAAAGAGTTATGTCTTTCCCTCTGCTCTCATTACTTCCTATGTAAAGAAAATGGGCTCTATTTTCTTCTGCTCCAAAGTAAAGTAACTGTTTCACACGTTACATATCTCATTGTGGGTTAACACATTGTTATAGTGANTTGTAACTCTTCTGAACTCTTCTGAATTGGTTTTCCCACTTTAAAATCTTCAAGGGTATACTGAAATAAGTCACAAAAGAGTTATGTCTTTCCCTCTGCTCTCATTACTTCCTATGTAAAGAAAATGGGCTCTATTTTCTTCTGCTCCAAAGTAAAGTAACTGTTTCACACGTTACATATCTCATTGTGGGTTAACACATTGTTATAGTGATAACTCAGATTAATAGTTGATTAGATGTGTAAGCATGCCAATTCTACAATAGTCTTTTCTAAAAAATTGTATAGAACCATGGGGGATTTTCACAAATATCTTAAGTAATTCAATCCTAAAAGCCAATTTTGCAATCAGGATCCAGTCTCCTGTTTCTTAAAGGAGCAATAAGAGAGGAAGAAGGCAAGTGGAGAGCCATATTCAAATGGATTTGGGAAAATCAAAGGACAAAGATTGGTGCTTACCGTGTACATGTACTATAATGATCAGAAAAGCTGTATCATCCTAGTGTTACCCTCTCAACCAGCAGGGATGGTGCAGTGGGGAGTGAGTAAATGTGGCTCAGTGGGATGTGTACTCATATGATCCTAACATGATTTATGCTCCAGTAAGTCAGAGGAACAACTTAAAGTTTCCTGTGGTCCTAGAGAGAGACAAAAATTGCAATCTCTTGTGTATCAAAGAGGCTACTAAAATAACTCTGTAAGAGAAGCCATGTAGGTTCACAGGGGAAGGATACAGGTAGGCTGTGTTTGGTCCAAAAGCCAAACTCTTGAGGTAGATAGATCCCCCTGTGAAGCCAGTTTAGGAGATGGNAAAAATTGCAATCTCTTGTGTATCAAAGAGGCTACTAAAATAACTCTGTAAGAGAAGCCATGTAGGTTCACAGGGGAAGGATACAGGTAGGCTTTGTTTGGTCCAAAAGCCAAACTCTTGAGGTAGATAGATCCCCCTGTGAAGCCAGTTTAGGAGATGGGAATGGTCATGATCAAGATACTTATCCCCACCCCCAAGTTTGGCAACTGCATAAGCCTCAGAAATATAGATCTCTACCAACAGGTATGGGTAAAGAACACTGAATGGTTAACATTATCTTCCAAATGAAGAAATGAAGTAGATTCTAAGTTCATTTATAGAAAACTACAATGTTACGCATCTTACACAACTGTGATTAAGCACTGAGATACATTCCTGNGCCTCAGAAATATAGATCTCTACCAACAGGTATGGGTAAAGAACACTGAATGGTTAACATTATCTTCCAAATGAAGAAATGAAGTAGATTCTAAGTTCATTTATAGAAAACTACAATGTTACGCATCTTACACAACTGTGATTAAGCACTGAGATACATTCCTGACAACACTGTCATTCTTCACTAAATGATGATCACTTCTGCTAACTGTACAGACAAAGATTCAGTTACAAAAAAAAAAGGATATGTCCCAAAAGATACATTCAAATATCATACTCACAACTTGGCTTAGAAAGGCTGACATTTACTTACCAGGTCTTGGCTTTCAAAACCCTAAGCAAGTATGGAGAATAACAGTTTGATCAGATGATGTAACTTCAGTTATAGCTTGTTCAAAAAAATTGGATTATAAAAGTATCCATGTGTTACTTTTATGAACTGTAATATCTTAATTTCATATCAATATTATTGATGCCAAAATGATGGAATAAAATATAACTCAGTTCCACAAAATTCTCTCCTGGAGTAAAATTGGAGGCAGATAGCCCAAGTTTTTAAGGTGAAGATTCTTCTTTGATTTTCTTCACAACTATAAATACCATTACCTAAGTAAAAGCTAAACCTAGTCCTCAGTAATTTCAAAGAACACTTTGAATGTTTGGTTTCAATGTCTGCTTTTTAATAAGAAAATATGATTTGTTACCAAATTCAAAATGCTAAGAATTGGTTTTTCCCTCTGTGAGAAAGTGTGTGTGTGTGTGTGTGTGTGTGTGTGTGTGTGTGTGTGTCCTGTAGCCCCACCTCATGGTAAGGCAAATTCCCACTTATTTAAATGAACCATAGACAGAATTGTTCTTATATGTAAGTGAGAAGAATAGAAGTTTAAGTAGCGTGAATTGAACATCAATAAAATGAGAACTGACAAAGCCAAAATGGAGGAAAATAAGTATTTCACCTAACAATTGTCTATACTGGAAATTTCTTTGATCAAAAAATTAATCCATTAGTTGTATAAGATAAGGCTTAAATGCAAATACATTTCATGGGACACAATGACAAGTACAATGTAACTGTAAATGAATGATATCAGACTTTTACTGAAAATTTTTATCTTTAATAAAGCAGGTGCTGAAAGAGTCTGAAAGCAATGTATGCCAAAATTTAGCATACTCAGTAGGGAGGAAGGATGCCATAGAGAAATAAAAAAGACAGTGTTGTCTTAGATTTAGGGTCATAATTAGTTCTATTAATGTTGATAGCCATGTTGGGACTATAGGGATTCTCAAACAGTTCTTCAAATGTGTTTCATTTCCTCAACATATTTATCAAGCTCCTACTATATCTAAGGCATTCAAGATATAGCAGTGAACAAAATTAACAAAACTCCCTGCCCTCAAAGAACTTCCAACCTGGATAAGAAGTATATAAACAAACACGCTATGTATGTCAGAGCTTAAAGACCTTCAGATATGGATAAAGAAGGAAATAAAACATGATCTTGGTGTTGGTAGATTTATAATCTTAAATTGGGCACTAGTGGAAGGTATAGAAAGCTAAAGATCTGAAAGAGACAAGGGAGAAAGACATACAACTATGCTCTGGAAGAACATAATGAAATATTGGAAAAACCTGCTGCTGAAACAATTTTGCTGAACTTCAACCATGTCTGTGGGACCACTTCATAATATGTGTTGTTCAATTTATTGCTAAGATTTATAATTCTGTTGACATAATTTCATATATATAAATGTATAATACACATAGTGTATGTTTATATTTATGTACATCCTCATATGCAAGTTTGTTCTAGTGCATAAATTTATGCAAAAATCTTTTCGTGATCAACATTTCAATTTATCTTATCTAATAGGAATGGGGCATAATGAATTAAACTAGAAAGAACTCATTTTATACTCTGTATAACACTCAAAATTAGAGTTACAAAGCTTATCAGAGTATTTTAAACTGAGAGAGTAATTTAGAGACAAAAATGAGACTACCCATTGTTATAGACCATTAAGTCTTTTTAAAAAACTAAGCTCCCTAATTTAACAGTTAAAGACCTAATAATTTTATAACTAGGAACTATTGTACTTTTTTAAAAAAAACTTTATTTTCATCTTCAGATGAAAATTCTGCAATATCTTCCTAGTTTAAAAATTAGTAGTATAAAATTATTGTATATATTTTTGTGAAATTCAAGGGACAGTGTCAACCCCAGAGGAGTCAGACTGGCACAGATTTGCAACACCGTTTATCTTCATAAGGACAGCCTGACTGTGATACCTCACCTTACATTCTTCAAAGAGGCTACATGTAATATTAAGGGATTTTTACAGAAAATCATGCAGTTAAAAAAAACAAAAAACAACCTTCTGTAACAAATCAATGTATTCCAGTGCATCCACTCAGTAGCTGTGGCTTAAATATGATTTGAGAGATTTTGCAAAAAAGAAAAGGAGAGAAGGAAATGAAGGCAAGAGGAATGGGAAGGAAAATGAAAAAAATTATACTGCCTAGCTACAAGCTGCAGAGGGAAATTAATATTCAAAAGGTTAAGGTGTCTGTGAAATGTATGTAATGAGTAACACTCATAGTTTGTTACTATAGGTTCATTGCCTCTAATGTTGAGGACGGCACATGGATAATTTACGATTCCCATTGTCCCCTCTGCAGGGATTAATTCTGAATTATTTATGTACCTATATACGCAGAGAACTGAAACATTTTAGTTAAAGTCAGCCACTCACTCATAGTCTTGAAATTATGCAGCCCTTGTTGCTAAAAATGATGTTAGCCTCTTGTGATTTAAGTCATAACATTTTATTTTCAGTCCCACTGAGAGAGAAGGCATACAGGAGGGGGAAAAAGAGATATAATTTTCCAGAATATATTTCAGAATGCATTTTTTAAAGATGTAAATAGATAATGGTAATTTTGTTGAGTCAAATTATTGTTGTAGAGAGCATGTAAATAAACCTTTATTTTATTCATGATTTGTGATTTTGTATTGGAATATTCCACGTCTTGTTTTCATACTGGAATCTTTAAATACAAAGCCTCTGTGTTTCAGTAAAGGGAATTCCACCTACGTACTAATTAATCAAAGAATGAAATTTCATTTTTGTAAAATTGTTCTAATCCATTCAGATTTCACACCAAACCATTTCATTTAGTCAACTGAACCCAGAAAAAGTACTATTTCCACTTACATTCCTGCGATTACTCACTGCTCTTAAAGGCTCCTTTGACTACATGAGAGTCAATGAAAAAATACAGGTATTACACACTTCCCTGAAAAAAAAAGAGATTATATTCTGAACTGATAATGTGCTTGATAGGTGCTAACCCCCTCAGCATAAGGCTATCTTATGATTTTTAATAAACTGAATTTTAAAACAGTGTGTATATTTAACATGCATTGTTTCGCATCTTTTCATGTAAATTAAAGGTTTCAATAGCAGAATTTTGATTGAGAAAAGTAAAAATGCCTTCTATACAATTCTTTTAAGAAAAAATTCTTAATTCAGAAAGTCTCCAAACAACTGACCCTGGGCCTTTGGAATTTAGATTCCGCAGTCTCTTGTGATCTTAGGCTCATGCTTCCCTAATAATTAGGGTGCATCTCATGTAGACATCATGCTGGATAGGGTGTTGAGTATAAAAATAGATAAGGAATTTGAAGTTTGCAAAAGCCAAAGAATTTATACATACATATAGGCCACCCATACGACATCAATTTCCCTTTTAGCACCCACCCCATACAATTCAACAATCGCTAATAAATTAGGAGGAGGGGCATATTGATGTACTGCTTGACTCTAACACAAAGAAGTGTAGTTAGCAAAAAGCTGCAGTGGGTAATGAACAGTATTTTAACTCGGCAGTTTAACCTCCTTGTCTGTCAGCTGTGACCTTTTACCAACCCCAATGAGAGTCTGATTTCTCACTTTTGCTACTCACTGCTGGATGAGTGAATGTAGAATTTGACAGCGAGAGGTTTTACATGAAAAGGAAAGGTACTTAAAAAGCATGTTTTGTGATGATAGGCTACATTTATTCACTGTTCATTACACTGGGTGCAGCAGCAGCCTTGGTGGATTGATTGGGTGTGAGCGGCTTGTCTGCTCTGGAAGTGAAGAGGCATTTATTGACCTGCATGGGAGCCGGAGTGACCTCTAGATGACCCCCTTTTCACCTGAAATTGACCTTGAAAACAACCTAGGGTTCACTCCTATTTTAAATAGNGTGGATTGATTGGGTGTGAGCGGCTTGTCTGCTCTGGAAGTGAAGAGGCATTTATTGACCTGCATGGGAGCCGGAGTGACCTCTAGATGACCCCCTTTTCACCTGAAATTGACCTTGAAAACAACCTAGGGTTCACTCCTATTTTAAATAGAGGGAAATTCTTCAAACAGCATGTGAATTATTAGAATTGATATATTGAGCATTTCCTTTTTTCTTTCCTCCCTATTTTTTTTTTTAACTTTTACAGAGGTAAATGCATGTAGGGGGTAAGGCGAGTGTTGGCTTTTAAATTTCCAGACCCTGCAGCTGCTCTGCTTGGTGTTTGTCCAGATTTATGGAGGGGGCCAACCAGACTTTGGACTGCTTGATGTAAAATTTTACCATTCATCATTATTGATTAGAGTCCATACTCTGTGACAGAACCCAAACCTTACTATGACAATTGCTATTTCAGTTGTTATGGACCATAATGGGCCATAGGGATGATTTAAAGGAGCACAATAGCTATCTGTAATTACACATGAATAATCCATGAATTCTACACCACAACACTTATAATTAGACCCTAACAACCAAAGCTTGAGACATTTATTCTTGTTCTTTCTTTGGCAACTGTGCCAAAAGTTGTCAATTTACAAAAATTTAAGCACAACAAACTTACCCCTCCCATGATGGAAGTTAAGTTTTCATTCTTAGTTAAAATGAATCACACTCTTGGAAAGTGATATAATAATGCCTTTTTACAGATGGTATACACAGTAATTGAACTTGCTTCTTATTAGGAAAAGATGCTCATTATTTCATTAATTAGCATTCAGTAAATATATTATTTGGTAGAATAGAAGGTAGAACCAGAAAAGAGAAAATAGAATATTTCTTACTACTGATTTCACTTAAAAAAAAAAAAAAAAAAAAGTTGGACTTGAAGTCTTTTAGTCTTGTATTTGGCCAAAAAGTGAAGGGGCAAAAAATGAAAACCATAAATTATGTTTAAGTACAATAGAAATGTCTTACACAGGTTTTAATAACTGTTGAAACTAATACACTAACCAAGGGAGTCACATCTTATTCCTCAACAATAAATTATTCTCTAATTTCATGTGGAATGGGGAAATGGAGAAAATGTTAGCCCACTGAGCTTAAGTTTATGTGCAAACCCCAAGGTCCAGAGGGCTGGCACAAACACACCTACTTTAAAAATTCACATATATTAGTGGCTCCTTAAGATATTCCCATGTCTAGAAGATATCTTGAAGGGAAGTCTACTCTATGGATATGGTAGTTTTAAAGATATTAAGAGTGGCCATTTTTTCCCTTGGTATTTCCAGAAGACTCCAACACTTAGATCCAAGAATGGGAAATCTACACAAAGTTTTTGTCAGCTTGCTTCTGCTAGCTCTTAGAATTCGCGTAACCAACTGCTAGATTTAGTCCATTTTGAGATTTTGACTTCCTGACAATTTAGGGAAATAGTTTTGGCAGTGTTTTGGGTCTGTCTATCATGTATTCCAGAAAAGTGTCCCTTCTGCCTAGTTTATGACAACATTTCAGTAGTTCAACCTATCTGGGGCATAATAGTGTTGTTTAACTCCAAAGCATTTTTCGTACTGTTCAAATATTTACATGCCGGGCTACAGGCTTATTAGCAATCTGGTGAAGTATTTGTAAATCTGGATCAAAATTCTGACAGGATATTTACTGCATCGACTTGACCTATTTTCTATCTAAAGCCCTACTCCATAATTCTTGTTTCATTTTATGTTAATCCTGTGCATAAAAGGCAGCAACCACGACATTTGTACACAGTAACACCCTCGCATCCACACAGGAGGATTCCACTAATCTGATGTTCCTCCACCTCCCTCGGTGTGTGAGGTGCTTACACCTGTGACTCCTTCAAAGCTCCACGAGGCGCTGGTTTAGCCAATGCAAGTTATCTATTACCTTTTATTTTCCTCCGCTCTCATTATACTGATGAACCACTGCAAGGGTCCTCAGCAGGCTAGAGAACCTGTAAATTGCAATTATTCTAATTTAGTATTATATCATGCTTTTTTAATCCTTGAGAACATTTTTTCCCCTGCATATCATTCTAATATTGAAATGTGTTTTGAGAATTCCATTAAGTGGGTTTCACTGCAAGACTGAAATATAACACTTAAGTTTTTAAAAGTAACTAATTTCATATTAAATAAAAGATGACAGGTTTCTTTTTCTGAGTCATGTAAATAATTTTTTTTGAACACTATTTTTTTTAGTACTATTTTCTTCTAACTGTTCCTATTTGTCTATACATCAAATAAACTCAAATCAGGGGTGTGTTTTCTTGAACAGCAAATTCTATATGGAATACAACAAAAATAAAGACTTGAAATTGGTATGACATTAGAAACCCATGTACTTATCTAGTCAGCTTCTATCTCATCTTTGTTCCTACCTCTCTATAAAGGATAAGGCAGTTTTGCCCAAAGGAAGAAATAAAAGGGAATCCTCGTTAAAAGGTACATTAATGGAAAAAAAAGAATGGCTTTATTGGGGACATGTGCAGAAAGGGATGTTTGAGTGGTAAATGATAATTTACTTTTGAGGTATATTAAAAAGGTTTAATCTTACTGATCATGAGTTAAATTGGATGTTTTAATCAGTTAGCGAGTGCCAAAAATAATTATGCCAGAGCGCTTAGTCTGCAGAACGTGTACACAAAGCATATAAATCCTTTGCTTCCCCAGGGGTTTCTCAGAATAACACACAACTAAGAGACAAAAGCGATATCAAACTCATATAAATTAACATTGCAAATGATCTGAAAAATATAATAAATAACATTATCCCATCACTTTGAATTCGCAGCACAGGGAAGAGTGTCCAACACAAATATATGCATTAATCTTCTGTATCCTTACTAAACTTTTTCAGTAAACTTTTCTTCCTTTTCCTTTCTACAGTTCAATTCAAGGTCATTCCTTTCATTGAGAGAGCTGGGCAGGGTGACAGAGCACAGAAATCTGTGTTCCCTTTAGCAACGAATGTGAAAAATAGGATTATTTTCCTAATGAGTTTTTATTGAGGAAGTAAAACAAAAGAGTTGGACCCAAGGACCTTGGGAGTTCTTTGAAGTTCTAAAATCTCTATGATTTTTAGATTAATATTAGCTATAATTTTGATACTATCAAATAAGTAAGAGACTATAAAAATATGGAAAAAATCATATAAACTCGCATAATGAGTTTTGAACTGAAATATTTCTAAACTACAGTTTTAAAAGCTGGGGTAAGTCATAAGCTTTATTCCATTTATATGAAAAATATAAATAATATGTATAATTTTAGGTGTTAAATTTGCCACATCTCCTTAAATCCTAATTTAGCTTTCTTTTTACAAATATTACATGCCCTAAGTACATTTTGATAGTCTGGTCCATTTATAACATTATAGTTTGAAAATATTAATATCTTTACCATTTTTTCTGTTGATAATTGGACATTTTATGTGCAAACAGCATTTCCTAAGATAAATAATAAAATCCTCTGGAGCATAGATTATTTCCAGTCACTATTTAAAAGTATTTTTCAAATTTAAAAAACAAATAAAGGTTAGTTAGCCACACAGGAAAAAAAAAAAGTCCCTAAAATGTGTGTTTTTCTTTGAATAGCAGAATTCGCTCTGGAATATTTATTCATGTTTAATGTAAAAGCTTATCATTTTCTGGTGGTTGATGATTACTGAAAGCTAAAAGAGTGGGATGAGGTTAAGTGAATCATCAGTTATAAATCTGATGCTTTTCCCATTCTGTAACTTAATTGGTTTACACTGATTTTGTACTGGAGTATTTAGGGACAACATGGGGGCTTTTCTGTAGATCTGAACAGCTGCTTGATTTGTTAATAAAAGAGGTTATCAGTAGCCAATTGCTCACAGTTGAAAAAATGCATGCTCCTGTTTAGTCCATTGGAGAGAGAATTTTTTACATGTGTTTGACATTGTTGCCTTTCAGGTGATTTGGGTATATCCACTTGTCCCTTTTGTAACTCAGTTTACAAAACAGAATTACTACATACAAATTTTTACTCTGTGCAATGGGTTCAAGTATTCACTAGAATTATTCCTCTTTAGAGGAGAGGAATAAATGTACCCCCCTTATCATATATCACGGATCAGTTATCACTACTATTATTGTGAGCCAAATAGCCCTTTTGGGAGCTTGTAAGTTAGGGACCTCCACCAACTAGTTTGTGTATAAATCAACACAAGTCCAAAATCCTTGCAAACAATATGAAGATATTCATATATGTCAGGTTAAGAGACTTTCAATAGAATTATTTTGAATTGACTTCATTTAATGCCCAAAGAATGCTACTTTAAAGAGAAAAGAATTTCTAACCAATCATATGGGAAAGAAGTACTTAGGGTACCATCTTATAAACCAAAGAAAATTAAATGTTTTGCTTCAAATAATAGGCCATCCCTCATGGACCGCAAAAAATCCATTTGCAAAAGGAATGTGCACATTCATCTGTGCTACCTCTTTCAGGACAGGATCACTGAAAAGCTATTTTTTCCTTGTTTGAGAGATATGGCACTTTACTGAATATGCAGTTTTCACTTTTTTCTAGGTTTTCAATATAGTTTCGATGGTAAGTTAAACAACAGATATATTTGTATATAGTTCTAATAACCATTCTGAAAATGAAATTTTAAAATTAATTTAATGCTCTTCAGTTTGTTAGTGTTATTCTTTCCTGTTCCACTGATTTCCTTAAGTATTATCTGATCCAGAAGAGATAACTCAAATGACTGGGCGGTCATAGACCTTGTTTTAAATTTCATTACTTTATTTACCCTGGTAGTTAATAATTCTTCCATTCAGCGAATTTACACCAAAGTCAATGGTGATATATTGTTGAAGTTCTAAAGAAGAGGTGAAGAAATTTCATAAATACGTTTGAACTTCAAATTTCAATGAAACTTTTACTTGGTATATTATTAATGAATACATTATTATCATCATTCCATTTTCAGAGAATATTATTTTAGTTTACAAAAATAAGAATTCTATTTGATTTTTTTAAAAAACAAAACTCCATGGTCAAGCATTATAATTATTTCCTTGCATATACCTATAATTCCTGTGCCACTCTCTTGATTTTGGTTAAAACCAGATTTATTCTTCCTCTGCTCCCACATCTGCAGAGTTGAAACTAGCTAGAAAAAGTACCCCATCATGCTGACTAGTCTCACTTTATATTTTTGTTCACAGCTTACAAGTGGACCATTAATGATGTCATTAAATATGTCTCCAGGCCATTCACACTTGTATTCTCCTAGACAAGTATTTGACAACTTCTCACTCTTTAGACCTCAGCATCCTCTTCCCTGTCCTAACTCAGCTGATCATATTTTTTTTCCTTCACTGAAAAAAAAAAAAAATGGAAGCAATCAGAGAACTTCCAAAGAATCCGCCATTCACATTCCCCAGTACATAAACTTGAATACTCTCCCTTCCTGCCTGATGCTATTCATTCAATTTCCAAGCTCTTTCCTCAGTGAAAGTCTGAATTCATACAAATTCCTGTCTTTCATTCCTCTTCAAGAGCATAGCACCAGAAATTCTGCCCCTCACTTTCTCCTGTAACATCAACTACTCACTGTGTGCTACTGATGGCTCAGCCAGTGAAGAATCCACCTACCATGCAGGAAACTTGAGTTTGACCCCTGAGTTAAGACAATCCCCTGTTGAAGGGCAAGGCAACCCACTTCAGTGTTCTTGCCTGGAGAATTCCATGGACAGAGGAGCCTTGCGGGCTACTGTCCATTGAGTCACATAGAGTCAGACGCCACAGGAGTGACTGAGCACACAGCACTCATTCATTGCTANCTGAGTTAAGACAATCCCCTGTTGAAGGGCAAGGCAACCCACTTCAGTGTTCTTGCCTGGAGAATTCCATGGACAGAGGAGCCTTGCGGGCTACTGTCCATTGAGTCACATAGAGTCAGACGCCACAGGAGTGACTGAGCACACAGCACTCATTCATTGCTAGACCATTCCCATAAGCATATGGGAAATAATACACTGAATGACAATATTATTTGTCACATCTTAGTACAAACTTGTTTTTCATCTTTTTGCTCTCTTCTGCAAAACTCAACAGACTTTTCTATTCTATATCTAACTCCTCTCCTCCTGTTCTTTATTAATGTTACTTTAATCTGGACCACCACCACTACTGCCAAATTCCTCTCTTTGGTCACAACTCCATAATTTCAGTAGCAGACCCACTGGTCAATTCCAAGTCCCTGTCCTGCTTAGTTTATGAACAATCCAGAGCTGATTACTCTCTCTTCCTTGAGACATTTCCTGCACCTGAGTTACAGGTCACAGTCTTATGATATTCATCCTCCTAGACTATTGCCTCCTTCTCTATCTCCTTTAATTTATCTCCTCTTCTCCTAAGCCTCTTAATTTGAATGATTCCCAGAACTTATTCTTTGATCTCCTCTTTTATCTATGACTTCCCTGGTGGCTCAGAGGGCAAAAGCGTCTGCCTACAAATCCGGAGACCCAGGTTCAATCCCTGGGTCAGGAAGATCCTCTGGAGAAGGAAATGGCAACCTACTCCAGTATTCTTGCCTGGAAAATCCCATGGATGGAGGAGTCTAGCTATTCCTCATTCCTTGGTGATATCCCATTATTCCATGGCTTTAAATAGCATCTATATGCTTATATTTCCAGTTCAAATATCTCTCCTGAAGTGATGACCTGACACAAATCATGTATATTTCTAATAGATGCATCTAATATATGCCCAAATCTGATCTTGTCTCCCAAATCTGTTCTACCTACAGTCTTTTAGACTCCAGTCAATGACAACTGTATCCTTCAGTTATTTAGGCAAAAAACCATGTTTAATCTATCTGCAAGTCTCACTGGCTCCACCTTCAACTATCTAGGATCCAGTACCTGTTACTTCTCAGCTCTCTGCTACCATCCTCATCAGAGCTCTGTCTTCTCTCATCACCATGGCAGGTCTCCCAGCATGATAGTTTACCCCTCTTCCTGATAGTTTATTAATCCTACAGTAAAACAGAGCAATACAACGTAGTCATGACCATGTTCTATCACTGTTAAAACTAGCAGTGAAATGACTATCCATTTCAAGTTAGAGTAGAGGCCAAGATCCTTACAACAAAACCTAAAATTCCCAACACAGACTAGAACCCACTTCCTCTCAATCCCATTTTCCATTCTTCTCAGTCTTACCTGCTCATTCCACTCCATCTCCATTTAATTGCTTGGGGCCATTGCTCTAGCTATTTTCTTTATCCAGACCATTCTTCTTGCAGATATTCATTAAACAAATACTTTCCTTTCAAGTCTTTGCTCAAAGCTTGTAATGTGGCCTAGGAAAAACATTTAAAGATGAAAATTGAACTTCTTCCCCCCAAACTATTGATCCTCCTCAATCTGCTTTATTAGCTCTTTATATCTATAGCACTTATCTACTTATTATTTGTTATATGATTTACAAGCTGATTACATTTATTTTTAATTTTTCTATTTCCTCTTATCACTAGACTATAAATTTCAGAAGGAACCAGGCATTTTCTGTTTTATTAACTGTTGTATTACCACTTTTCAAGACCACACCTGACACTTATCCATGAACATTTGTTGAAGAACTGTGGAATAGCAGGAATGAAAAACATATGTATATCTCATGTCTTTTGAAAGTTCTCATTAAATATTTCAAAATGCTTTTGGTTTGCAAATCTTAGTTTTAAACCTAAAATTTCAGTTAAATAATCCACTAGTTTCATTTCTTCAAATATTTATTAAACACTGTCCCTGCAATAGCAGAGTCTAATTTCAGGGAATTCATATTCAGAGAGAGAAGAGAGACAAATGTCTACCACAGCATAACAAGTGCTGTGATAGAGTCATGCACAGGATATTATGAGAGTATAGAAAACTTAACCTGAAGAATTCTCTACTGCTGCTGCTGCTACTAAGTTGCTTCAGTCATGTCCGACTCTTGTGCAAGCCCATAGAGGGCAGCCCACCAGGCTCCCCCGTCCCTGGGATTCTCCAGGCAAGAACACTGGAGTGGGTTGCCATTTCCTTCTCCAACGCATGAAAGTGAAAAGTGAAAGTGAAGTCACTCAGTCATGTCCGACTCTTCGCGACCTCATGGACTGCAGCTTACCAGGCTCCTCTGTCCATGGGATTTTCCAGGCAAGAGTACTGGAGAAGGTTGCCATTGCCTTGTCTGGAAGAATTCTCTACCAACTGGCAAAGAGAGGGTGTTGAATTGGAGCAGAAATAGGAGGTGACATTTAATCAGTTAATATATAGTGGTAGTGGTGATGTAGTCACTAAGTCTTATCTGACTCTTGCTACCCAATGGACTGTAGCCACCCAGGTTCCTTTGTCCACAGGATTTTCCAGGCAAGAATACTGAAGTAGATTGCCACTTTTTTCTCCAAGGGATCTTCCTGACCCAGGGATCAAACCTGGGTCTCTTGCACTGCAGGCAGATTTTTTCCTGACTGAGCTACCACAGATAGCTGATACATAGTACGTGCATACTACATGTCAGGTATAGTGAGAGTCAAGGGGTAGAAATTATTCCAGCAAACTGATTCTGAAGTACCTCTATGATATCTAAGTCACAATAACTTGTTGACTTTCCTATGCACAAGTCTTGAGCCCAACAGTGTTGTTTGGGCTGGAAATCATCACTATATAACTATTGCTTGAAGTAGTAGGCATTTCTGAGCTTTCTTAAAGAAATAGAGCTATAGACAGAAATTAGAAAATATAACATCTGTCATATTCTAAAAAATCTGCTTTACTAGGTATATAATTCAAATCAGATAAACATTTAAAAATAATCTTAGAAACACACAGCATATACCCTCCTCCCCTCTTCCACTTCTGCCAGATAAACTTTTCTAAGGCTTTGAAAATTTTTTATGAATGTGTATATATATTATAGAGCTAATTTTAAAAATTTTATAGAATACATAGTTTGACATTTAAGAATTTTAAATGTATTTATTAGGATTACATATTTTGTGACAATCTTTTTTCTAATATGTTTTCTTTCATAAAGTGATATACCACTCTATATATACTATAAGTATACATTCAGATCTTTGATAGTTAAAGCTTATCAATAACAGACAACAAAGGCAGAGTGTAAATTTCCAAACTATGCAGATAATATAGTATTTAAAATAAAGTGAATAGGTCAGTTTAAAAAATAGGTCGTATCAAGTGGAATTAAGTTGATTCTGGCAGTCTAAAGTTCTCATGGAGAACAATTGGGAGAAAGTGATAGAACATATAAATCATTTGTTTGAAGGCATTGGAGATATGCTGAGGCACCAAAGAACTGGAGGGTCTAAAATTCCAGAGAGAGGAGAACCTTGAGAGAATGAGCTGACTTTTGCAGCTGCTTTTACTACGGGGCTTTTGCCCTCTCTAGGCTTGAGCAGGACACTGAGAATTGGGGTTTTGAACTAATAGAGTGTTACTTCCAGGAAACAGAAAAACCAAAAGAGCTTCTGATTAAGATTTACAAGGGAGGCTAAAGTATATGGCTGGGCTTTACCTCAAAGAACTGACCAAATTCTGGGGCTTTGGAGATTAAAAGCTAAAGCATAAAATCTCTGAAAAGTAGGTTGAGGATTTTATCAGCTTCATAAAAATGAAAGAGTATGAGAGCTGCCAAGAGAATGGAGCCACAATTTCTAGGACTGAAAAACAAAACATCTGAAATTCATATTAAATGGTATCAACAGAATGTTAGAGACAGCAGAGAACTGTTCAACAGAAAGAAAATGTGCAGGTTAGCAGAATAGATCCAATCAAAAATAAAGGCAGGGAGGAGGAAAGATACATTCAAGACTAGAAAAGGCATAAGAAGAATGTGTGAAAAGTGAAAAAATGCTAACATATAAATAACTGGGCTCCTAGGAGAGGATAGAGAGAGAGAACAAGAAATTG
>SJYA01001072.1:1114158-1189758 GCA_006410615.1 Neotragus moschatus | reverse complement strand
TGGGGGCAGGGGGTGGGCAGAGAATGGGGGCGGGAATGGGAGACAAAGAATCTTTGAAGAGACACTGGCTACAAATTTTCCAAAACATAAAAGACATCAGCCCATAAATTTGAGAAGTCTTATGAATACCATGCAGGATAATTACAAAGAAAGTTATACCAAAGAACACCCTAAGAAGACTGCTCTAAAACAAAAACAACTGTGAAAAAACAACTGTGAATATCAGCAGTGAAAATGAACGAAGCACCCAGACACACACAAATCTGAGTCT
The DNA here is from genome assembly GCA_006410615.1 of Neotragus moschatus. Taxonomy (NCBI): domain Eukaryota; kingdom Metazoa; phylum Chordata; class Mammalia; order Artiodactyla; family Bovidae; genus Neotragus; species Neotragus moschatus. The sequence goes on along the minus strand of SJYA01001072.1, from coordinate 1,189,487 downwards.
AAAGACATATTTCTATATGTTCTGCATAATTTGTGTATAAAAAGTTCAAAAATGGATATCTGCAATCTTTAGTGCTAAAAGTCATGAGGCAGGGCAGTGACTAGAAAAAAGGTGCAAGGGGTATCTGGGGTCTAGTGAAGTTCTAATTCTTAATCTTGGGGCTAGCTTCATAGATGTGCTCATTTTGCACAAGTTCATGATAGACATTTAGGATACTTTGCTTTTCTGTATGCATTTTATACTTTACTGAAAGTTATCACTTAAAAAAAAAATGGATACTGTAGGAGCAGAATACAACCCCAGACCAGTGGGGTGGATGGAAAATGGAAGAATCGACAAAGAAAGTTAGATTTGACCATTGGGATTGTATACCTGAAATATGACTCAACGACAACAACAACAAAACTTGAAATGATCATAAGTATTAAATAGTCTTAGGAAGTTCTGTAATAAACAAATATAACTACCTGTGAAAAACAGTTTTTGATTGCTAAATACCAGCAATGCTTTAGCTAACACATTTTGAGGTGGGTAAGAATTTTAAGATTTAATGTTATAAGAAATCAAAAGGAAGCAAACAAAATAATCATCTCATTTTTAAAGTAATAAATACATACAATTTTATGATTTTTTACACAGTGCTGCCAAGTATATAATTTTCTAGTTGATTTCCTTCTTTTCAGTCTTTCTTAATTGTTTGACCATTTTTAAATAATGGTATTAGAACCTGAGTGAAAATGTGAAGTGCACAAGTCAGTGGGTGTGTGTATATTTAGGCACAGAATTAAGATGGAAATTTTTGTAAAAGGATGTAATTCTAGCTTACTTATGGGGATTACAGATATGGTACAAGATAAGAGAGGTGACAGAAAAACTGGTTCAGTAGCAATAATAGTAGGTGACATATTAGCAATATAACTAAGTGCCAACCAAAGTCTTTCACAGTTACTATGCCAGGACTAAAATAGAAATCAGACACATGTTTCTATCAGATGGGGGCTCATTGGCAAGATGCAGCTGTTGTCATCAGTGGAGAAACTGAAGACAGATTTATACTTGAAGAGGTTACAGCATCTTCTGATGATCTAAATTCACCTTTCACTTTAAATGACACGATGCACCTAATAATGAGATGTCAAGTGATTGCGGACACCTCGCCCAAGTGGTGATTCTCAAAGCATATAACAAAAATCTCTACATAAGCATTTCTTTTTAATTCAATTAATTCTTAGGAAGTATTGTGAAAAAAACTGTTGTCTCTAAATATTTATTCCTCCCTTCTTTTTTAACAGTAGAATTCCAATTTTTGATGGGCTGTCACATGCTCAGTTAAAGACTGCATTTCCCAGCTTCCTTTGCAGATGTAGCTATATGACTGAGTCATAAGATGAAAATTCAGTATTATGTACTTGAATAGTGCGAGTCATCCTTTACCTCTTCATCCCCTATCCTGACTTCTAGAACACACATATGAACTGGAATTCCACTAGCTACCCTAAATTCCATGGACACATCCTAGGAGTGATAAAAGGATGATCTAAAAGGAACTCAATATCTGAAATAGTTTTGGAGCTGCCAGACCAGCCCTGTTCTGCCTACTTCAAGGAATTTTAGACACTAGAGAAAAATTAACTTTTTTAGCTCATGATTATTTAGAATAGGTATGATATGAAGCTAAATCTAAATCTAATGCAAGTATTAATACATATTAAATATAGGAAGTGGTGTGTGCTTGCTGTTACCAAAAAAAAAAAAAAGAGAGAGAGAGAGAATTAAAGCTCACTTTTGCACAATGGAGGGAACCTTATAATTTAGCTTCAGTGGAAGCATAGGCATTGTTTATGCTGTTCTCCAGTTAGTGAAAAAGGATACTTTGGTCAGAAGTACAATTTAACCATAATTTACATGTATTATCTGTGATAATTAAGTTAAATAAAGATTAAAACTAAAATAAGTGAAGATCTCATTGGGTAAAATAGCTAGAGCACCCTATGAATACACTAGACAACTGAAGAGTGAACTCAGATAATCATTCCCGTTCATTAAACGTATTATGTGGGGTGCGTGATCTTTGTATTGTAATCTAATGACAATATAGAGACAAGCCTAATCAGTTGTGAATGATACAGAATACTAAAACAAACTGGCCACACCTTAATTCAATTCATGTGATTATATAAATCTGTGATTGACACTTATGAAAGTCCTAGAACTATGATTCTCTTCTCTGGATCACCACAAGAACAATTCTATATTTGCACCTTTCTGCCCTCTTAAGTAGTACTTACAAAACAAAAATCTAAGATATAACTAGATGTGTGCTCAGTCGCTCAGTCATGTCCAACTTTTGGCAACGCCATGGACTGTAACTCGACAGACTCCTCTACCTATGGAATCTTCCAGTCAAGAATCCTTGAGTGGGATGCCATTTCCTATTCCAGATAACTAGATAAATCCAAGGTAAAACTGACTCCAACACATGAGAAAAAAAATACCCTAGGATTCTGAAATCCATGCATAATTGGCTCATGACCTCGAAAAAACAATCCTTTTGAAGTTTGTTTCTCAGTGAAAGTATGTAGTATTACTGGGAGGAAACACTTCCAGTTCATACAGCTTTAGGACAGGAAGCCCAGCACAAGTTCATCAGTTACTTTATAACCAAACCACTTGAAAGCTTTTTATAGCTTCACTGACTACCATAAAGCCTTTGACTATGTGGATCACAACAAACTACAGAAAGCTGTTAAAGAGATAGGAATACCAGACTACCTCACCTGCCTCCTGAGAACTCTGTATGCAGGTCAAGAAGCAATAGTTAGAACTGGACATGGAACAACGAACTGGGAAAGGAGTTCCAATTTTCCAAATTGGGAAAGGACTATGCCAAAGCTGTGCATCATTACCCTGCTTATTTAACTTATATGCAGAGTACATCATGTGATACTCAAACTACTGCACAATTGCACTCATCTCACACGCTAGTAAAGTAATGCTCAAAATTCTCCAAGCCAGGCTTCAGCAATATGTGAACCGTGAACTTCCTGATGTTCAAACTGGTTTTAGAAAAGGTAGAGGAACCAGAGATCATATTGGCAACATCCGCTGGATCATGGAAAAAGCAAGAGAGTTCCAGGAAAACATCTATTTCTGCTTTATTGACTATGCCAAGCCTTTGACTGTGTGGATCACAATAAACTGTGGAAAATTCTGAGAGAGATGGGAATACCAGACCACCTGACCTGCCTCTTGAGAAATCTGTATGCAGGTCAGGAAGCAACAGCTAGAACTGGACATGGAATAACAGACTAGTTTCAAATAGGAAAAGGAGTACGTCTGTCTCTTATACACATCTCCCTGCTTCTGACCCCACCACTCTTCTAGATCCAGCATGCTCCAACCCCTGCCTCTCAGTGCAGGTCTCCNGTGACTGCAGCCATGAAATTAAAAGACACTTACTCCTTGGAAGAAAAGTTATGACCAACCTAGACAGCATATTCAGAAGCAGAGATATTACTTTGCCGATTAAGGTCCATCTAGTCAAGGCTATGGTTTTTCCATTAGTCATGTATGGATGTGAGAGTTGGACTGTGAGGAAGGCTGAGCACTGAAGAATCGATGCTTTGGAACTGTGGTGTTGGAGAAGACTCTTGAGAGTCCCTTGAACTGCAAGGAGATACAATCAGTGCATCATGAAGGAGATTGGCCCTGGGATTTCTTAGGAAGGAATGATGCTGAAGCTGAAGCTCCAGTACTTTGGCCATCTCATGCGAAGAGTTGACTCCCTGGAAAAGACTCTGATGCTGGGAGGGATTGGGGGCAGGAGGAGAAGTGGATGACCGAGGATGAGATGGCTGGATGGTATCACTGACTCAATGGATGGAGTCTGAGTGAACTCCGGGAGTTGGTGATGGACAGGGAGGCCTGGCGTGCTGCGATTCATGGGGTCACAAAGAGTCGGACATGACTGAGTGACTGAACTGAACTGAACATCATGTGAAATGCCAGGCTGGATAAAACACAGGCTGGAATCAAGATTGCCTGCAGATATATCAATAACACTAGATATGCAGATTACATCACCCTTATAGCAGAAAGTGAAGAGGATCTGAAGAGCCTCTTGATGAAAGTGAGAGAGGAGAGTGAAAATGTTGCCTTAAAACTCAACATTCAAAAAACTAAGATCATGGCACCCGATCCCAACACTTCACGGCAAATAGATGGAGAAACAATGAGAGACTTTATTTTCGGAGACTCTCAAAATGCTGAGAAAGATTGAAGGCAGGAGGAGAAGGGGACAACAGAGGATGAGATGGTTGGATAGCATCAGTGACCCATAGAAGAGTTTGAGTAACCTGGAAATGGTGAAGGACAGGGAAGCCTGATGTGCTACAGACCATGGGGTCACAAAGAGTTGGACATGACTGAGCAACTGAACAACAACAGCAACAACATAGCAAAAGAAATGAAGTAACACTTTCAACTTTCCATATATATATATAGAAGATGTATAATTCTGTAATATATATGAAATCACGTTACTGCAGAAAAATCCCTATTTAGGCCTCATTCTGTAAGTGAATACTTCCCACAGACATATTTAAACATATACCAAACATGCACAAGAATAATACTTCAAATATCTTCACTTACTATAGGCACTCACACTTTGCCTTGAAAATTACTCTAGACTTTCCTATTCTCTAATTCTGAAAAGAAAAAAAAAATGCTCTTGGGTCTCTAATTTCAACATCCATTGTTGATTCAGTGACTCTGGTCAGCTATACTAATTGTTCAATTCCCAGTCTGAACTTCATACAGATTATCAACCAAGATACCATGGTATAAATGTTTCTGATCCTGAGTACTGGTGAGTACATCCATGTAATTACAATAAATATTCCTATAACGTTCCAGGATTCTGCAAAAATTTCATTGAAAACAACATCCATGAAGTGACTGATGGAATTGCGACTCCAGAGGTTCCTATAGCGTTTGCTTTTCTATCAAGAAAAATGTAATAGATTGATTGTGGCATTGGAGAGTTTCTCCTTGACTCAGTTTCTCTCTTAACTGTCACTTTTTATTCATAATCAATTACCTGTAGATTTGGTTCAAGGCATTTTGTCACATAACCCCATATATCCTTACAGACGATTTAGTCTTTCACCTATCAGCTGCTTCTTCTAATTGTCTGCCATTCCAAATTCAACTATTTAACCACTACTTAACCACTGTTAAGTTTTCGTGAAATTCCAGTGTATAGCTAAAAAGTTAATAATATATTTAATATCCTTATCTTCTTCTGTTAGTCAATCCTTAAATGCTTTCTCTTTTCATGGACCACAGAGAATATACTCTACTATACGTTTACTGCAGAATCATGTAAACAATTCACATTTTTTACAATCCTTTGGTCAAAACAAAGTAATATACAAAGTCTAGAAATACAATGATATTTTTTCAAAATAACTCACATTTTGTGTGTTCAATAATGGAAAGACAAAATTAGACCCTTCTGCAAACTTTCGTTTTGCACATCTGGGGCAATTTAACAATCAATGCTGCCCCACTTGTTAAGTTAATTCCTATTTCTTGTCAAGGAGAGGATATAATGCCTGCTCTAGAGTAATGGTATGATAATTCTACATAAAGTCAGACTTGTGATTTTTTTAAATAGGGTTCTGGAACCCAGTATCCACCATAGGAGTCAGGGGTGTTTCCCACACCAACAGACAATCCTGACACCAGCTGAGAGTCCTAAATTTAACTCAGTTCTGACACTGCCTGGGATAGAGTTAGATTCCACAGGTTGCGGGTTTTCTCCTTACCCTGGGACCCCATCTCCCACCCCAACAAACACTCACTTCAGATGCCAGTCTCAAGTCCAGGTTGTAACCTGCACTTTTGACCAGCTGGCTATACATTAGAGGGTCCCACAAACTCCACTCAATCCTTCGGCTCAATTAATTTGCTAGAGTCACACACAACTCAGGAAACCCGTTCGCTTACCAGATTATTGGTTTATTACAGAATATAACTCAGGGAACAGCCAGATGGAAGAGACGTACAGGGCCAGGTGTGGGGAAATGGCACAGAGCTTCCAGGCCCTTACTGGCTGTGACACTCTCCTGTACCTCCACCAACTCAGAAATTCCCAGAACCCTCTCCTCTTGGGTTTTTAGAGGCTTCGTTTCACAGGCATCATTGATTAGATCATGAGTCACTGACCACTGACTGAACATCTAGCCCCTTCTCCCCTCCCCAGAAATTAAGGGATGGGGCTGAAAGTTCTATCTTTCTGTAGTTTGTTCACCTGGCAACTCACCCCCACACTTAGGTGCTTTCCAAAAGTCACCTCATTAACGTAAACCAAGTTAGGGTGGTTAAGGGCTTGTTTTGAAAAATAATCCTTTGCCTTTATGACTCTGAAGCATTTTCAGGAACTGAAGACCAGAGACTAAATATTCTACAAAAGATCTTCCCCTTATCACTTGGGAAATCCCAAGAGTTTGGGGAGCTGGGAGCCGGGAACTATGGATGAAGATTAAATTCATGTGAAAAATACGTGATTGAACATCTGAATGACCAAATATGTATTCATTATAAACAAGGTGCATGCACGAGTACTAAGTCACTTTCATTGTGTCCGACTCTTTGTGACGCTATGGACTGCTGCCCACCAGGCTCCTTTGTTCCTGAGATTCTTCAGGCAAGAATACTGGAGTGGGCTGCCATGCCCACCTCCAGGGGATCTTCCTGACCCAGGGATCAAATCCGCATCTGCTGAGGCTCCAGCATTGCAGGTGGATTCTTTTACTGTGGAGCCAACAGGGAAGCCACTTATAAGCCACAATGTTGCGATACTCTCATCTGGAACCCAGATTTAATCATTGATCTCTGGATAGTCTTCTGAGCCTAGTATTTCACCTTTCTTTTAAGTTCTCATTGGAGTTCTGTGTCCTCTGAGAACTAAGTTCTGTCTTGCTCCTTCCAGGGACGTGGATTAGGGGTCACAAACTCAAATCCCACAGACACCAGCAAGACACATAGTGAGACTGCAAGATGCAGGGGGCAGTAGAGAATGCTGAGGCTTCCATGTCCCATGTGAAAAGGACAGCTGCTTAGCTGTGACAGATTGTTGCCATATGGGAAAGCTAAATCCATTATTTTCTTATCTTCCAGTTATTTCCAAAAAGAAGCTCATAAAATCCGTATTTTTTCCTAAGAAATTTCCCAAAGCTTTAAATGTTGTCAAATAATGTAATAACAAGAACTTTAGTCACACACTCATGTGCACGCGAGCACATGTGCACACACACACACACACACACTACTATGGGCAAAATCTGACTCAGGGCTCCGTTTCACGAACTTGTGATGAAAGCTTCGTCTCAAAAACCTTGGCTATCTGGTAAATGGGAATCTTTATATGAATAAAAATATTAATAATAGCAAATTTTTCTTTTTAGAAATGTAGAGGTATTTTCAAGTTAGAAAAGAATCTTTAAAAATCATTCTTAAAAAAATGATTCAGAACATTCTGGGGTGGTGGCGTGGTTGAGAATTGGGAAGTGGCCACATTCTCTTCTCTTTCGTTTGCTCAATCATGTCTGACTCCTTGCGACCCCATGGACTGTAATCCACCAGGGTCCTCTGTCCATGGGATTTTTCAGGCAAGAAAAGTGGAGGGCATTGCTGTTTCCTGCTCCAAGGGATCCTCCCAACCCAGGGATCAAACCTGCGACTCTTGGGTCTCCAGCATCCCAGGAACCACACTGCTGCTGCTGCTGCTGCTGCTGCTAAGTCGCTTCAGTCGTGCCTGACTCTGTGAGACCCCATAGATGGGCAGCCCACCAGGCTCCCCCGTCCCTGGGATTCTCCCAGCAAGAACACTGGAGTGGGTTGCCATTTCCTTCTCCAGAGAAGGAACCACACTGATCATCTCTAAATCCTGCTTCTGTAGCTTATTAGTCATGTGACCTTGGGCAAGTTAATTAAACCTTCAGTGCCTCATTTTGTTTTTAAAGTTGAGGTGATTGCCTGGTGGTCCAGTGGTTAAGAAATGGCCTGCCAATGCAGGGGACACAAGTTCAATCCCTGGTCTGGGAAGATCCCGCATGCCTCAGAGCAGCTAAGCCCGTGAACTACTCCCACTAGCCTGCCGGGTAGAGCCCTTGCTCTGCTAGTAAACCCACCTCAGTGAGAAGCCTGCGCATAGCACCTAAAGAGTAGGCCCTGATTGCCATAGCTTAAGAAAGGCTTCCCTGGACTTCCCTGGTGGCTCAGACGGTAAAGCATCTGTCTACGATGCGGGAGACCCGGGTTCAATCCCTGGGTTGGGAAGATCACTTGGAGAAGGAAATGACAATCCACTCCAGTACTATTGCCTGGAAAATCCCATGGACAGAGGAGCCTGGTAGGCTATAGTCCATGGGGTCGCAAAGAGTCGGACACGACTGAGCAACTTCACGTTCAAAGAAAGGCTCAGTGCAGCAACAAAGACCCAAAGCAGCCAAAAATAAACATAAATAAAGTTGAGGTGATTATAAAAATAGCAATCCCAACCTCATAGTGCTCTGAGAGTTAAATGAGCTAATTTTTGAGAATCTCTTAAATCAGTGACTAACCTGCTGCATGTGTGTGTGTATGTGTGTGTGTGTTAGATACATAAATTTCACATATACATGTTGTCACTGAAATATTTTTCTACTGAAAAGTTTGAATGAATAAACTCAAAAGTCCTGAGAGACCAGGTAGGCAGTAAGTCTATCATCCCAGATTACTGGTGGAGAAGTGACAGCGTGAGGAGAGCATCACATCAGGAACTTTTTCAAGGACACTTAGAATTATTCTCCTTTTCCCCCCCTCATTAAAATGGCAACTAGGGTTGTTCACAAAGAATCGGGTTATGAGTCAATAATTCCTTACTACCCAAGAGAAGTTTCTATAGCATGAAAGTGAACAGAATTATTCTATTTAAGTGACCTTTAAGAGAAATCAGAACTTATCTAAATTATGAAGAGAAATACATTCACAAAATAGCTTTTAATATCTCAGAAGCAGTCAATCTCTGGGTCTATAAAGTAGTTGCATCAGGGAGTAAGGAGAAGTAGAAATTGTCTCCTTTCTGATGTCTCTGTGAATTGTCAATATAGTCACAGGTGAAAAAATAAGAGATGAGCATCCAGAAAAGATAGGAGGGCCCCGTCACTGGCACCTTCATCGGGAGAAGCTGTTACATGGAAATGACTAACTCTTGCTGTCAGTTTTCATTTCCTAGATTCATTCTTGATAAAACCAAGATGTGAAGTTTCCTGGCAGATTGGGAATTGAGATATTATCTGACTTTTACTGGACAAGTGTTCTAGGTTATTGAAAAGAATGTACTGAAAAATGTGTTTTATTCTGTGCAGGAGTTAGGATTTGACTAAGATTCAGTGGTTCTAAATGGGGGGGTGATTTTTCTCCCTGTGTAATATTTTNTTTTCATTTCCTAGATTCATTCTTGATAAAACCAAGATGTGAAGTTTCCTGGCAGATTGGGAATTGAGATATTATCTGACTTTTACTGGACAAGTGTTCTAGGTTATTGAAAAGAATGTACTGAAAAATGTGTTTTATTCTGTGCAGGAGTTAGGATTTGACTAAGATTCAGTGGTTCTAAATGGGGGGGTGATTTTTCTCCCCGTGTAATATTTTGGTTGTCATAAGTGTGTGGGAAGCTGCCTTTGGCATGCAGCTTCTATTGGGAAGAAGCCAGGGATGATCGGATGATCCTGTGCATTCTACAGTGCATAGTCTCCAAAACAAAGCATCACGTGAACCCCAAATGTCAATAATGACAAAGATGAGAAACCCTGAAATGAAATGGAGTGGTGTTTAATACATTATCTTGTGCTGAATTAGGAAGATGATAATTGTATTTTAACAGAGTTCCACTAGATAATACTGATAATTTTGATTATGCAGTGTGATATAAAGCAAAGAACATGATTTAATTTCAGGTGAAACTGGCTTAAATCCTACCCCCTCCACTTTTTATTTCTGTGAATCTGGATCCTTCTGTGTCTCAGTTTTCTCATATGTAAAATGAAGATATTAATAATACCTAATTCAATGAGTAATTGTGAGAAATAATAAGTTCTTGTATACAAACTACCTAAAATGGTGGCTGGAGCAAAGGAAGTTCAGTTCAGTTCAGTACAGTCGCTCAGTTGTATATGACTCTTTGCGACCCATGGACAGCAGCATGCCATGCTTCTCTGCCCCTCACCAGCTCCCAGAGCTGGCTGAAACTCACGTCTATCGAGTTGGTGATGCCATCCAACCATCTCATCCTCTGTTGAAAGGCAACAGTATGTTAATGTTAGCTAACAACCAGTGAATGATGATAGGTAAAACAGATGGAAAACGCCTATCTTGCTATAGCAAAGTCCTCCTCTTATAACCTAGTTGATGTAATAGAAAATAGGACATTGATTTTAGTCTTAGCAAGGAGCATAATCATTTTACAAGACCTCACCTATTCTTCAGTTCTTTCCATTGTGTTCCAGTCAGGCTCATCTCTACGATTTACACAGCGCTAAACAACACAAAGATGTAAAGTGTGATTCCCATGTCTTTTCCTCTGTTCAGCCATTCCTAATTGTTGAAAATTGAAGTTTATTTTATATGAGATATTTCAAGCTTTTGTTTCTTTCAACTATGGCACTAGTTCAAGAAAGGGTCAAATGACATAATAGCTATATACAATTTTCTGATATATTTGCAAAGATTGTGTTTTAGTGGAAAGACCTGGTACTCAATAAGGTATAGAAAGATATACATATTTTCCAAATTGTTTGCTAAATTGACTGGCTATATTTTTCTAGACAGAATTTCTACTTTTATCTTTTTCCCAGTGTCCTTCCTAGTGAAGCTATTTCAGTATATCTTCACTTTTCTGGAGGTAGTGAAGTACTCAGCCATCATGATATTTATGGCAGAGTCATGTTCTATTTAAACGGGGCTTACATTCATTGGGAATAAAAAAATCTGTTTACTCTGCTGGAGAAATTAGGCACTGAAGAGATTGTTTTAGTTCTCTTTGTTTATGATGATTTGTTAGCTCTCAACTGCAGAAATAATTTTGTTGTTTACATTAATCTATGGTGGCAGTATTAACTTCACATCATACATAAATATAATTATTGATCATTACCAGCTTTAATTCAGTGTTAGAATTACAGATTTACATAATTGTGCTATTAAGTATAAACTTGAACTTCATATCTGGGGTCACAAATAACTGGAGGCAGTAGAAACAGAAAATTCTGATTATATGTCATTCATATTTTAATACATGCGGTTGCAATTTTGATCAGTGTTAATGTAAATATTTTTATGTACAATACTTTACAGCAATGAGATGCTAATGGGTGGAAATTACAGCAATATTGATCTAGCTAATAAAATGTAATACATTAGTAAGAAAGGGTATTTATTCTATGCTTCAATTATTAGTATACATTATCTGCCTAAGGAATGTGACCTCCATCACCAGGGAAGAAAGATTTTTGAATCAAACACTATAAGCTTCTTCTCATTCATAATCATGGTTTTCCTTTTCTCTGTCTTTAATGTTGATGTGGATTCAAAAAGGGCAATTCCACTTCTGTGATAATAAAATACTCTCTCTTGATATAACTAATACATGAAAAACATTCTATGGTAATCAATCAACAAAGTTGAAAGTTGACTTGTCTAGAAATATTCTTTAAGACGCTATGTATGTCTGCATTATTTAAGTCTGAATAAACAGATTACATATAAACAAGATTGTAAAGGCCTAAATTCTAACCTTAGAAATTCAATGGGCTAAAATTTTTCACAACCATCAATACCTGTGTGCAAACTTTCAAAAAAAGCAATCTGGATTATGATATCAAAAACTCAGTAGACCTCTAGCTTTTTAACACTATATTAAGACTATTTTTAGAGCTATCTTTCCAGGATTTCATAAAACTAAAACTGGAAAGGATTACAAATATTAACTTACCTTTTTTTTTTTTTACTAATTCCTGTATATTATTGAATTGTATGAGATTGCCATATTTGTGGATCAAAACTGATCAAATATCAGCAACTTCATATGATCCATCCTGAATATATACCCATCTGTCAATCTGCTTATCTCTTTATCTACCTATCTACTTACCTTTCTAAATACTTCTTTCAAAGTAAAGATAATATAACTTGTGGACAAATTTTCAAAATACAAAGATCAAAATCAAGCACAGAATTGATTTTCCTAGTACTCTGTAATCCTAAGTTAGTTTTGTGCCCAAATTATTATTTATCTATTTGTGTAAATGGTGTTATACAAGTGGCTATTATTCTGCAACTTTCATTTATTTAAACTTTTCAGTTCAGTTCAGTTGCTCATTGGTGTCCAACTCGTTGAGACCCCATGGACTGCAGATGCCAGACCTCCCTTTCCATCAACTCTCGGAGTTTAGCCACACATGTCCATCAAGTTGGTGATGCCATCCAGCCATCTCATCCTCTGCCATCCCCTTCTTCTCCTGGACTCAATCCCTCCCAGCATCAGAGTCTTTTCAAATGAGTGAGCTCTTCGCATCAAGTGGCCAAGTATCGAAGTTTCAGCTTCAGCATCAGTCCTTCCAATGAATATTCACGACTGATTTCCTTTAGGATAGACTGGTTGGATCTCCTTGCTGTCCAAGGAACTCACAAATCTTCGCCAACACCACAGTTCAAACACATCAATTCTTCAGCGCTCACCTTTCTTTATAGTCCAACTCTCACATCCATACATGACTACTGGAAAAACCATAGCTTTGACTAGATGGATCTTTTTTGGCAAAGTAATGTCTCTGCTTTTGAATATGCTATCTAGGTTGGTCATAACTTTCCTTCCAAGGAGTAAGCATCTTTTAATTTCATGGCTGCAGTCACCATCAGAGCCCCCCAAAATAAAGTCAGCCACTGTTTTCACTGTTTCCCCATCTATTTGCCATGAAGTGATGGGACCAAATGCCATGATTTTAGTTTTCTGAATGTTGAGCTTTAAGCCAACTGTTTCACTCTCCTCTCACTTTCATCAAGAGGCTCTTTAGTTCCTCTTCACTTTCTGCCATAAGGGTGGTGTCATCTTCATATCTGAGGTTATTGATATTTCTCCTGACAATCTTGATTCCAGCTTGTGCTTCCACCGTTTCTCATGATGTACTCTGCATATAAGTTAAATAAGCAGAGTGACAATATACACCCTTGACGTACTCCTTTCCCTTTTTGGCACCAGTCTGCTGTTCCATGCCCAGTTCTAACTGTTGTTTCTTGACCTGAATACAGATTTCTCAAGAGGCAGGATAGGTGGTCTGGTATTCCCATCTCTTGAAGAATTTTCCACAGTTAGTTGTGATCCACATGGTCTAGAGCTTTGGCACAGTCAATAAAGCAGAAGTACATGTTTTTCTGGAACTCTCTCACTTTTTTGATGATCCAGCAGATCATCTGGTTTGATCTCTAGTTTCTCTACCTTTTCCAAACCTAGCTTGAACATCTGGAAGTTCATGGTTCAGATACTGTTATTTGAGCATTACTCTGCTAGCATCTGAAATGAGTGCAATTGTGCGGTAGTTTGAGCATTCTTTGGCATTGCCTTTCTTTGGGACTGGAATGAANCCCTGTCTTGTTTTTGCTGCCTTTATAGAGCTTCTCCATTTTTGGTTGCAAAGAATATAATCAATCTGATTTCAGTATTGACGATCTGGTGATGTCCATGTGTAGAGTCTTCTCTTGTGTTGTTGGAAGAGGGTGTTTGCTATGACCAGTGTGTTCCCTTGGCAAAACTATTAGCCTTTGTCCTGATTCACTCTGAATTCCACGGCCAAATCTGCCTGTTACTCCAGGCATTTCTTGACTTCCTACTTTGCATTCCAGTCCCCTATAATGAAAAGAACGTCTTTTTTGGGGTGTTAGTTCTAGAAGGTCTTGTAGGACTTCATAGAACCGTTCAACTTCAGCTTCTTCAGTGTTACTGGTCGGGGCATAGACTTGGATTACTGTGATATTGAATGGTTTGCTTTGGAAATGCACAGAGAGCATTCTGTCGTTTTTAGATTGCATCCAATTACTGCATTTCAGACGGCTACTTTATTTCTTTTAAGGGATTCTTGCCCACATTTGTAAACATAATGGTCATCTTAGTTAAATTCACCCATTCCAGTCCATTTTAGTTCGCTGATTCCTAGAATGTCAACATTCACTCTTGCCATCTCCTGTTTGACCACTTCCAGTTTGCCTTGATTCATGGACCTAACATTCCAGGTTCCTATGCAATATTGAGCTTTACAGTGTCAGACTTTACTTCCATTACCAGTCACATCCACAACTGGGTGTTGTTTTTGCTATGATTCCATCTTTTCATTCTTTCTGGAGTTATTTCTCCACTGATCTCCAGTAGCATACTGGGCAGCTACTGAACTGAGAAGTTTATCTTTCAGTGTCCTATCTTTTTGCATTTTCATACCGTTCATGGGGTTCTCAAGGCAAGATACTGAAGTGGTTTGCCATTCCCTTCTCCAGCGGACCACATTTTGTCAGAACTCTCCACCATGACTTGTCTGTCTTGGAAGGCCCTACACAGCATGGCTCATAGTTTCATTGAGTCAGACAAGGCTGTGGTCCATGTGATCCAACTGGTTAGTTTCCTGTGAATGTGGTTTTCATTCTGTCTGCCCCCTAATGGAGAAGGATAAGAGGCTTATGGAAGCTTCCTGATGGGAGAGACTAACAAGGGGAAACTGGATCTTGTTTGATGGGGGGGGCCATGCTCAGTAAATCTTTAATCCAATTTTCTGTTGATGGGCAGGGCAGTGTTCTCTCCCTGTTATTTTACCTGAGACCAAACTATGGCGGAGGTAATGAAGATAATGGGACCTCCTTCAAAGGTCCTATACATGCACTGCCACACTCAGGTCCCCAACTCTGCAGCAGGCCATTGCTGACCTACATCTCCACTGAAGATTTCTGGACACTCATGGGAAGTCTGGGTCAGTCTCTTGTGGGGTCATTGCTCCTTTTAAGCTTTTAAACAATTTTTAAATTGTGGTAAAATCACATAACATTGATTTGCCATCTTAAGCATTCTTAAATGTAGAGCTCAGTAGTAAATATATTCACATTACTGTGCATTCAATTTCTAGAACTCTTTTCATCTTTCAAAACTGAAACTCTCTACTCATTAAATACTTCTCTGTTCCTCCCTCCTCCTGGTCTCTGGCAACCATCATTCTACTTTCCATCTCTATTTTATGTGGAATCATATAGTATTTGTCTATTTTGCCTGGTTTATTTCAGTTAGCATATGTCCTCAAGCATAGATCAGAACTTCCTTCCTTTTGGCTAGATAATATTCTGTTGTATGTACACACCACAATTTGTTTATTCATTCACCCTTCATTGCACTTAAGTTGCTCCCACCTTTTGGTTATTGTGAATAGTACTGCAATGAACAAGAGTGTGCAAATATGTAGAGACTCTGCTGTCACCTCTACTGTGTAGATACTTAACATTGGACTTGTCAGATCTTATGGTAAATCGATTTCTAATTTTCTGAGTGGAAGAGAAACACACTATTTTCAACTGAACCATTTTACATTCACACCAACAGTGCACAAGCATTCCAATTTCTCCAAATCCTTGTCAAAACGTCTTTACTGCTTTGTGACAAGGATCGTCTTTCCAACAGTTTCCAGTAACGTGTTCCTCATATCTATCTGAGATATCATCAAAATGACCTTTAATGTCATATTTCTATCAAAAGTCTGTTATGGGTAGTGTGGGATTTTTTTTTCAGCTTTGAAATTATAATTTTATTATTGTTCAGGGCTGTTTTCTTTAGTTTCTTTTTAATTGGAGGATAGTTACTTTACAATATTGTGTTGATTTCTGCCATATATCAACATGAATCAGTCATAAGTATACATATGCCCCCTCCCTCTTGAACCTCCCTCCCACCTCCCATGCCATTGCATCCCTCTAGGCTGTCACAGAGCCTCGAATTTGAGCTCTCTGAATCATATAGCAAATTCCCGCTGGCTACTATTGAACATATGGTAATATTTATGTTTCACTGCTACTTTCTCAGTTTGTGCCACCCTCTCTTTCCCCCAGTGTGTCCACAAGCCTCTTCTCTATATCTGTGTCTCCCTTGCTGCCCTGCAAAAAGGTTCATCAATATCATCTTTCTAGATACCATATATACATATTAACATATGATATTTGTTTTTCTCTCTCGGAATTACTTCAGTCTGTAAAATAGGCTCTAGGTTCATCTGTCTCATTAGAACTGACTGAGATCTGTTCCTTTTTATAGCTAAGTAATATCCCATNGTTTTTTTTTTCAGCTTTGAAATTATAATTTTATTATTGTTCAGGGCTGTTTTCTTTAGTTTCTTTTTAATTGGAGGATAGTTACTTTACAATATTGTGTTGATTTCTGCCATATATCAACATGAATCAGTCATAAGTATACATATGCCCCCTCCCTCTTG
The DNA here is from genome assembly GCA_006410615.1 of Neotragus moschatus. Classification (NCBI taxonomy): domain Eukaryota; kingdom Metazoa; phylum Chordata; class Mammalia; order Artiodactyla; family Bovidae; genus Neotragus; species Neotragus moschatus. Next base: position 1,172,925 of record SJYA01001072.1, on the reverse strand, counting down.
AACCTCCCTCCCACCTCCCATGCCATTGCATCCCTCTAGGCTGTCACAGAGCCTCGAATTTGAGCTCTCTGAATCATATAGCAAATTCCCGCTGGCTACTATTGAACATATGGTAATATTTATGTTTCACTGCTACTTTCTCAGTTTGTGCCACCCTCTCTTTCCCCCAGTGTGTCCACAAGCCTCTTCTCTATATCTGTGTCTCCCTTGCTGCCCTGCAAAAAGGTTCATCAATATCATCTTTCTAGATACCATATATACATATTAACATATGATATTTGTTTTTCTCTCTCGGAATTACTTCAGTCTGTAAAATAGGCTCTAGGTTCATCTGTCTCATTAGAACTGACTGAGATCTGTTCCTTTTTATAGCTAAGTAATATCCCATCGTGTATATGTACCACAACTTTCTCTATCCATTCATCTGTTGGTGGACATCTAAGTGAAGTGAAAGTTGCTCAGTTGTGTCCAACTCTTTGTGACCCTATGGACTATACAATCTATGGAATTCTTCAGGCCAGAACACTGGAGTGGGGAGCCTTTCCCTTCCACAGGGATCTTCCCACCCCAGAGATTGAACCCAGGTCTCCGGCATTGCAGGTGGATTCTTTGCCTGCTGAGCCACACGGGAAGCCCCCACCTAGGTTACTTCCATACCCTAGCTATTGTAAATAGCTCTGTGATGAACACTGGGATGTGTGTGCCTTTCAATTAGGGTTTCCTCAGGGTGTATGCTCAATAGTGGGATTGTTGGGTCATATAGTATTTTTATAGCATGTGTCTCAGAAGTCCTCCAGCTTCTCATCATAGTTTCAAAACTACTTTATACAGTTTCAAAGTTACTTCCACATTTTAAATAATTTGATGCAGGAGCACTCCCACACATATATGTATCAGAACCAAAATCTGTATCCATTAGCTTAAGTTGCTATAAAAATGCCAGAAACTGAGTAACCTAAACAACTGACATTTACGTTTTTACAGTTCTGGGGGCTGGAAAGTCCAAGACCAAGTCTCCATTAAGGTTCTGTTGCGGCCGAGAGGTTTCTTCCTGGCTGACAGATGGTTAACTTCTTGCTGTGTTCTCAACTAGCAGAGTGAGCAACTTCTTTGGTTGCTCTTCTTTAAAAACACAAAATCTAAAGGATCAAGTCCCCACTCTTAATCATTGTATCACTCAACCATTATTACTTCTTTGCTTCAAGTACAATCACATTGGGGGAGTACAATCACATGTATGGATTTGGAGAGTCAAAATTCAGCCCATAGCATACTTATCTTTTATGTTGCTATTAAAAATGGGATGTTTTTAAATTTTATTTTTATAGAAAGGACATGAACTTTTTGTATTGCTTTTTAAAAATTACTTTATATTTTTGGCTATGCTGGGTCTTTGTTGCTGCTTGGCCTTTTCTCTAGTTCTGTTGAGGAGGGGCTTCTCTCCAGCTGTGCTGCATGGGCTTCTCAGTGTGGGGCCTTCTTTCTTGTTGTCGAGCACAGGCCCTGCGGTGCACAGGCTTCAGTAGTTGAGGCTCCTGGTCTCTAGAGCACAGACTCAATAGCTGTGGCACACAGGCTTAGATTCTTCGCAGTATGTGGGATCTTCCCAGATCAGAGTTCAAACACCACCATTGCTTTTGTAAGGAACAATCTTAATATTTTATCTTAAAGTTTCTAATAGTTTTGTGGTAAAAATAATTTGACCTTTCTTGGCACAAAATCATATTATCTGAAAATAATATTTTCTTCTTATTCAACACTCACATTATAATTTTCTCTCATCTAATTGCATTACCTAGTACTCTGAAGAGCATTATTAAAACAGTAAGGCTAGTTGGTACCCTTCTTTTGTACATGAGAGAAAAATGAAATCCTTACAAATTGTTTCTCACTCAAAGGTATACGTAAAACTGCTTTCAGAGAAGGAAAATACCGTGTTATAGCTCGTCAATCCCTTTGTTGTTTGTTGTTGTTGATAATGATGTTCTTGTTCTAGTTATTATTGTTATATTATTCTTGGGGAGGGAAAAATACTTGAGTAAAAATCATATACCATAATTGTGATGTTATTTATAGGCAGGAGTTTCTGGACTTGTAGAACCAGATTTTCACAAGCAAATTTGATACTTTACAGATTAAGAGAATGTTAAACACTGAAACAGCCCCACCTCCTCATGAGGACACTATACAGAAATGCTTACGTGAGCATGCCTCGAAATTCATTTCCTCACACGTTTTCCTTCTCCCTCTCCAACGGTTCCCTCACAATTCTTCCAACAGGTAATATACAAGGAAAGAAAAACTCACGTGACTGCTAATCTCCCAGTAGCACCAGTATGAGTACTCTTCAGCATCAGGACTTTTTATTAAGAAAAGCTTTGAAACCTGTCTACAAGTCATTCAGCAAGTGAACTTAGTCACTTTGACTAGGTAATAGGTAAATATAAGAAGAAAAGAGGCTCCATAGTTTGCTGGAGCAATACTGGTAGCCATAATGACGACAAGAAACCAAGCTTATTACATTTCTGAATAAGGCGAAGTCTCCATATACCACGAAGACTTGGAAAACCATTCAACTTTTCTACAGATCAACTCCTTTCTCTGTAAGACTAAGAAACCTGTGAAAACAGTCTGCCATTTGATTCCCTGTCATATAAGGTAGTTGTAACATAACATTTGTTGCTGCTGCTCTTGTTGTTCAGTCACTAAGTGGTGTCTGACTCTTTTGCAACCCTTTTACCTAATTTTAAATTTTTTGTTTATGTTAACCTGTGGATTTCAAGGGGATTTTGGTTGGTTTTGCTTTGCCTTCAGTAATNCAGCCTCCATCCTCCAATCCCATCAGCTGTCCTATCGTCCTCTCTCTAACTCTCAAACAAACATTTACTCATTTAACAATATTAAATCCAAATGGCACTTCATCAATGTCCTGCAGATATGTAAGTACTGGCTCCCTTTTTCTTGCATGTCTCATTTATACACTATCCCTCTGTTATCACATTACCTTTAATAGTTTTTTATTAACTCACTGGAATATCTGCTAGATAAAGGCAGGGTTTTTTACCTGTTTTGTTCGCTGTTGTGGCCCTAAAATTATGCCTGATGGTTGGCAAGCGGCTAACAACTATTTGTTTCATATTGCTTTAATTTGTTGACATGTTTATATCCTTCTGCTAAACTACAAGTCACTTAGTACAGAAACTTTGTTCTACTAATTTAGGGTTTTCCTTTAGAAGTCAGAACATAAATAAGCAATTAATTAATGCTTGTTGAAGTTGCTTAAGATAATCTAATATTATTCTATAATATTTTGGAATTCCAACTTAATTTGCATTGAGATTATAAACCAAAGAGACAAGTGAACTTCCCAGCCTCATTAGCCTTTGAATTATTGTTCCCCTTTGCCCTACATGGAGCACTACTGATGCTTCAGTAAAGAACAGACAATGCTTCCTCTGTAGGCAACTAAGGATCCTCCAGGAGGATACCAAGTTCACCATCATGGTTCTATGTACAACAGCTGAGCCTCAGGATATAATGAAAGCTTAGTATAGGAGACAGAATGCAATGGGAACTAAAGAACTCTCTTCTCTATTCTTTCCTTAGTCTGCGGGCTTTCTTAAAATCTGCATATGGGATGAAACTTTTACCTCTTCATCCGAAGAACATGAAATCATGCAGCATCAGATATGCACAATGTTTTTTAGTTGTAACCTGATTTTGCTTGCAATGTGAATTACTGTCCTTTGCATTTTAAGCTTCCTCATTTGTGGAAAGGGATAACAGTGCAGACTTTTTCACAAGATTACTCTGTCACTTAACTAATTAATACCATAATTATAAAGTACTTAGAAAATATACCACACTGTACAAATGCCAAGTGTTGTTATTAGAATGATTTGAATGCTCAGCTCATCTAGATTTACTATGTTAGCACGGCAAATAATTCTAAACAGTAAGAAAGCCTCCACGATACATACTAATTAATCTAATTTAAACATTTATTATGTGCTATAAATATGCCTTGTTAAAATATACATTTTAGTTAAGGCCACCATTAAAGCCATCCTTCAGAAATCGAGTTGCTTGAGGTCTGCATAAAATGATTTCTGCTTTGGCCTTTCATAGTGATGGTTTACATCACATTTATCTTACAGATAATTTCCTTGTTGATTGATTTGTTTATTTGACTGCACGCTGATCACAAGGATTCAGCTAATATTAATTTTTAAGTGAGAATAAAAAAAGGAAAATTGACACACTCTCTTTGTCCCTGTAGAAAAGATCTGAAAAGAAACAATATATTTTTAACTGCCGTGCTATTCAAGTCTCTAATACTCATTAGGGGTACATTTCTAGAAAGGAAATACACAAGTGTAGAAGATGGAAATACGATGTGTGCTTTTAGGGAAAACTTGATTTTGGCAGTAAAAGTCACACTATCTCTGTAGGTTACATCTGCAGGTCCCAGAGTGATAGAACATTAGCAAAGCTGAGTGCAATCTATGTGGGTTCTTATTGCCACAGTACATCATGAGAGAAAACACAATGACTAATTCTCATATAGAATAAAGAGTTTCTCTGAGGGTTATTCTTTTCCTAAATGAATTCACTTTAAAAAATTAACCTGTTCCTAGTAACAGCCCTTTAACCCACTACAGCCAAAAGCTGAATTCCTTGGTTAGGTTTTTAGTCTCATTAAAAAAAACCAACAAGCCAGCTGGTCAGTTGAATCAATATGTAAACCTTTTTCTCCATAGAATTCAAAGTAAATTTCTATTGCTGAGTATAAAATACATTTCCCCTGTGGAATACTACCTTCTGATCCCTGCAAGCGTCCTCTATCTGTCAGAAACCTAAAGACACATATTAATAGTTGTAAAACAGCAATAAAATATAAAAAGAAATAACCTGAGGCTTTTCTGGATTCCTTCATATTCACATCAATGAAAATGTTGTTTGACCTCTAATTATGCTTTATTTCCTACTGCAGATTGAACAATTGCCCACACTTTTCCATTGAAAACTATAAATACGCCAATAAATGAAGTTATCACCCCACCTACTGACTCTGTTCTAACATACTGTCCCTTCACAAAACAATGTACTTCCACAAATGACCACTCGTTGGAAATGGCCACCCCTCTACAGCTAGAAGTGAGNATGAAAATGTTGTTTGACCTCTAATTATGCTTTATTTCCTACTGCAGATTGAACAATTGCCCACACTTTTCCATTGAAAACTATAAATACGCCAATAAATGAAGTTATCACCCCACCTACTGACTCTGTTCTAACATACTGTCCCTTCACAAAACAATGTACTTCCACAAATGACCACTCGTTGGAAATGGCCACCCCTCTACAGCTAGAAGTGAGCTAAGAACTGGAAGAAAGAGAATATACATCAGGAAAGTAAACTTCAGAAAAAAAGAAACTCTGATTGTATTTACTTCTTTGTCTCTTAGTTGCCAGACCCATCAGGGTAATTTCAAGTTTCTGAACCACCACAATGAAAGAAAAGCAAACTCTGTCACAGTTTCAGTTTACAAATAAGATGTATATTTGAGATTAATAAGCAATGTATTGGAAAATGTGGTACAAAAGGAAATTACTTTTTACTGGAATTAATTGTAGTTCCTAAGTAATAGAATAAACATATTGACATAATTCTCTTTGGAATATTCCATAACCACTGTGAAAATAAAATATTCTGAAGCAAATTTACATTTGTCTTTCTCTTTCCAGCTCCTCCCTATATATTTATCTTCTGTCTTTTTAACTTAATTACCTAAGTAAGAACATTAATTTCAAGTGCAGGTAAACACTGAAATCACTGAATTTCATTTCAATATTTTATTTGCTGTTAAATACAAACGTATATGATCCTTCCAAATAGCTTCATGTCATTCAAATGACCACTTAGACAAATTTTCAGTGTGATAAAAAACACATTTAGACTACTTGCATTTTTCAGCAACTTGACGTCTCCATTGATGGTCATATAATTTTTAAAATAAGGGGCATCTGAGGCATTTAAGGAAGCATTTATCATCAAATTTAACTACTAAGTTTATACATATTTTAATAGAAAGCACAAATTGCCTTTCTACAATAAAATATATAATTAAATATTATTAGTTGTTCTCTGTATATATTTTGTTTCTATGGTGATGGCCTTTGATGCTATATAGTAATATCTTAATTTACAAATTTCCTATGAGTTGAGCAATTATATAAGAAATCAGAAATGCAAAAAAAAAAAAGAAACTGAAAAAAATTATGTCACGTAAATGTTGCTCTTTGTAATTTTACCCATATAACAAAAATCTCTGAGCACACATTAGTTGCGATAAAAAAAAAAAGCAGGTCCTAAGGAAGTCATGAGGTCTGATAATTTGTCTCCAGTGCAAAGAGTTCTTTACTTGAAGCTTTAACTCATCTATTGATGACCTTTATTTTCTCCTGTGTTTTTTAAAATTATATTCCCCAATTAAATAAGGAGACATTTGATTATTTTTCAAGGATTGTGTTAATTGGGCCCTTAATGCAAAGTGCTCCTTGTAGAATGACTAAATTGATACCCATCAGGTACATGGCTCTCCAACATCACAGAGGGACTAGGATCAGGACTTAACCCATGCAGCTTTTTCCTGTCCCATGGTGATATTCCGAGCATTGTTAAGCAAAGGGACAGAAATACATTTGATCGTTGCTTAAGTCATTTGCTAGTAGTTCCTTCTATGGTGTTTGGAAGAGACTCTAAAGGCAAGTCTAAATGTAGCTTTTCCACATCAGTTGCTGGAGTGGAGAGCTGGCCTTTAATTTCTAATTTTCTCCAAACCAAAGAGAGGTTATTGTTTGTGAGTCTTGTTTATTAATAAAATTATTACTCTACTGGTATTGCTTTTTAACTTCTCACTTAGCCCTCTCATGACTAAGCACAACTAATAACATACATAGTATAATTTTAGTAGAAATAAGATTTTATCCTATACACTGAAGAGGGGAACAAATAATTAGAGAAGGTCAAAGCGATGGGCAGATACGTAATAAACTCAAGGTATTTGACTAATAAAAGAAAAGTCTATAGTACACAATGATTTCCTGCACATTGACAGGGCAGCAAAAGGCAGCTAATACTAGTGTTTGATCCTTAATTTCACTAGGTCATTTCTAGACCTGCTCCAAATTACTCTTAATCACTTTTATCTTTTAAAATCTCTGAAAGGGGCGTGGCAGGTGCTGTTACAGAAAGAAAAGTAATGTGTAAGAGTGGGCTGAAAAGTGAAGAAGGCTAAAGATGAAAAAGGTCTCAACCCTCTGGAAATTCATTTAGTGAAATTAAGGCGATAGTACATTATTATTAAGGCAATAATACAGTACTATAGTGTGTAGAATTGCTATACTTTAATACAGAATATTGTAGAGCTATAAGGAAATTAGTTTAATGGTTTGCCTTATCTTTTACACAGTCAACTACAACTACAAATATCAAATGCTGAACAAAACTTTGAGTTTTCAAGAGTACATCAGAACCTGTGAAAATCATGGCCAAAAAAAAATGCCAAAATGTCCTTGGGCAAACACCTTTTAGGCTACTGCTGCTGCTGCTGCTAAGTCGCTTCAATCGTGTCCTACTCTGTGCGACCCCATAGATGGCAGCCCACCAGGCTCCCTCGTCCCTGGGATTCTCCAGGCAAGAACACTGGAGTGGGTTGCCATTTCCTTCTCCAATGCATGAAAGTGAAAAGTGAAAGTGAAGTCACTCAGTCGAGTCTGACTCTTAGCGACCCCATAGACTGCAGCTTATCAGGCTCCTCTGTCCATGGGATTTTCCAAGCACAAGAGTACTGGAGTGGGGTGCCATTGCCTTCTCCACTAGCACAGTCTAATACTACTTAAGATGTAATCAACTCTTCCATTTCAAGGATATGCTTTTCCTCCCAGGCATTATTTTGTAAGGGGGAGATAGTGCTGACTTTTATGTGGCTTTAACTTTGACTCTTTCTCAATGAAAAGTTTTATGATTTAAAAATAACCTTTTTCTTCCTCCTTGCACATATTTCTGCAAAATTTACCAAATCCCATTTGTTACTCTTTCTCCACAATTCAGTAGGAATGATTAGGTATCTTGTTACACAAATCAAGAGCTATAAATTTGAGAGGATTAGTTCCATTGTCATAAAGTGAAATACATGGTTTTTAGAAATTTGATCCAACTTCATCCTGTTCTGCCATCTAGTCTATAAAAGGCATCTTGAGACTTCACGTGAATGATTTATACTATTTAAATCAGATTCCTCTAAAGTCATGGAAAATAGAGGAGTAATAACAACAATGCAGTTGACCCTTGAATTAAAGGGGTTTAGAACTCCATGAGTCCACTTACATGCACTTTTTTTAACTAAGTATTTACTATAGCACTTCACTATCTGAAGTTGATTGGCTCTGCAGGTATAGAACCATGGATAAGCAGGGACAAGTGTAAAGTTGTTATAAAGATTTTCACTCAGAGAGTGGGTGTCCCTAACCCCTGTGTTGTTGAAAGGTCAAATGTAATAGTAAATATCATTTTGCAGTTTTCCGTAATATGCCAATTCAGTGTAGTTCAGTTCAGTTCAGTTGCTCAGTCATGTCCAACTCTTTGCCACACCAACTCCCGGAGTTCACCCAAACTCATGTCCATCGAGTCGATGATGCCAACCAGTCATCTCATCCTCTGTCGTCCCCTTCTCCTCCTGCCCCCAATCCTTCCCAGCATCAGAGTCTTTTCTAATGAGTCAACTCTTCACATGAGGTGGCCAAAGTATTAGAGTTTCAGCTTCAGCATCATTCCCTCCAAAGAAATCCCAGGGCTGATCTCCTTCAGAATGGACTGTGGATCTCCTTACAGTCCAAGGGACTCTCAAGAGTCTTCTCCAACACCACAGTTCAAAAGCATCAATTCTTCGGTGCTCAGCCTTCTTCACAGTCCAANTTTTTTTTTTTTTTTTTTTTTGAGATATTATTTCTTTTTGGCTGCACTGAGTCTTTCTCCAGTTGTGGTCACGGGCCTCTCCCGTTGTGGAGCACGGGCCCTAGGGCTAGAGGGCTCAGAAGGTGTGGTACATGGGCCCTGTGGTTCCTTGGCATGTGGCATCCTCCTGGAGCAGTTGGAACCAGCAGGTGAACACTCAAACACTGGACCACCAAGGAAGTCCATGTATCTGCTTTAAAATTACATTTGCCTGTCGTTTCCCTCCTATGCACACCCAAGATTTAAAGTTTCAAATTTCTCATTTTCCATACTGTAAACGTGTTCACTAATAGGTAGAGATGGCCAATTTAAAGTGTCTCCGCCTGCTTGTATCCCAGCTTTTCTCCTTCTATGGTGTTAATGTCACCTGAAGTTTAAGTAAAACTTCAAATTTCTGTGGCCTGAGTAAGAAGTGATTGGATTTGGGTACAAAGTCTTCAGCTTCAAAAATCTGTATACGGGGCCACCATTAATTTTCTATTGCAGCTTTTGTCACTTCAGCAACTTTCACTGAAGGCTCAGCCCCAAGCAAGTGACTCAGACAATATTTACACAGGACATCGGAACAAGTGTTGATGGAATCCCAGAGAACTTTCTGTACCAAATCTCTAAGCAAAGAGCAGGAGCACTGTACACCTCTCCCCCATCTCTCCAGCTGGCCAGCACACCCAGGAGGCCCCCTGCGGCTGCTGGCTCACACCACCCATGTAACAGGCTCCTCACACACACACCCCTGTCTCTTATACACATCTGGCGCCCCTTCCTGGCCTGACAAGAACCCCTGGGCCGGTGCTGCTGNTGTACTTTGACCACCTCATGTGAAGAGTTGACTCATTGGAAAAGACTCTGATGCTGGGAGGGATTGAGGGCAGGAGGAGAAGGGGATGACAGAGGATGAGATGGCTGGATGGCATCACTGACTCGATGGACATGAATCTGAGTGAACTCAGGGAGTTGGTGATGGACAGAGAGGTGCTGTAATTCATGGGGTCGCAAAGAGTCAGACACGACTGAGTGACTGAACTGAACTGAATTGACTGAAAGAATTAACATATAAAGAAGTTTAAAACTGAACACAGAGGAAAATGGGCCAATATAAATAGAAATGACAGAGATGAGAGAATTACTAAGCAAAGACATTAAATGCGCTATTCAAATATGTTCAGGATGCTCAGGATTTATAGAAAAATATTAACAAAAAATGAAATTCTAAAAGTGAAATATTTATAATTCTGAAATGAAAATTTCCCTGAATTTATTTGCTAGATGATTAACCATTAAGCAATGAAATGTAAGGATAGTATAAAAATAAAATATCAGTGAACTGCAAGAAGTAGCAACAAAGTTATGCAGGATGAAGCAGAGAGGAAAGTACTCAATGATCTGTGGAAATATTTCAAGCACTTTAACATATGATAATTGGACTTCCAGAGGATGAAAGTGCAGGAAAATAATTTGAAAGTAGTGTTTCAAAGATGGTAACGATAATCCTATATGCGAGACAGCAAAAGAGACACAGATGTATAGAACAGTCTTTTGGACTCTGTGGGAGAGGGCAAGGGTGGGATAATTTGGGAGAATGGTATTAAAACATGTGTAATATCATATATGAAATGAATCACAAGTCCAGGTTTGATGTATGATACTGGATGCTTGGGGCTGGTGCATTGAGATGACCCAAATGGATGGTACGGGGAGGGAGGAGAGAGGGGAGTTCAGGATGGGGAACATATGTATACTTGTGGTGGATTCATGNGTATTAAAACATGTGTAATATCATATATGAAATGAATCACAAGTCCAGGTTTGATGTATGATACTGGATGCTTGGGGCTGGTGCATTGAGATGACCCAAATGGATGGTACGGGGAGGGAGGAGAGAGGGGAGTTCAGGATGGGGAACATATGTATACTTGTGGTGGATTCATGTTGATGTATGGCCATACCAATATAATATTGTAAAGTAATTAACTTCCAATTAACATAAATAAATTTACATTATAAAAAAGAAAGTAGAGATTTTCTTTTGAAAAAAGAAAATTTTATTTTTCTTTTTGTTTGAGATTTTCTCCAAATTTGAGAAAATTAGAAGCCATGGATTCAGGGGATTTAAATAACCTGAGGCAGAATTTAAAACAAAACAAACAAAAGAAGACTATACCAAATACATTATGTTCAAATTTCTGAAACCAAGAAAAGTGTGTTAAAAACAGAAAAGCTTGAAATGAGCCAGATAGAAAGGCCAAATATCTACACATACATAAAGATAATTACTTTTCACTGGAAACTGAAAGCTAGAAGACAAAAAGTGATGACTTTATTTTTTTAAATATAAATTTATTTACTTTAATTGGAAGCTAATTACAATATTGTATTGGTTTTGTTATACATCAATATGAATCTGCCACAGGTATACACATGTTCCCCATCCTGAACCCCCCTCCGTATTCCCTCCCCGTACCATCCCTCTGGGTCATCTCAGTGCACCAGCCCCAAGCATCAAATATCATGCATCGAACCTAGACTGGCAATTCGTTTCATATATGATATTATACATGTTTCAATACCATTCTCCCAAATCATTCCACCCTCGCCCTCTCCCACAGAGTCCAAAAGATTGTTCTATATATCTGTGTCTCTTTTGCTGTCTCGCATACAAGGTTATTGTTACCATCTTTCTAAATTCCATATATATGTGTTAATATAATNCCAAGCATCCAGTATCATGCATCAAACCTAGACTGGCAATTCATTTCATATATGATATTTTACATGTTTCAATGCCATTCTCCCAAATCATCTCACCCTCTCCCTCTCCCACAGAGTCCAAAAGACTTTTCTATAGACTTCTTATAAAATACTAGATGAAGCAGAAAGACACAACAGAAAAACTTCCTTATATATTCTTGATTTTAGAATCATCCCAAAATCTCACATAAATACTAGAAAGAATGTGTAAATTTTGGTGATACAATACAGAGAATTAAGTCTAAAGGAAATTGTCTTTTACATTTCATGAAGTATAGCTAAAGAATTTATGTATGAATAGCAAATAAAANAACTTCCTTATATATTCTTGATTTTAGAATCATCCCAAAATCTCACATAAATACTAGAAAGAATGTGTAAATTTTGGTGATACAATACAGAGAATTAAGTCTAAAGGAAATTGTCTTTTACATTTCATGAAGTATAGCTAAAGAATTTATGTATGAATAGCAAATAAAAGTGAAAGTGAAGTCACATCCGACTCTTTGTGACTCCATGGACTGTAGCCTACCAGACTCCTCAGTCCATAGGATTTTCCAGGCAAGAATACTGGAGTGGGTTACCATTTCCTTCTCCAGGGGATCTTCCTGACCCAGGGATCGAACACCTGGCCTCTGGCATTGTAGGCAGATGCTTTACCATCTGAGCTACCAGCAAATTAAAAAAGCCTGTTGAACTAAAGAAACAGAGTACACAGATTCATCAGTTCTAATAAAATAGGCTAATTTTGGGGTGAATATCCATGAATCATGAAATGTCTAGTTGAAAATGTTATTTACTAATATTCTAGTTCCTTTTGTAAATCACAAGCATGAACATTTTAAGAAACCATCCTATATATCCCCAATGATTAAAGGATTATGCTTCAGAAATGCATATTTAATTTTATTGAAAAATCCATTTTCAAGAATGGTGGCAATTCACAAGAAGGAAGAGAATGAGTAATATTCTATTGTGTGTGTGTGTGTGTGTGTGTATGCGTGTGTGTGTGTATATGGTGGTGGTTTAGTTGGTAAGTCATGTCTAACTATTGTGACCCCTTAGACTTAGCTCACCAGGCTCCTCTGTCTATGGAATTCTCCAGGTAAGAATACTGGAGTGGGTAGCCATTCCCTTCTCCTGGGGATCTTTCTGACTCAGAGATCGAATCCAAGTCTCCTGCATTGCAGGCAGATTCTTTACCATCTGAATCACCAGGGAAGGCCATACACACTATATCTTCTCTATTCTTTTGTCTGTTGATGGGCATTTGAATTGTTTCCATATCTTGGCTATGTAAATAGTGCTGCTATGAGCACTGGGGTGCAAGTATCTTTTTGAATTAATATTTTCATTTTTTTTCAACATTTACACAGGATTAGAATGTCTGGATCATATAGCAGTTCTTGTTTTAATTTTTTGAGGAACCTCCGTACTATTTTCCATAGTTGCTGCACTAATTTACATTCCCAGCAACAATTTAGGAGGGTTCCCTTTTTCTCCACATCCTCTCCAACATTTATTATTTGTAGATTTTTTAATGACAGCCATTCTGAGTGGTGTGAAGTGATGCATCATTGTGGTTTTGATCTGAATTTAATAATTAGCTATGTTGAGCATCATTTCATGTGTCTGTTCCCCACTGTATGTCTTCTTTGAAAAAACACCTATTCAAGTCTTCTGCTCATTTTTTTAACTGGGCTTTTAAAACTGATTTATATGAACAGTTGATACATTTTTTCTCCCACTCAATAGGTCATATTTTTGTTTTGTCAATGGTTTCCTTTAGTTGTACAAAAGCTTTTAATTAGATAATATTTCTTTCTTTATTTTTCCCCTCTTTAGGGGACAGATCTAAAAAAAAATTGCTATGATTTTGTCAAAGTATGTTCTGCCTATGTTCTCTTTGAGGAGTTTTATGGTTTCAGATCTCAAAAACAGAATAGAGATCCCAGAAACAAAACCTATGGTCAATTAATCCATGACATAGGAGGTAAGGATATACAAAGAAAAAAAGAGAATCTCAATAGTAGTGCTAGGAAAACTAGGCAGCTACATATAAAACAATGAGATTAGAACATTACCTCACATCACATACAAAAATAAATTCAAAATGGATTAAATATTTAAATGTAAGACCTAACACCAATATTTTTAATCAGATTAAATAGATCATAATAAATATTTTTGGCTTTAATTCTAACAAACACTCTGAGTCATAGGTATAAAGGCTACTGGCTATTCTTTCTCCAAAGTACCTGAGGTCTGAAAGGAAAACAGGATCAAAGGGAAAGCTGACTCCTTCTGCCCAGATTTAGGTCTTGGATGCTCCATGCTTAATCCTGGAGAAACAAGAGAAAACAAATTTTCCCTCTTATAATCATTTTTGCCTAATATTTTGGTGAAAACAAATAACAGACTTCATCCTCTGGAGAGCCATCGAAGAGAAGAGACATCTCTAACGCTCTCCCTTCACCATAAGTTTGCTCTTTCCCAGGTTAAGGAGCTCTTTGTGCTAGTTTCAAAATAAGAGGGCTCAGAGACCATGAACATATCATTCAAGGTCAATTCCTGCCGGAAACACTTGAGTGTTCCCTTGATGCTGCCTGAAGTTTGTCTCTTTATGTGAAAGTCACAACAGAATCCTTCTTCTGTTCCTCCAAATTTTTAGCTATGGGAGAACCAACTAGCTGGGGAAAAAAATGATTAAAAATAAACACTTAAGTACATTATGCTGTATGCAGAGATATATATTAACAAAACTATGCTAAGAGCCCACACAGGGATATTCCAACTATTTGTGGTGGATTGGTCTCCAATAACATCTACTCTCTACTCTTTCTTTTTTCCTTTTTGTTTTGACTTTTGTTGCCTCATCACATTTTTTTTAATTTTTTAAATATAAATTTATTTAATTGGAGGCTAATTACCTAGCCTTGTCACATTTTGAAGGTAGCACTTAAATTTTTTTTTTAATTAGGTAGCAAAAACCTTCAAACTTTTGTTCTCAATGTAATTTTAACAATGAGTGTTTAGCACAGCTGTTCACACTCCATAAAATAAAGTTTACATTCTGATAAGAACAATGAAATTTAAGCCTATGTTTTGCCAGAGATTTGCATGTGTAACTCAGAACGCAAAAGAGTTAAAGACCTGAAATCAAATACAACAGCTCATAGATTAAAAGTCACAAAAACTTAAACCATAGAAAAGTAGCATTAAAACTTTCATCTTAAATATTCAGAAATGAAACATTTGGACATCCACATTAGGAGATCCGTAATTGATAAAGTATTCAAGTTGTAATTGTTGACCACTTTAATTTGATCTCACAAATCAAAAGGAAAGAAGTAGCAAATTCTAAATGGATGCTTCGTGAGTCTTTGTTCAGTTCTTATACAGCATGAATATAATACTATTTACTACTTCAGCAATAGTTTCCATATAGAATTATAGCTAAATTTAGTAACTAGAATATTTTGTTTTGAGTGAAGCATGAAACAGGATTATGTGGAACTGGAAATATCTAGATACACATTGTTATTACTTATAGAACTTGAATATTTTATATAAATAAAAATAATATGCATCTTTCATTATTTATAATTATCTTTCAAAAATTTCCAATTCTTTGGGCAAAATAAAATCCAATCATAAAATACAAATAGTCTATTTCTGTAGGATTATCTAAATGCAATGAAGCAGTTAGATTTGAAATTTAGAACTGTAACTTACTGCATGGATTAACTATATTAGTCAGATACAAAGCAAATAAATTTATTCCATCTTTGCAGTCCTCACATTGCACATTATTTTACAAAAACATAGCTCTTAAAACTATTTGTGAAATTGGTTTTCTATAAATATCAATTTCATACTTGATGCGATATGGCTACTTAGTATCTAAAAGATCTTTAAATTGGGGCTCAGATGTTTTAAGTGGGCTGCTTCTTTTCCACAAATAGTTTATCTATAATTCAGATTTTTGAAAGCAATAGATTTTTGAAACCAAGAACTATATGACACACAAATTACCCAATGTTTTTTACATAATAATTTAAAGTGTAAAGATCTAATACAATTTGTCTATTCATTCCCCATAAAAATGGCTTTACGAAGTATACATACCCTTTAAACCATTTTTATAAGATAAGGTTACAGTGACTAAGAAAACAATTGACATTTTAAATAGATTTCCATTGCAGGTACAAAGAGTGAATACTTAATGAGAACAATGACTGAAATCTAACAAAAATTCTGGAGACTCACAATCTTGAACCTGTTTTGTCTAACTTATTACCTTGGCTCCTTAGAACCTATGTACTTCCAAGGTACACTGTTATGTGGTGCCTTTTTTTAAAAAGCTCGATTTATCCATGTGTCCATCACAAACCTAACTTTCATTACCTAATACAATAATATTTATTCTCTTCCCATAATAATAGTAATGTTAATTTATAATTCTTTGGGCAAAATCAAATCTTCATCACATACCATTTGTGACATTCCATTCCCTACTTTGTCAGGGACAAAGTTCCTTATATATCTCTAGTATCACTAGGAAGGCCCTAAAACATTCTAGAGAAGTACTTGAAAAGGTATAAAATATCCATAAACATCCTGGTGTTGGTTTATTCATTTGTTCATCCAACACTAACTGAGTGCCTATAATGTGTGGGCACAGTGAGCATTTCTGTGAAAGCTGCTAGTAATGAAGAAATGATGAGGCAAGCCCAGAAATGTTCCCTCCTGGGGAACATAGCTTACTCCCTCCTGGAGGAGACAGACAGAAACACCTGCAGCTGAACAAGTATCTGCAACTGGTTGCAAGGAGAGAAAAAGCATACCTTAGGAAATGNTTTGTTCATCCAACACTAACTGAGTGCCTATAATGTGTGGGCACAGTGAGCATTTCTGTGAAAGCTGCTAGAAATGAAGAAATGATGAGGCAAGCCCAGAAATGTTCCCTCCTATAGCTTACTCCCTCCTGGAGGAGACAGACAGAAACACCTGCAGCTGAACAAGTAGCTGCAACTGGTTGCAAGGAGAGAAAAAACATACCTTAGGAAATTTGTGGTGTATCTTCGCAAGGGCATTAGAAAGAAGGATCATAGGGCTGGGGCTGTTGGGTAATATTGGCAACTGTCGTAAAAAAGGAACAGGTCTATGACTAGATATCTCAATAAACCTTATCTATAGAGAAGGTGGATTAAGGCAAGGATAAAGCTGTAACTGGCTTTCAAAAGCTCTAGGTCACTCATATAAGAGAAGGGGAAGGTGGCTATTCGGTGGGTTGTGTGAAGGAAGACCTTGCTGATGGGAATGTTCTGTGGGATCATACTCAGTAGGAGAACATGATTTAGCTGTAAAAGGGAGATCAGTTTTTTATGATATTGAAATTGAGGTCTAGGTTTAAACGTCTTATCAGTCCCCAAGGCAGGTTTTTTTTTTTTTCCTCATAGAGTATTCAGAAAATAAAGTAACAAGTATCACTAGGATAAATTTATATAATGTGGCCAAAAAAGACAACTTTGTGACGATGACATTAAGCCAAGACCTGACACATAGTGATATGAGATTTAAAAAGAACCTACCAGGCAAAGCCAAATGCAAAGACCTGAGGAGAAGGACTTTTCTGTTGGTCCAGCGGTTAATAATCCGCCTTGCAATACAGGGAAAAACCGCTTCCTTCCCTGGTCGAAAGTATGATTCCAATGGTCCCTATGACAAATCCTATGACTTTGGAGTTAGAAGAGATACAGTCACCTACTGCAGCTACTGAAGCCCACGCGTTCTGGGGCCTGTGTACCACAATCTACTGAGCCCCTGCAGCACACCAAACATCCCCTGTGCCACAAGGAAAGATCCCGCGTGAAGCAACAGAGATCCCGCGTGAAGCAACAGAGATCCCGCGTGAAGCAACAGAGATCCCGCGAAGCAACAGAGATCCCGCGTGAAGCAACAGAGATCCCGCGTGAAGCAATAGAGAACCTGAGTGATTCAAGGAAGACCCGAAGCAACCAAAGAAATAAATAGGAAAAAAAGAAAAAGAAAAACATCTTCTAAAGAGTAAAACTTAAAAAAGAAAACAAAAAAGAAGCAAGGAGAGCAGAGGTTGGACACGTTTTCAGAACTAGAAGGAAGATGAGCACGTCTGAAAACAGCAATGGAAATATTGAAAGCATATAAATATGAGTGTGTGGAATGACTAGTCGGTAACTTCATGCTAGGTTCAGACGCAAGTATCTGAGTGTTGTAGGGTTAATTATGTCCCCTCCAAATGTATATGTTAAACTGCCAACCCCAAGTACCTCAGAATGTGATCGTGTCTGGAGATAAGGCCTTAAAAAGGCACTTGAAATGAGATCATTATGAGTAGACGGGCTCGACTTCATTATGACCAGTGTCCTTATAAAAAGGAAATTGAGATATAAACAGGTAGGAAGGGAGGACAATTTGAAAACAAGAAAAACCAAGGAAAGAGGCCTCAGAATAAACCCACCCTGCTAACACCTTGATCCTGGACTTCTAGCCTCCGGAAATGTGAAAAAATCATTTCTATTGTTCAAAGTTCTGCTGTTTAATGAGTTTGGTGGTATCTTCTTGTGACTCCCCATCAAAAGAATGCACTGAGTTACGAAGACATCACTTTCAATGCCCAAAGTTATGAAATCAATGCTACATGTTCACTGAATCTGTTTAATTTTGCTTGAGAAAAAAGGTCTTATATAGTTAGTGGCACCAAAGATATTTACCTCTCTGGGCTTCAAATCTATACAGAAGACTTAGGACAAGAAGGTAACTGTATCTCTTCTAACTCCAAAGTCAGAGGATTTATCATAGGGACCATTGGAATCATACTTCCAAAAACAGAGCTCTGTATTTAGATCGTATCTTTCTTCTAAGCAGTTCAAAACACTTCAAAGACATTTTCATATCAATTCTCACAGCATCCTGTGAAGGCAGGTAGGAGGGAAATATTATCATTCCTATTTGACATTTCTATACACCTACTCACTTGATTATAAGATCATTTTAACTGAATGTATAATTTTTTCCAGTGAAAAGAATATATGCCCAAAAAAAAAAAAAATGATGTTCTCAAGAAAAACAATTTTTCACTGTCGCTCTTTTGTGATGAATGACCCACACATTTATAATATACAAAGTAACCCTTAAGATTTTAATTTAGGTGCTATTTCACCTTCCTCTTTATACTCCCTTAGGAAAAAAATATAGGAATGTCAACAAAACAGCAGCACATTTTTTAAGTAGCACCAGTTCAGTTCAGTTCAGTCGGTCAGTTGTGTCTGTCTCTTTACAATCCCGAGGACTGAAGCATTCCAGGCCTCCCTGTCCATCACCAACTCCCAAAATTTACTTAAGCTCTTGTCCATTGAGTCAGTGATGCTATTCCATCATCTCATCCTCTGTCGTCCCCTTCTCCTCCCACNGTGATGGATCAACATAAACATCTGACTGGTATGTTCAGCTTCAGAATAATGATCTGCAAAAACGATCATGAGGCTCCTGAGCTAACTACAGCAAGTGCTTTAGGATCGTCTGTAAATTTGGGCTTCTGTGAATTTAGTTAGGCCCCTTCAACTCTGCCTAGATGAGAGTTTGTCAAATCATAGTCATGACTGAGGCTCCAGGAGGTCTTTGATTATTTTGCCACCTTTTCCCTTTTGTTGTTCAGCCGCTATGTCGTGTCCAGCTCTTTGCCTTTTTCCTTAAATAGCACCTATTACTTTGATACAAGAACTTTTGAAGTGCTTCACAGTCTTTCACTATCCCTGGGGTCTGGGCCAGCAGTCCTCTCTTCTCTATTTTAAGATGAAGCACAGAGAGTTTAAGTGATTTTCCCATGGGCTGCCAGCACGTCAGCATCAGCGCTGGACACACACTTCGTAAGCCTCTGGCTTTAGATGGGCTCACTGAGCCACGCATTTCCCCCAGCAATTATTTATCCACATTATGCCTCTGACCTGGAATATGCTGGTGCTTATTTCCCACTTGCACAATGAGGAATACATCAGTCTCCCAAGAAGGAATATTTCCTCCACGCAAGTAGCCAAGCCCTAACGTGGACCTAGCTTTATGGGCTCAGGGAGGGTCACAGAGGAAGATAACCCAGCTAGCACCAGCCTGAAGTGCAAGTCTGGGCAAAGCCTAGTCAGAGGGAGGTTCCAGCAGGGAGCCCTGCAGCCTCATGGCTGGAAGACAGGGGACATATTTTCTCACTCGGGTTCTTTAAAATGCAGTCTTATGGTGGAGGGCTGAAACCTTTTCCTGCCTATTAGGTAGCTGGAGAGGAGTCCAGATGAAATACTCCAAGTTACCAAGTTTATGTTCAAATAGAACAATAAATGTGGGATGTAAGGACAGAAATTTTAATATTTTTGTCTTCTGCCCTTTGTACTCAGAGGGACAAATCATGAGGAGTATTTTAAAAAAAAACTACGAATGGAAAAGTAAATATGATGGCTTGGTAAGCTATTTCTTTTAAAATGAGTTTTATTAATAGTGCCTTTGTTATGAAACTATCTTGCCATTATAAGTTCATTAAAGTAACTTTAGAAAGTACAGACAAGAGAGAAAAGAAGAGAAAATCACCTTGAATTCTACTACTAAGGGGTAGCCTTTATTACATTTTCATGTATTTTCTTCTTTCTTAAAAATGGAGTCACTTTTTTTTTTACAATGATTATACATTATATACTTTACTGCCTCGTATACAAACACACAAAAGGATTAAACTATGTATAGTGCCTTAGAACCTGCTTTTTAAGCTTAAATCTAAAATAGTTTGAAAATCTTCTCAGGTCATTAAACAGTCTTCACCAATACCATTCCTCATGGTTGCATGGCATTTCATTGCATGGGTGTATTATTGTTTATTTAACTAATTCCTCATTGCTAGACATTGATGCTGTTTCCGGGTTTTCTCTGTTATAAACAGGCTGCAATGAAGATGTAAATCTTACTTATCATGGCATCAGATCATGCATTTTATTTGTATCTTCTGGAAGACTTAAAACATAAGGTTGCTAAGAAATATCACAGCTGTATCAGTCCTTTAATGGTAAGACTTGAGGCGAGAGAGCTGCTTTGAGTCTAGCTAGGGCGAAGGTGACAATATGTCAAACAGTAAAGGGCTTATTCTTGTTCACTTGAAGTGGAGATAAGCCCAACGAGCTAAGAGTTCTGCGTAGCTAAGGAAATGGACTTCTCACACAGCAAACTAGATACTAGTCGAACGGCACTTAATTAAGATACTGAAGTCAGCACTTAAAACGTGTTAAAAAGGAAGGAGCTCATTTGTCTAAACTCTAGGTGTGCTCAAGTGGTTGTCTGAGGACGTAAATAGACCAGATCAGCGATCTTTGATCCAGGCCTTTCCAAGGCACATTTCTAAAATAAAGACAAGGGAAAAACAAACAGAAAAACTCCACATCTTCAAAGAACAACAACAAAAACAAAATCCCAAACCTACCTTTTGTTGCTGGCCTTTGGTTCTCTATTATCTCTGCCCTTCCAGATTCAGCAGCCCTCTCCCTGACTGCTTTGGGAAGGCCAAGTGACCTCAGGCAAGTTTTCCACGGGTAGGTCTATACAGCTACCTTGTTTTGTACCATTCACTTTAGCTTAAAGAAAAATTGTGGACATCGAAAGGAGCCCATTTGAAGTTTCAACTCTTACCTACTCCTAGATAATTTTTTTTTTTTTCCAAAAAGCACACACATTTTCTATGACTTTCAAGCTTGCCCTGATGATAACTTGACTGGCAGATATGAAGGTCTCAGCTGAAGGGACACGTGATCTGAGCAAATTGCAGCAGTTTGATAAATTGAAGTAATCAAAAACAGACAGTTTTGACTGCGCAGGCATTTGTGGGCTGTATCTTCTATACCAGGACTCAGAGTGGCAGGTAGTTTTCGATGGCTCTGTGAACAAGGTTAGAGAATAACCTGTTTTGTTTTCCTTCTCCTTGGGGTGACCATTGTCTTCCGTTGGTCCTGTGCTCAGTGAGTCATTAATTAAACCCAGAGTCTTTATAAGTGACCTGTTGCGGCGTCGAGGTTTAGTCCCAACTTATTCTGCTTCACTGCGTAATATTTGGCCAACGGGCCGTGTTCTTATTTTTCAAAAAATTTCCCTCATTCTTCCTCGCACCATGAGGATTCGTTTTTGAGATGAAGAGCAAAAGGCTAGGTTAAGAAAAACACAGCCACCTCCGGAGTGCAAAAACTGCAATAAACCCATCACCTCTAACAACAGCAGAGCATGAAAAGATAAAAAACAGCCTGCCAAGAATGTAGTAACCACCCATTCACTTTTAAATGCTCTCCACACTTCAATGCACAGACCTAATTACTTTTCTGCATTCCCAAATCCACTTTGCCCATACTGCAATCAGAAACCTGGCGTTAAAATATTTTAGACTTGGAGGATCAAGACTAATTATGGGCCTTAGCTGCACCTTTTGGCTTTCCTCCCCTCAACCCCTCCTTCTCTTCTTTGGGGTACTTTAAAGCACGCTCCACTGGAAGAAAGGCTGCCCAGTCCCAGTTGGGGGTGAAGCTTCGAGAGAATAAAACAAAGAGCAACTCAACTCAATTCAGTAAGCTTCAATGAGGCTGGTATATTTAATGTGAGCCCAGGGTTAGCCCACAGAATTGTGGCAGAATGCAATATTCTCAACAAAAAAAGATGTGTTTAAGGTCGGCTAAGGCCCCATAAGGCTGTTGTTGGTGTTTAAGCAGTCCACTGAGGTATTTAGCACCGAGGGTTTCTAAACATTCCAGCTGAGAATTAAACTGCGGCTTTACAGTAGCTGCTTAAAGGTTTGGGGGGGGTGGCCCGGAGCGTCCCTCCCCCTTGTATTGAAAGGTCAACAAACAGTAGGAAAGATCATGTCATAACAAAGATGAAGCCACCTATTATGGTGTATAGTGACAGCTAATAGCACTATCAGAGGGACTAATCCAAGGTATTAAATAGTGTAATTGTTAAAATAATATCATGGTTATTAGAACACCCAAGCATGAGCCATTTTTCACTTTATGTAACACGAAAATATCGCAGGTGAGCTCAGCCTTCCCATGACAGGCACTTGTTATAAATATGTAAATATTAGAAAATTGCTTCAGTGCTCCAATTTTCCTGCAGCATACAGAATGCATTTTTGATACACAGATGTTATGTTTCATGGCATTTACTAAACTACTTTTGGGTAATTTTGCTGAGAGTTACACTCTTAAAAAGCTTTCATTCACACAAAACAATTTGCTGTGAAAGTTGGTACCCATGTTGTACTTCATTGAGGCATTTTTTTTTGTCTTTTGTGGATTTAATAAGACAAATGCTAACACACAAAAAAGTATAATTTATTGAAGACGAGTTCATGAAAACAGCTTAGGGAGGCTGAACACTGATAAAGTTAACTTTGTGGGAACTTTGGCTCTAAGTTTGAGCTCTAGTAAGTTTTGTGAGGCTGGATCTGGGCATAGCTATCTTAAGTTTACACAGTTCTTACTCAGGTTATTAGAAAGAAATGTGGTCACCTTGAAGGAGTAACAATGTCACAAAAACAGAAGAACTCACAATACTGGAAATACACGAAGCTACTAAAATATTTCCCTGCTTCTTTTTGTTTCCAGTAGCCGAGAAGCCAAGCCACAAGTTGTCCTGGAGGAGATGGTTTAAAACAATAAGATGTTTCAGATGGTCAGAGTGTGTAGGGCATGTAAAAAAAAATAAAACAAGGGGCACATACATTGGCTCACAACCACCAATTAACCCTCCTTGTTAGATAGGTAATTTATTCCACTCAGAGGCATCAAATATCAGAGAAATCATGGGCCAAAACAGTAATTATCTACAGGGAATTCAAAGGCTTTGAAAGGCAATAATTCCAAAGAAATAAAAACAGAGTTCTTTCACTGTATAGACTTCATCTTAAAACCTATAATAAGAGCCAGGCCCTGGCTGTGAACCTGTACACTTCAAGGAGAAAAAAGGAGGCGGCCGAAACAAGGGCAATAATCACAGGGCTTTTCTGTATAACACTATCTAGAAGCTGAGGTCAAAGAGCAAACGTTCCAAGCATGGTCTCTATCACACACTGTCCTGATCTGACATGGAAATGAAGGGCTCGATTGGCCAAAAGTGGGGATGGAGAAAAATATTAAATTACTGAGCTAAAGAAGATGACAAGAAACTCTATTTTAAAAGTCTAGCAGGTTAATTTGAATTTTTAAAGCTTGAGTGAAATTAAATAATCCTTGATAGGATAAAAAAAAGCATCACAGAATTTCTCAGACTTCATGGCAAACTCTTAAGAAATGCGTTTATCCTTACTGCCTCATTTTCTTTATGCAGCATTCATATTTTATAAGGTCTAGTCTTGGAAAGCTGTAGCCAGTGGATCTGGTCATTGAATATTGGACAATAGAGAGCTCCCATAATTGTACTCTCACTGATTTTTTACCTTTTTCTTATATTTTTGCTTGGTGTATGAAAAAAAAAATTAAGGCTAGACTTCAAATCTGTAATAAGTCATCTATGTTGTATGTATATATTCCATGCACGAATGGACCTTTCTACCCTTTCAAACACATGGCTTAATATTCTATAAAGGGGGCCTTCACTTTTACACATTTACTACCAATTTCATAGAAATTCATGGGGGTAACACCTACTTTTCACCTAAAAAGGTTAAAGGCGCAAATCCACATGCCTAATTTAAATGATTCCCCTTTTTTTTTTTTTTTTTGCATCATTCTAAACCCATACCAGATGTGAGGGAAAGAGACGCTCTGTTTCTTGTAGTTCAGTTGCTCTGACCACCTCTGTTGATTCTCCTGTGGACCTGGGAGAACAGAGACCCATTTTTTTATAGCAAGCTTTCCCAAAGAACTAGAACTTTCTTAAATTCTGTTTTTGTCCGAAGTTAGGTTAATGTTAGAATTGGACCCCGCCGCAGTCTATGACAGCCTAAGATACTGAATCTGGTCACTCTGCAGATGGAAGAAGGCTCTTGGCTGATGTTGGAGGACTGTTGACAAGATGTATGTAGCATAAGTCATCATGTAGCCCAGCTGTCATCCAACGTGGCTCAGCTAGCACCTCCTGGTACGGCGTCCAAGGCAGTTGGACTAGATCTCTTCGATGCTCCTGTCCAACACTGAAGGCTCTGTGGTACTATAATTTGTCAAATTTAGATCAAGACATTTCACTATCCTTAAGAGAGCACTTTATTTTCTGACTTCAGTAAAGCAAGAAAAAATGTTAAATTACATTTATTTTGGTAATTAAAGATAAAACTGACTCTATCTGAGCTGGCAGGAACATTGGAATTCTTATCTAGCCAATGCTAAAGTGCCATTTTTAGCATTTCAAGTTTCTTAGCACATTTAAATTCTCTCATGTGTTCCTTTTCCAGGGGTTTCTACAGGGACATCGTGGCCACCGCTTTCAAAAAATGGAAAGTAAATGCATAGACAGTGAGACCCCTTCACGTCCTGCCTGATCTTCAGAGTGAGATGCTGAATATTTTGTAGTGTTAACTCAGAAATAAACGAATAAGAGATAAGTGAAAACTTCTCAGTGACACATGGACAGGGTTGAATAGCACAGTGGTCATTTATGTGACTCAGCCAATTAACTCACTTGCTACCCTTTTCTTTATGTTGATGAGTGACATTTATATTTCATTCTGACTGCCCACCAAAGTTTTTATTCTATTGTACAACTTTGCACAGCACATAGCCCAGTGTCATATGGAGTTCCAAAGACTTACAGTTAAACTCATTTTGGTTTCCCAGTATCTCCTGTGTGTGGTGTTTCTTTCTTTCCAAATCAAAGGCTTTGCCTGTATCTTCCCCAACCTGGGCACCCCTCCACCTCCTTGGCTCAGCACTCCTAACAGCATCACTATTGTCAAAGTTCTCCAGGTTCAAAGCCCTGAAGACATTTCTAATTTTTTGCTCTCCTTCATTCTTTGTTATTATTAAGTTCTTAAAACATGTCCTTTAGACCAAGTGCTGTGATGTNTGGGGGCAGGAGGAGAAGTGGACCACAGAGGATGAGATGGCTGGATGGCATCACCAACTCGACGGACATGAGTTTGGGTAAACTCCAGGAATTGGTGATGGACAGGGAGGCCTGATGTGCTGCGATTCATGGGGTCACAAAGAGTCGGACATGACTGAGGCTGAACTGTACTGACTGAACTGAACTGATGGGAGTAGAAGCCATGATCTTAGCTTTCTGAATGTTGAGTTTTAAGCCAAATTTTTCACTCTCTTCTTTCACACTCATCAAGAGGCTCTTTAATTTTTTCTCACTTTCTGCCATAGGGTAGTGTCATCTGCACCAAACTGAAGATAATTGGTCTATTGTCTCTAAATATTTGATATATAGTGTTTGTTTCACTTTTAAGGAGAGTATTGAAATATTTTAAAGTCCAAAAAACTAAAAAGCATCACTTATTCTTATTTTTTTTCCTTTAAAATATTTGTGTACATGATGTCTTGTAATGAGAAACACATTTTTCAGGAAAGTCAGTTCTAAATGAAAATGCAATATCAAATTTTCTTATATTGAAAAATATTCTACACCTCAATTTACATCTCTCCTCCTTTGAGCGGACAAAAACAAGCATCAGCAACTCACGATACTTCCTTATTTCACCAACTTTATTTTATAACACTCTCCCTCCTGCTTTCTATGCTTCATATTCACTGAATTTCATGCATTCGTTTACTTACTCATTCAATAAATACTGACTCAACATTGTAAGACATGGAGGTAAAATAGTGAATAAGGCCAATTTTAAAAGTGTAGAAAGGAGGAAAGCTTGCCATTTGCAACAATACAGATGAACCTTGAGGGTATTATGCTGTGAAATAAGTCAGACAAAGAAGAGAAATACTGTGTGATTTCACTCAAATGTGAAATAAAATTAAAAAACCAGACGAAAACAAACATGTAGATACAGAGAACAGTAGTGCTTAGCAGAAGGGAATGGGTGGAGGAGGATGAAATAGGCAAAGGGAATCAGCTGTATGATGATGTATGGAAATTATATTTTGGAGGTGAGCATGCTATAGAATATACAGAAGTAGCAATATAATGTTGTATGCTGCTAAGTCGCTTCAGTCGTGACCAACTCTGTGTGACCCCATAGACGGCAGCCCACTAGGCTCCTCCATCTGTGGGATTTTCCAGGCAAGAATACTGGAGTGGGTTGCCATTTCCTTCTCCAATGCATGAAAGTGAAAAGTGAAAGTGAAGTCGTTCAGTCGTGTCCGACTCTTTGCGACCCCATGGATTGAAGCCCAACAGGCTCCTCCATCCATGGGATTTTCCAGGCAAGAGTACTGGAGTGGGGTGCCATTGCCTTCTCCAGTGTTGTATGCATGAAACTTAAAATGTTAAAAAGCTAATGTTACTTCACTTTTAAAACAAAGCAAGTAAGAAAGAAAATAAGGTTTCTCCCTGAAAAAAGTATACAAATATTAGACAAATAAGTTAACAAATAAGATAGTTCCATATTGTCATGGCTGCTGTAGTGATAATAAGCAGTCACATGGGTGAAGGTAAGTGAGAGACTATTTTTAGAAATGGTGGTTAAAAGCATCTATGACAAGGTGAAATTTTTGCTAAGATCTCAAGAAACTGGACCAGCTATTTCAAGTTGAATTAACAATTTCAAGCAGAAATAACTGCAAATCACAAGGATGTAAGACTACTGTGGGTCATCACAGTGGGTTACAAACCTAGCAGGGCCTGAGCGAAATGCAGAAGTCCTTGTTTTAAAATTACTAAGAATTCTAATATGGTGACAATAAAGCTCTAAACCAAGCATCCAGCATGTCTCAGTAGAGCCCCTGTGTCCCTGTGAAGCCAGGTCTGAAAAGGGTGACCATCTTGGATTAGAGGTCCCTGAGATGAGAGCATGTAAATGAGGGAGCCCTGAATGGTGGAATGGGCACAGTGCGGCAGGGCTGCTTGTTCTGGTAACTAATGACCTGGAAGACTGAGACAACCACAGGAATGTGTGATAAGCAAGGATGCCCAGTCCAAGGAGAAATGTCCCTCACTGGGAGCAGGGAGTTAGGTCAGCCTCAAAGTGATGCTTTCTCCTGCACCTGCAGCCGTGTCCATCCACGGACCTGGGAATTGGGTGAGAGTACCATTTTCTTTCTAGTGTCTGGGCTTTTGCAAATCTGGAATAAACCCCACGCTCCAACCTGATTTCATCATTACTATCAGTTCCAGGGAGGTAAATACCATGTCTGACTCATTTGCCCCCTACCACAGATTTGTAATTATCTATTCAATTAACCAATAATTTGAGCAGTAAATAATTCCATCGTGTGGTAAATACTGAGAATTTTTTGGAATAAAATATAGTCAACATTGGAAATTTTTATATTTCAAAGTTAATTTGGGAAATAGCTTATCAAAAGAGGAAATTCTACCTTGCCACTTCTAAAAATCTGTTTATTAGGGTAAATAAATGTATTTCCATCATAAGAGAAGATTGGATCAAAACCACACTGATTCTGACTAAACGCCAAAACTGCTAGATGATTCTTCGTTCTCATTTTCTTAGTTCTTTTTGTCTAAGAATAGGATAGTTAGTAATTAACATAAGATTATAAAAATATTCCAGAAGTATAGTAAGAGCTATTAAAATATGATGACAGACCATCAGTCTAATCTATCATTTTCATGTAATTTCGTTAACTGTGGAAATGCAAGTCCCTAGAACATCTACTAAAAAATACATAGGGAGTAGAAATATTCCCTAATTATTCTTCCTGTGATTTGCACAAATAATTTAGATTATTCAGAATTTGTGATGGTCTTCGACTTTATCATTAACACAGATTGTCACTTACTTACCTAGAATAAATGAGCTCTCTACATTGCCTTCAAAATGAGAAATAGAAAAGTAAATATGGTTTAACTGATATATGGAATTCTGACTGCCCATAGATATTGCAAAAAGGGCTTAGGTTCAGGTAATAGTTTGGGATTATGGTTTCCAAACATATCTGGGAATATCACTTGACATTCTCTTTTTAAAAAAACACAGATTTCCAAACCCTTCCCTGGAGATTCAGTTTCAATATGTATGGAATGGGAACCAAGAATATATATATATATATATATATATATATATAGCGAGAGAGAGAGAGAGAATTTAAAGTAATGTTTATGTTTGGACAATTTTGAAAAAAAGTTGTATTAGACCTTTCAAGACAGACAAAGCTGATCACATGTCAACAGAGGAGTGCTATGAATGTATACATTAATCTACACCTGATTTTTCAAAGAGATTTTAAAACATCATTAGAACAAACTAAAAAAAACCACTTCTGTTTCTTCAATAGGATGGCTTTACTAGTATGTAAAATGAGTTTGTGTTTAGCAATGTCTTATTCTTTATACATTAATTCTTTCTGTGCTGTGCTAAGTCACTTTAGTCATGTCTGATTCTGTGTGACCCAATGGACTATAGCCAGCCAGGCTCCTCTGTCCACGGAGATTCTCCAGGCAAGAATACTGAAGAGGGTTGTGTAAGGTTGTGTAGGCATAGATGATATTAACAGTACCTTCATGAACATATTCTAACTATACTCTTATCTTCATACATTTTATACCATTCTATACCACCCAGTGAAAAAGTGGGGTTCATTATGTGCTTTATATGTATATGTGAAAATTTCCAACAGAATCACAGTAAAAAAAAAACAAACACATTTCTGAAATTCCTAGCATCTGGGCACCCATGTTGGCAAGATTTGGAAGGGCCATATAGTAAGAATGATTAGTTTTCAATTTATAGACCTCCATTATCTATGGAAAAAGAGCCAGAATAAACCCCTCAAACTGTAGGCCTTCTTCATGTAAGATCCTCCCAGCTGCCAGTTTAGGCACTAATCACAAGAACTTCATTAGATAGCGTCAACCCACATCTAATATTTTACAGAAAATGTGTACAGAAATTAAGTGGTTTGTCACACAAAATGATTAGTGTATCTAGTATGTATGACTCAGAGATACTGAGTTTCCAACAACTACACACTGCTTTCTCTTTTTGTAAAATCTGCCTCACACTGATAGTGTTGGCCTGGACCTCTGCAGTGAATCCAATCAATGCATTTGGTCTTCTAAAGAGTGAAAATCTGGTCTTGTTTCCCCACCAGACTTTCCACTTTAGAAGTATACTGTGTATTCTCCCACAATTTCTTTTCCCTCCACTATAGAATTTTCTTTTTTCATCACTCTACTTATTAGAAATATTAAGGGCCTAATATTATTGCAGTCATAGCCCTTTTTTGGAATGCAGATTTCCAGGTTCAGCAACTGTAGATTAGATTTGAGAGAGGCAATTCAAATGCAATAGTGCTGCAAGAAGATAGCTCCTATGCTGATTTAGAATCAGTAAAATGCATGCCAGGAAAGACTATGTGTTGGCAATAGGGCTTGATATGTGTTTCAAGAGCAAAATGGAAACTGTTTTCCCATGGTTTGCAACTATCGATCACTGAAAAGATCTTATAAGCAAAAGGCTGCAAAAGAAGGCCTGCCTTCTCCCTCCTCTTGTCCCAGGGTGGAGACATAGGTTTCAAAATTAGATGTGTCAAACCTTTCACAAGTCATTGCTGAAGTATGCCTAACACTGTCTCTTATTGAAAAAATATATTAATTATATTTCTGCTTTTTTATCATGTAAATTTAGAGTTCATGAAAGGAACCAGATGGATAGTGTTTGGAAGTGAATCCTTTTGGTTAGAGACAAGGAATAAATTTTCTACATGCTCCATCTCTGAAAAGCTTCTTCCTAAAACTTTTAGCATCATTAAAATGGTTGGAGGTTGTGAATACTAGGTTTCCACTGGTGTGTGTATATGTAGAGGAGTAACTATTAGTGCCGACAACAATCTAAGTGTTTTAATAAATATCATATTTATTGGGCTTTGGACCTTTAAGATGGAAGCACTGTAATTCATTAAACAGCATTCCATATATTATGTGAATGCAAAAGTTTATAAAAATTAAGTACATACAACTCTAACATTTCAAAAGTTATTCTTCCTCTTTTGAAATCTCTTACTTATTTTATCAGATTCAACTTATTTGTCATTTTGGCTACTAAACAACTGGTCTGAGTACTAGAAATATATTTTTTCAAAACTTTTATGAAACATTTACTGGATACTCATTGTATATCAGCCCTACTGTAGGATATTAATACAATGGTAATAAAAAGTCACTATTCATATTCAGAGGCATTGGCATTCTAGTAGAAAATGTCAAAAGCCAAAAGACCACAGAAAGTGAAAAATACTAGGATATCAAATGAAGGAAATAATTTACTCAGATTTGGGGGTCAAAGAATATGAAAAGGATAGATGCAGAAATTTGGCATCTTGCAAGAAATTGGCTCAGCCTATCTGACTCAAATAATGGCATATCTGGTGTGGTTTTAGGTGAGTTGGTGGAATGTGTTTCATACTAAAATTTATAAACTCACAACTTAGCTTTGTTTATGAGTCTCTGATGCCAAGATATTACTGTATCTTGGGAAAAATGAATCAATAAGTACATAAATAAAAGCATTATTGAAAAGACTATAAGGAAGCCCATCAAGGGCTGGGAGGAAGCTCTAAACATCATCAGGATCTCTCTTAGCAATATATTAGTATTTAAAAGTAGCTCACATCTTACAATCTACCTTGGAGCAAGGTTTCTATTTTGACCTTATTCCTTTTCTGGTCCCATTGGCTTTGGGACACAGCCTAACCCAAGAGATAAGAGCAAAAGTAAAGCTAAAGACTGGGCTTACATTAATGTCTTGGCTTATTGATCTCAGGATTTAAAAAAAAAAAAATTCCTGGCATAACAAATCCTTTCAGTTTATCCAATTTGATAGAAGGTCTACTGATTTTACTGGCTAATTATTAAGATTAATTAACTCTAGTATTTAATTCTCGGGTATTGACAAAATGCTAAATTGTATATTTGGTGATACTCTGGTGTACGCTTCCTTCAGAAACAGGAAAGTGAAAGTTTTTACTTAGTTGCTGCTATCCTGGGTTTGTTGTAAGTCTCCAAATTTTAGTTTTCAAATGTGTGTGTATTAGTCACTCAGTCGTGTCCAACTATTTGCGACCCCATGGACTGTAGCCCACCAGGCTCCTCTGTCCCTGGAATTCTCCAGGCAAGAATACTGGTTTGGATTGCCACTTCCTTCTCAGAGGGATCTTCCCAACCCAGGGATCAAACCTAGGTCTCCTGCATTGCAGGCAGAATCTTTACTGTCTGAGCCACCAGGGAATACTAGCTTTTAAAAACCCAGGCCCAAAATAATAAAATGAATTATATGTATTCTATAGTACTCAATCTGAGTTTTGTTATTAAGAATCACTTTTTCTAGATTAATATAACTTCCATCAATAATGATTTGAAAAGTAAGAGCATTAAAATAATAATTGATTTCATATGTTTAAAAATTACTCTGCCTTCTAACATGGTGTGGTTCTAATTTGAAAAGTATTTCATGAAATGTTTCTTCAGCTGAATTGATTTTCACGGTGTAAAGTACAGAAAATTATACTTCCTTTGGACTAATTTTGTTAGCATCATCTTGGAACTGTATATCTCCTAAAATGTTATTTATTTTCTGCAAAATCCTTCTTAGCTACTCTCAAACCCTTGAACAATCCTTGAAGGTAGGAAACTTCACTATCTTGATCATCAGTGTGTCCTCAACACTTACAAAGACTGACTCATAACAAGTGCTTGTTATATATTTATTATTTGAATGAATGATGGTTGAATGATTCCATGAAGTATACATAACCAGAGTCTAGAGTCACTTTGTGATTTCTATGTGAATAGTTAAAATGAATGGGAAATTTGTAATGTTTATAAAAACTCATTTTTCATTGTACTTTGATATGTTAACAATATATCCTATATTTTAATTTGATCTTCATAGTTACTCTGTGAAGAAGATGGTCTATAATTTTCCCTTTTATATAAAAGTTGAAACTTAAATCTGTGAGAATCAAAGTGAAAGTGAAAGTCACTCAGTTGTGTCCGACTCTTTGAGACCCCGTAAACTATATAGTCCATGGAATTCTCCAGGCCAGATTACTGGAGTAGGTAGCCTTTCCCTTCTCCAGGCAATCTTCCCAACCCAGGGACCGAACCCAGGTCTCCTACATAAAAGCACTCAATATTTATAAATTACTTAAAACAGTGCCTAGCAAATGGAAAACACTCCATAGATAGCAATATTTATTATTTCAAGCCAAGGGTCTATCCTACACTGGGCTGAAAAGAAAGTGCTTTCT
This sequence comes from Neotragus moschatus, assembly GCA_006410615.1. NCBI lineage: Eukaryota > Metazoa > Chordata > Mammalia > Artiodactyla > Bovidae > Neotragus > Neotragus moschatus. The sequence continues at coordinate 1,139,778 of SJYA01001072.1, read as the reverse complement.
TCAAAGTTTTCTTTAAAATTTACCTCCAAATATCTTTATATATTTTATGATACATTTTAAATCATAGAAACATGTGCATACTCTAAATGCTATATTTAGGTGGTGTGATTCTAATATTTTATTTTCTATTTATAGTTTTATATTGGAACATATATATAATTTATATATAATATAGATTATTATATAACCTATATAATAGATATAATTTATAGGAATCTTTAAGTTTCATTTTAATTTAAAATACTTTATCCAGAAAAGAGAGGTAAATGAAGAGAATTCACTTGAAGTCAATGATGAAACAGAATTTTATTGGAAGTAACAGACAGACAAACAAAAGTGGGCAAGATGTGTGTCCTTTCAGATAGCTGACTGTGTCAATATACATCTGTAAGGACAATGTTCCTAATTCATCTTCAAGTAGGAAACAGATCTTATCCCAATTTTAATTGATCTGGTGATGTGTAATAACTAAAGGTGCTTCCCTGGTGGCTCAGCAGTTAGGAATCTCCCTGCAATGCAGAAAATGCATGCAGGAAATGTGGGTCCAATCTCTCAGTTGGGAAGATCCCCTAGAGAAGGAAATGACAACCCACTCCAGCATTCTTGCTTAGGAAATCCTATGGACAGAGGAGACTGGTGGGCTACAGTCCACAGAATCACAAATAGTAGGACATGAATGAGCTACTAAACAGCAACAATAGCTAAAGACTGTAAAATTGTCAGGAATGAGAATACTATGCCAAATCCTTGTAACAAATATGTGTATTTTTTCAAAATTAACCTGAAATCCATTTCTATTACTCCTGAGTGGTATTGACTAACTTCAAACTAGACTAGGAAAGGAATAGTTTATAAAGTCACTATTGTTGCTACAACTGAGGAGTCATAAATAAAGTTGAAAAGAAAGTGCCATATTTAGCATATTATGAATATCAAATGGAATTACAAATGATTTAACTATTTAATTTTAAAATTAAAATCAAAGAAGAACTGAAAAAAACTTAGGTGAATAATTTTATAATCTTGAGGAGGAGAGGATTTTATGACCATAGCATGAAAAGGAGAAACTAATAAAGATAATTTTATAGATTTGATTACAAAAAAGCAAAGGTTTTATATGACAAAGAAGCATAAAATATTTTAAACCACAAGAAAGTTATTTTGAAATATTTGCAAAGTATAAGAAAGACAAGTTAGTCATGTTAATAAGTAGATAAATTTTATCAATTAAGATTAAACACAAACAAGTCAGTTGAAAAAATGAGCAAGGTAAATGAATAGGGAAGTCAAAAAAAAGAAATAAAAATGAATGTGTAATAGATGAAGAGATGTTAACCTCACCATGTAGATACTACAAATTAATACTGTTTTATATATATATTTTAAATATTGACTTGTATTAGTAAGATTTCTGTGAATGGTAAGGGTAAATGAGTATTCTCATTATTTAAGATGAAAGTATAAATTGATACAGTGTTTCTGAAAATTACATGTAAATAGATTTTAAAAGATAGAAATAGATTCAAACATATACTTCATTATTTACTTATATATATAATTTTCAGACTCAAAACCCCAAATTTCTAGTTATAATTTAGTCTATGTAAAAAAATCAAATCAAATGTTTAAAGGTACATACACATATATATGCATACACATATATGTATATAAAGAAAAATTAGAAAAATTCATAATTATGGTACAAGATACAATAAATTATTATTGCCTGTCAAAAATAGTGATATAGCTCCTTGCTGAGTTTAAAAATGCCTATTATTTAAGCCCAATTAAAAAAAGATTGTAAGTCAGAGTATAGATTAGGATCCCTTTTATTATATGAATTAGAAAAAACTGGGAAAGTGTTTTGCCATCATATGTTTTTTTACAACCTTTACTGGGCTTATTTTTCCAAATTGTAAAGTTCACCCATTTCAAGCATACAGTTCAAGAGTTTTAGTAACTTTGCTGAGTAGTGCAACCATGACCATAAATCGATTTTAGTTCATACCCCCAATCAGATACCTTAGGCCCATTTACTGTTGATTCTCCTTCCCATTCCCAGCCTCTAGCAATTGATAATGTAATTTCTATCTTTATAAAAGTCCCTTTTCTGGACCTTTCCTATAAATAGACTCATGTATGTTACCTTTTAGAACTGATGCTTTTGAACTGAGTTGTTGGAGATGACTCTTGAGAGTCCCTTGGACTGCAAGAAGATCCAACCAGTGCATCCTAAAGGAGATCAGTCCTGGGTGTTCTTTGGAAGGACTGATGCTAAAGCTAAAACTCGAATACTTTGGCCACCTCATGTGAAGAGTTGACTCATTGGAAAAGTCTCTGATGCTGGAAGGGATTGGGGCAGGAGGAGAAAGGAATGACAGAGAATGAGATGGCTGGGTGGCATCACCAACTCAATGGACGTGAGTTTGAGTGAACTCCGGGAGTTGGTGATGGACAGGGGGGCCTGGCATGCTGCAATTCATGGGGTCGCAAAGAGTTGGACTCTACTGTGTGACTGAGCTGGACTGAACTGATGCTGTCTTTTATTGTGGTTGACATTCAATCATGACATCAAATTGTCACTGTTTCTCTTTTCTATTGCTAAATAATATTCCATTATATTGGTATACCATAGTTTATCTGTCCATTCACTAGTTAATGGATATTCAAGTTATTTCCAGTTTGGGGCCATTATATACATGCCCACGAATTAATAGCAATTATCTCAATATGCTGAGATTCTGAGTGCTTTTTACTTCTTCCACGTATATTTCTGTGTGTGCTTATACTTTAACAATTGAGGTAGGAGGTAATTAGATAGTAGCACTGTTTTTAATAGGGCTTGATATAAAATGATGACAGATTTGTTTAAAAGTTTAGACTTCAGTTAAATAATTTGTATGACAATTATTTTCTGCTTACTTATCCCCTTTATGCTGATTTATATAAATGGTAAAAAACCAGAAATTTGGAAAAATCTCAAAATCTTCTTAAAAATAAGTATAATGGCCAATTTTATCTGTTGAAACTTTACTAAAAGTTTGAATATTTTGATGAGACAGTTGAATGCATATACATATATATTTAAAGTATTATTTAAATTTATCAAATATATCATACATAACATGTATAAACATATAAGAATAGAAATGTGAATAAAGAATTTACTTAATATAAGTGACAATTTGAAGGAAAATAAATGATTCAGTTTTATTTGAATGGTTTTGATTTATTACAGTGTTTGTTTTTAAATCAGTTGCCTTCCTTGTCTCCAAATATCAATTTATTGCATATTTCACTGGGTCCCCTATGCTAGGAATTTACTGTGGGAATGTAAATCACACGGTTCTGCTCTCAGGAAACTTTAAAGAGCTAAACTTATGAAAAGTTAACCTTTGAAAGATGAATTAAGGTTAAACACCAACAAGAAACAGCACAATTTAATTAGCTGCCCCATGTTTGATAGTATACTTTCAAATCAACCACCAAAACCTAATTCATCAGACTCTATAGGTGAATCAATAAATTCCTCACCAAAAGTTAGGTTTATCTTTTGTGTATCATCCTCATTATCATCATCACATTCTTTTATAATTTTGAGAATCCATACATTTGAAGTTTGGGGCAGTGTTTGTTTCTTTTGTTCTGTGCTTCAAAACCTGCCTTAATCATGCAACACTAAACTGGAATATCACTAACCTCCTGAAGCCTGGATTAGTAAATCACTTTTTATAAATCATGACAAATATGCAAATCCCATTAATCCCTTAGTGCAAAAGCAGAAATCTAAACTAGTATATGCAGTATACCCTGTCTCTGGGAGCTGGCACTGCCACTGGCACTTTCTTTTGAGAGTATGAGCTGCAAACTGGGCTGGTATATTATGTACCTTGATGACTGGGAAGAATCTGATAAGTTAAATTTAGTGTTAGGTCTAGAGAACTTTGAAAAGTGTATTGGGTATTGAGCTAGCCTGAGAAGATGAGGCCATTTCAGAAATGACAATGCAGTCTTAAGATCAAAGTGTACACTTACATAGATACAAATTAATAGTAAACGCAATTTTCAAGCCAGTATTCATCAGTACCATGTTTAGAAAGAAAGCCACCTCTGAAAAATTTAGGTTGATCTAGTAAAACCGAAATAGTGATAATCTACCTCATTGGGTTAGAGTGCGTGAGTGAAAGTGAGTCAAAGTCGCTCAGTCGTGTCCAGACTCTTTGCGACCCCATGTTCTGTATAGTCCACGGAATTCTCCAGGCCAGAATACTGGAGTGGGTAGCCTTTCCCTTCTCCAAGGGATTCTCCCAACCCAGGGATCGAATCCAGGTCTCCGCATTGCAGGCAGATTCTTAACCAGCTAAGCCACAAGGGGAGCCCATTGGGTTAGAATGGATATCAAAGGAGGCAATTTATAAAGATTTTAGCACTGTTCTTGTTAACATAACAAGTACACAATAGATGTTACCTCTTTATTGTCTTAATGTACATAGAAAAGACACTGTTGAATTTTGACAGGAATGATTCCCCATAAATTATGTCATTATGCACTAAGGTGGTGTGAAAGTAGTCAGGTGGTTTTTGAAAAAGCATTGAATGGAGTCTCAGGGTCGGACACGACTTAGCAAATGAACAAGGTACTTTTTTATTTTCTTTAGGGAAAATGGCTTCACGTCTGAAGTGGTCTCATACATGTAGATGGATAAAGTAGTGGGAAGATGGGAAATGCTATCTTCTCCAATAATGTGATAGTAAACACCAAATATAAACACTTATGAAATTATAAGATCACATTAACATCAAAATGTAGGAAATCAGCTTTAAAAATATTATACATTATTCATTTATGTATTCATTTCTGCTTGATACATATATTCATTTTTTGCTAGGTATTAGGTGATGGTTTACTGAAAACAAAATCAATAAAAGTTGCCTCACTTTTAACTTATTTACTTTTAAAAATTTTCAATTGTGAAATTAATTCAGGCTCCTATGAAATTGCAGGAAAGTCCTCAGTTCCCATTGCCAAGCTTTCCCCAACCCTGACATCTTCTATTAACCACAGTATATTATCACAACCAGAAATGGATGGCACAATTCTTTTAACTAGACCAGAGACAGATTTTGCAATGTTTGAATTATCTCATTCTTGCATGTTTTTATATATAGTTCTATGGCACGTTACCACATGTACTGATTTCATAAGCATTCTGCTGTCAAGATGCATAACTGTTTATTCATCACAGAGAAACTTCTCATGCTGTCCCTTTATAATCACATCTTCATTGCCTTCCCTAATTCCCAGTAACCAATTTTCTGTTCTGAGTCTCTTTAATTATTCTATTTAAAGCAAATAATTTCAATTTGAGACACAGCTAGGAAAGGTTTAATAACAATTCTGTTTTTTTATTTGACAATATAGTTGACTTTTTAAAAAATTTTATTTTTACTTGGGGGATAATTGCTTTACAATTTTGTGTTGGTTTCTGCCATATATCAACATGAATCAGACATAGGTATACATATGTCCGCTCTCCCTTGAACCTCCCTCCCACCTGCCACTCCTTATTGCCAAGCAGAAAGATTATAGATGCCTTATCGAGGGTATTTGGAAATTGATCATATAGCTGCAAAAATTAATAATGTGAAATTTTCACTCTGGCAAGAATTCACAGAAATGTAACTTTGGACAGGGGCAGGGTGGCCCAGTGCCACCACCATTAAGCGTCATGGATGGGGCTCTGCTGCGAAAACCGGGGCTTTGAACATGTCACAGCTGAAGGGTTTAAAAAAAAAAATGGAGAAAAGGAAATATAACTTTATGAAACAGTGAGATACTAATTGTCACTGACTGGTTTTCAGGGTACAAGTTAATTTTTATAGATCACACTCATTTCTGTCCCAGATGATTGTTAGTTTAGAAGAGGACAAGAAAATATAACAAGCATTATTTTCCATTTTTAAATGGGAAAAAGAAACCCAATCCTTTGAAAAGTAGAAATCTTCTTGAACTTAAACAAAATTTTATATTTTTACAGTTGCAAATTTCTAGTGAGTCTATATAGTCAGAGATTAAAAATATAGGTGAGCAGTATCTGTTTTAATAAGAGTGGATCTAAAACACAATAATAAAATATCAGTAAATTAATTTGTATAAAAATCAGTTACTAAATTAATATTTGAATTAAAAAAATTTAATGCTTTCAAATCTATGTCCTTGCATACTTTAACACCTAACATCCTCAAGGTTTTTCTTTCTCCTTCTCCAAAATGAAAGGTATTCATTTGGGCTTTTATATCATATCTTGATCTATAGCACCTAGATTCTGTTATCAGGTATAAGTCATTTGCAATTTTAAACAGAAATGGCATTAAAATTGGCTTATTTTTCACAGCAAGAGTTACAGGTAAATTTTAAGGAACCAAAGCATGAAAACAGAAGATCTAAGAGTTGAACTGCATGGAAGTGATGGGCAGCTCATGCTAAAGAAGACACAATCCATTTGTACCCGTGTATTTAATTCTGGGGGTCAAGACCCTTAGAACCCCAAATTCTTATCTCATAATTAATACTTATGGTATTGTGTGAGTTTTAGAATCCTAATACTCAGATATGTGAATGTTTGCTTGAAATAGGACTTTATTTATTTAGTGGGTACAGCTAAATTGAAAAAATAGTGGACAATTTTCTATATAATAATATACAGTCCTTCCATATATATTTTATTTTATTTTAAGTTTAAATTTTTATTTTTTAGTTTGTTTGGCTTTACAATACTGTACTCATTTTGCCATACATTGACATGAATCAGCCACAAGTGTACCTGAGTTCCCAATCCGGATCCCCCCCCTTCCCCCTCCCTCCCCACACCATCCCTCCGGATCATCCCCGCCCATCAGTCCCAAGCCTTTTTTGTTTATTTATAACCCTATCTTTTCCCACAGATTATCTGAAGCAGATTCTAGGAAAAGCCTTTTAATAAGAAGTAAAAGAGAAACAAAAAATCAGAATCAGGGAGACGATTATAACACTATGTTGATGATAAGATACTGCATATCTAATATGATTATTCTTGTTTAAAATTTGGATCTGAGGTTTCCAGCAGTGAAATCAAAATGAGAAACACAGTTATATGTCCTTATTAAACAGGACGAAGAATTTAAATTTCTCAGACTTATATATAGGACACTAGGTCCTGTTCCTCAAAACACTGTATGGCAGATACAACAAATTTTATTTCAAGTTTTCTTAAACAGTCTCTAAGAAAACTTGACAATATAGTAATAAAACATACTTTTGTGAATATGACTCCAGGGAAGATATCAAATATTCTCCATAATGAGTTTATAGCTAGTTCTGGCTTCAGTGGGACCTCCAACAGTGTCTTCCTCGAGGTGAGAGAATGATATAGCACCCCTTATTTACTCTCCCTGATGTGAATTCCACCTAATGTACACTTCTGGTCACCTAAAGTGGTCCAGGGTTTGAGTTAAAAGTATTATGAAGAATGATCGAATAGCTCTCTGAACCTGACTTTTGAAAAGAACCCAGACTGCTATGATTTTGAGTTGTTGTTTAGTTTCAAAGCAAATGGTCTTTCTGGTGGCACAGATGTTAAACAATCTGTCGGCAATGTGGGAGACCTGGGTTCAATCTCTGGGTCGGAGATCTCCCGGAAAAGAGATTAGCTACCCACTCCAGTATTCTTGCCTGGAGAATGTAATGGACAGAGGAACCTGGCAGACTACAGTCCGTAGGGTTGCAAAGAGTCAGATACAATTGAGCGATTAGCACATTCACACTTTCACACTGAAAGAAAATGCATCTCTAAAACAGATGCCAAAGTTTTATGTTTTTACATCATAATTATATGTTGAAGCTGAAACTCCAATACTTTGGCCACCTGATGTGAAGAGCTGACTCATTCGAAAAGGCCCTGATGCTGGGAAAGATTGAAGGCAGAAGAAAGGGACAACAGAGGATGAGATGGTTGGATGGCATCACCAACTCAATGGACATGAGTTTGGGTAAACTCTGGGAGTTGGTGACGTGTTGCGGTTCATGGGGTCATAAAGAGTAGGACACGACTGAGCGACTGAACTGAACTGATATGAATTAATATTTATACCTGATTAAAATAAATTTCACTACCATAAAAAGAAGAGGTACTTATCAACAAAGCCAACAATTTCTTCCAGATTGGGTACCTCAAATATCATAATTTTGTGTTTAAATTAGCCACCTATTTTGGTTGTATCAGCTTACAGTGGCAGGAAGGTAACATGGAAGATTGCACAGCATAACTAGAAAGTACCCAGTCTGGAATCTTCTTAATTAGCTTATGACAGATTTAAAGTATATAAGTGTAAATGTCAGACTACCTTCTTCTTCCCAACTCTGCTTCCAATGTTAATTGTATTGATAGGTTTGAATTTACATTCTTTTCATGTTGTGTTGTCTGGGACAGAAAAGCACTAATTAATTCATGTCTAGGATGAAAAATACATTTATTTATGTCTAAATGAAAAACAAAAGATCAACTCTTTCTTTCACGAATAAATTCGTCACTTAGTGACAATACAAGTTGTTCTTGCTTGATTTAGATACTTGGTCTTGAAAGACTGTATCGAATATTAAGTGGCTCAGGTTATGCAGGAATATTGAAAACAAAACTTCCTTTAATGTATTATTGACAGGAAGGTGACTCTAAATTTCGCTGGGAACATTTCTTCATGCTGAATGTCAATGAAGCTTCTGTTTATGTGCTTTTGTAGACAAATAATTAATGTGGCATGATCCTGTCCACATCAGGTCAGGTAAAGGACTCAGAGGCCCTCCTGAAATAAGTTATCTGTCCTTGACTGTGAAAAAGGATGAAACTATTATATTTTATCAATAACCTCTGTTAAAATCTAAAACCAACCCAACTTATATATACAGAAACTTAGGGTTCCTGGACAGATGAGTATCCAAAGAGATTTTTAAAATAAATAAAATTACTATTATCAGCTTATTATCAGTCTAACTTCAGGTAAAAATGAATTAATCTCCACAAAACATTATATTCTTGTCTATTTTATTTCTTTGCTCATTTTACTTTTGTTTTTCTCCATACAGTTTAATGTTTCTCTGTGCCCTTCTCTCCCCTTGAGTCTTCTGAAGATAAGGAAAGCATCTGAAATGTGCTGTAGACAAGTAAGACCATCTGACAGCTTTTGCTTGAAATCTTATGACTGTGACTTCAAGCTCTGTTTTACCACAAACTTGCAGTTATGCCAAACCAGTTACTTTACCTCTTGGACCACAACGTCCTTGTCTAAATAAGGAGACCAAAACTTACAGGTAATGACTATGGGAAGAATCAGGTAACATATGATCATATTGCTGCTGCTGCTGCTGCTAAGTCGCTTCAGTCGTGTCCGACTCTGTGCAGCCCCATAGACGGCAGCCCACCAGGCTCCCCCCGGCCCTGGGATTCTCCAGGCAAGAACACTGAAGTGGGTTGCCATTTCCTTCTCCAGTGCATGAAAGTGAAAAGTGAAAGTGAAGTCACTCAGTCGTGTCCAACTCTTAGCGACCCCATGGACTTTAGCCTACCAGGCTCCTCCGTCCATAGGATTTTCCAGGCAAGAGTACTGGAGTGGGGTGCCATCACCTTCTCCGAGCATATTGCTAATGCCTAGTAAAGTGAAAGTGAAGTTGCTCAGTCATGTCCGACTCTTTTCAACCCCATGGACTGTAGCCCACCAGGCTCCTCAGTCCATGGAATTTTCCAGCCAAGAGTACTGGAGTGGGTTGACATTTCCTTCTTCAGGGGATCTTCCCAACCCAAGTATTGAACCTGGGTCTCTCACATTGCAGGCAGACACTCTACCGTCCAAGCCACCAGGGAAGATTCTATAAATAGTAATGTTATCTGTTTTATTTTTCTAGTTATGGACTTATACTGCTGGTAATATACCAGTCAGTAGTACCTAAAGGAAGTTATCTTCCGGGTGATGGAGATCTCAGTTCCTAAGGGTAAATTTCAATCAGCCTCTCTTGTCCTCTTAGAGAATTCTAAAGAACATTCTTTAGAACATTCTGAAGTCATATCTATGATCTTGGTTCTTATCACATAAACTCCTTTCCAGAAGTGCATTTGTGCTGTAGGATTGAAGTGGCAGCTAGGTGGAGGGCAGGGGCTAGGAACAAGAGAAAGCACAAGGAATGTGAAAGACAATTTAGTGCTTCCTCATAGCCTGCATTTCATCTTACCCTTTGCTGTCTATGGACTATTCATCAGCATTAACATGCACCGAAATCTCCTTTGAAATTTTAATCAATTTAACATTGGTGTATCTATAGATTAGATGAAATAACTTTTGCTGTCTCTTCCAAGCACCTTTGTCATTTGAATGGCTTACAGCTCTCATATTTCTCAATATGAATTTCTAGATATCCTTCTATTTCAATCTTGTTTTCAAAGGACAAGGTGGAAGATGACAATGGTAATGAAGATTAACGGAAAGACTAATTATTTAGTCACTGGTGGGGGGATGAGGCGTACCGCTAAATCTTTCTGTCACGAATATTCATAACTAGTTCAGTTTAAATGCCAGATTTATGAGAGCAAGTGATCCATCTCTATCATGCACTGGATGCTTTATTTAAGGTGGGTTCAGAAGAATCTTAATTTTTCATGCAAAGCTATTCACTATATATCAATTCTAAAACATTGCTCTCTTTCCACTTCCTTGTATATGTCCCACTTACACTTAACCACAGACGTTTAGATTGGGTCTTAAATAATGATTATACATTTGGAATCTCAATATTTTTCAACATTCACAAAGTATTTTTTTTAACTTAAAAACAGCTCATTTGATGGGTGACAGATTTGTGTGCTGCAAACCCAATATAGATGGATTGTAGACAATTACATAAAGAGGTACTTTATTTTATAGCTACCAACATTTTGATATTATGAATATTTCAACTACAGCATATATCTAACATTAAATTAGCACATGATTTAAATGCTGAGTTGGCAATAGTAAGTTAACATCACAACCAACTCAAAGAAGCTTTAATTGTAAACATGCCATTTGTCAAGTGTGTATAATTATAACTATGCCCAATTAAAATGATAAACATGTCAATTGAAAAGAGATTTTTTTTCTCTTTTATGCTCAGGAAGTATTTTTTTTATCTTGGTTAATAAAAATTATTCAAGGAAATATCTAAGTTATATGTAAATTAAAATGAAAATTTGAGTTTGACATTTGAGAAGAAATGTCTGTTGCTGAAAATGCATTCTAGATCATCAAATTTCCTAAAGCTATGGACTCTACAGCTCTTATATAATAGATAGGAAGTATTGTTCTTGGTCTATATATATTAAGAACGTAAAGCAAACATCAGACTTTTGACCTTTCCATTCAGGTACTTTTGGGGTATTGCTGTACTGATAAGAGAGACCATCTGACAAATTATTCTAACAAGTGTTTTTCTCAAGTAATTTCTTCATCAAGAAGGGAGGGATATAGCTAAAATTTCATTAGGGCTCATCAAACACAATCCAAAGATCACAATCATGCCACTTAACCCCCAGTTCCACTGGGTCATTTGCCTTTCATTGTGGGGTGCTTGTCAGGTTACTGAAAGTTGCTGAGTGCTTTTAACAACTCTAACAATGAGTAAAACAATTTGGTTTTTCATAATCTATAATTTACCTTCACCAAAGGAATTATTACTGTGTATGGATTACAGTCCGGCAGAACACAGGGAATCTATCAAACCCTGTTATTCCTATTCACTGTGACATACACAGGTAGGAAGTGAACCCTCAAGAAAAAGGTTTGCAATAAAAATGTTTCTTTTGGGTATCTCTTCCCTCAGCTTTTATTCAATACCTTGAAGCTTCCTTATGGTCTCTGAGTGTTCCCAATGAATCAGTTCTCCTTAATATCTCTAAAGACTTTTCCAGGTTGCTCCCACTTCTAACCACAGCATTCCTTCCCTCCTCCTGGGTTCACAGTAAATATTCACAGTGATAATTGGTCACAGTGCTTTTCCCTAAGCTTCAACATGGCTTCAGGATCTTCCTCAAACTTGCCCTATTCCACCAAAATCAGCATTGGAAGATGTAATATATACCATTCCTTTGCTTTATGCAAACAAATAGTAGGAATATTGGGCAGGTGGAGGGGAGTAAAAGCAATAATTCGGTGCTATTAACATCTTTCAAAGAAGTTGGCTGGTCATAAATAAAGTTCACCTGAATGTGTTGTGCAAGCAGTCTAAATCACTTATGAAATATGGAAGGGGGCAGAAAGGAAAGGAGAAAGGAATTTCTTGTAAAAATTTTGCTTTTGGTTTTTATGGTAGTTTCCTATTGCTACTGTAACTCATTATCAGACACTTTGTGACTTAAAACTATACAAGATATTTTCTTACAGCTCTGAAGGTCAGAGGTTGAAATGGCAGATACAGGATTAAATTCAAGCTGTGGACAGAATTGTTATGGAAGCTGTAGGGGAGACTCTGTTTCCTTGCCTTTTCTAGCTTCCTTAGGCTTCTCACGTTGCTTGACTCATAGTTCTTTCCCTCCATTTCAAAGCCAGCAAGTATAGGTTAGTTATTCTCACATTCAATCACTCTGACTCTCTTGCCCTCATCTTTCACTTAGAAGACACTGTGAGTACATTGAACTCATGGGGATAATCTGGGATAATCTTCCCATTTCAAGAACCTTAACTTTATTACATCTACAAAGTTCCTTTTTACCACATAAGGTAACATATTCCCTGGAGAAGGAAATGGCAACCCACTCCAGTAATCTCTCCTGGAAAATCCCATGGACAGAGAAGCCTGGTGGGCTACAGTCCATGGGGTGGCAAAGAGTTGAAAACCACTGAGCAACTAAAGAGCAACAACAATTCACAGGTTCTGGTAATTAGATCAGAAGATCTTTGTGTGCTCAGTTGCTTCCATCATGTCCAGTCGCGTTCAGAATCCCATGGACAGAGGAACTTGGCTCTTTCAAAAGATAGTACACTATAGTCCATGCAAAGTGCTAAGTACAATCCTTGGATAATGCCGCCCTTCCTTATCTTTCCTAGACCTGTTCCTTAACATATTCCATAAGGTACTGTTAAATGAATGTTGCATGAATGGTCTCACCAGTGATGCCACTGCTGGGCTTAATCTTTTAATATGTAGCTTTATTTGATCCTTCTTTGTATAGCATAGGAAATAGCTTGCTACTGCTGCTAAGTCACTTTAGTCGTGTCCGACTCTGTGCGACCCCAGAGATGGCAGCCCACCAGGCTCCCCCGTCCCTGGGATTCTCCAGGCAAGAATACTGGAGTGGGAAAAAAAAAAAAAGAATACTGGAGTGGGTTGCCATTTCCTTCTCCAATGCATAAAAGTGAAAGTGAAGTCTCTCAGTCGTGTCCGACTGTTCGCGACCCCATGCACTGCAGCCTACTAGTCTCCTCCATCCGTGGGATTTTCCAGGCAAGAGTACTGGAGTGGAGTGCCATTGCCTTCTAGCTTAGAATGCTTAAATTCCAGCGCTTTGGTCATTACCCCAAATAAAATGAAGGCAAAACTGCACACTTAATTCTGTCTGGTCATTTATCATCTGATACACTAAACAGGTCAGAGGTAACTTTTAAATCATCCTGACTATCTTAACAGAGTTAAACTTTACATTTTTAAGATGTGATGAAACACTGGTAACTGAGATGCAGTGTTCATATCATTACTTAAACATAGTTCAGGGCTTCCTAGGTGGCACTAGTGGTAAAGAATTTGCCTGCCAATACAGGAGGTATAAGAGACCTGGGTTCAATCCCTGGGTGGGGAAGAGCCCCTGGAGGAGGGTACAGCAACCCACTTTTGCCTGGAGAATCCCATGGACAGAGGAGCCTGGCAGACTACAGTCCACAGGGTCACAAAGAGTTTGACCAACTAAAGTGACCTAACCCAGCACATCACAAAGCACTCTTCATTACATACAGTATTAATCAGTTAATATTCATTTAGCTAACTACAGCTTTTAGAGTTCATGCTTCAGTTTCTTTCAATATGACACTTTTTTATATGACATGCAGTTCCAAGAGGATGGAATAAAGTTAACTCCTCCATGGCATCAAAGCAGATCAAGAGAAGGGGAAATATAAGTCTTACTCTTCCTTAGACAAACTAGAGAGATTACCTCTAGTCTAGTGACTTTTAAAATAAAAAAAAAAAAAAACACACTTTTTAAATCTGGGCTATGACATATTTAATTGTACTAATGCATTTTAGAACAAACAAATTGATCTAATTTTATTTTGTGCTTTACTCTCAAGCCTCTAATGCCTGCCCAAGGAACAAAAGAAGGCAAGGTTCTGAAGGACAGTAGGGCAACCCACTCTAGTATTCTTGCCTGGAGAAACCATGGACAGAGGAGCCTGGTGGGCTACAGTCACAAAAGAGTCGGACACAACTGAGTGACTTAGCATGCATACAAAGCCAATATATCACACAATTATATTGAACTACTCTATAGGATAATCATAATGGAATTTCTAGAACAGACTTGGAGCCAATCCAAATATATTAATGTCTCCACATCTTGCTGAGCTTCCCTGTGCTTCATCTCTGTCTTTCAGAAAATGAAATCGACACTGTGTTCAGACATTATGTGGTTATTCCCCCAGAATTTTAACTCTTTTGAGGTTATTTTAGGATTAAAATAAAATTGCCAGATTTTGAAAATGTATGTAACCAGCAATCTTAACTTCCCTGGTGGCTCAGATGGTAAAGCGTCTGCCTACAATGCAGGAGAATGGGTTCGATCCCTGGGTGGGGAAGATCCCCTGGAGAAGGAAATGGCAACCCACTCCAGTACTCTTGCCTGGAAAATCCCATGGACTGAGGAGCCTGGTAAGCTACAGTCCATGGGGTCACAAAGAGTCGGACATGACTGAGCAACTTCACTTTCACTTTCACCAGCAATTTTAATTTCATTTCATTAAAAAATACAAAATCATCAAAAATGATAATAAATATTTTGGCAAGAAAAATCTAGACTGGATTGTGTCATGGCTTTTACAAAGAGAGAAAAAATTCTCATAATTTTTCATGCTGCAATTAAAATGGAAAAAATTTCCTCAATACCCTTTAAACTTAAAAAATAAATTTAGAAGATTTTTACACAAATTATTTTATTGAAAGTGTAGCAATATGAAAAAGAAAACACAGTGTCTAAAATATCTTTATTCAACACTGATCTGATACAAGAGACAAAACCTACCTTGTTATTTGGGGTTGGATATGCTATCTGGTAGGCTTTTCCCGGGATTTAGTGGCAATATTTCTAATAATACCAGAGTGCCAGTTGCTGATAATTTTTACTTTCATATTTGAGTCAAATTCCAATCACTTAATATGAATCTGAATTCCCAGAAAGCAAATCTATCCAAATAAATTTCAAACTGATTATATTTGAACCTAGTGAAGCTGATGTTATAAGGCTGATAGAAAGATGACTCAAACGGAAAAATCTAATATATATAAGCTAGTAGAGAATAAGGTTAAATATAAGTAGGCTAAACTAAGTTTACTCATACTGTTTAAAAGATTTTTTTCTTTTCTTTTGTAAATTAATTTATTTATTTTAATTGGAGGCTAATTACTTTACAATATTGTAGTGGTTTTTGCCATACATTGACATGAATCAGCCATGTGTTCCCCATCCTGAACCCCCCTCCCACCTCCCTCCCCATCCCATCCCTCAGGGTCATCCCAGTGCACCAACCCTGAGCACCCTGTCTCATGCATCGAACCTGGACTGGAAATATGTTTCGTATATGATAATATACATGTTTCAGTGCTATTCTCTCAAATCATCCCACTGTCTGAAAAGATTATTAGTTGTTAGAAATTATACAATTTTCCTTTTACTTGAAAGAACTAAAATTAAGTTGAAATTACTTCTGTAAATCAATAATTAATATATATCAGTAGATAACTTGAGCTTCCCAAGTGGCTTAGATGATAAAGAATCTGCTTGCAATGCAGGACACTCAGGTTCAATCCCTGGGTTGGGAAGATCCTCTGGAGAAGATAAATTATACACATATTTTGGGGAATTAGATTAAGTTAGAAAGAGTACAGCTAAGGGCAGCTTAATAAAACCATTTTGCCACCTATTTAAAAATGATTAACTAATGTTTGTGTCCCACTGCCCAAAGATAGCACATACAGTGTAAGAAGTGCAACTTTCTTTCTACTAAGTATAAAAACAAAGCTCACTGTTTATGAACCATTTTTCCATTATTTCCAACCAAATATCTGGTTTCTAAGCAATTACTGCTAATCTACTAAATGGCAACCCACCCCAGTATTCATGCCTGGAAAATCCCATGGATTGAGGAGCCTGGTGGGCTACAGTCCATGGGCTCACAGAGTTGGACACGACTGAGCGACTTCACATCACCTCACTTCACTAAATTCGTATTAGATAAGAATTATTTCACATCCTGGAAATCAATTATCTCATCAAACCAATTGTTTTCCTGTGAATGTTTGGCATACTTTGAATTTTTGGCAGTAAGTAGAAATGTAATAGAGACAGAGAGGCATATGAAGAAGATATGAAAAGGAGATTAACAGGAAGGATTTTTGATCACCTTAGAGTTTTTGTCTATATTTTTAAAATAACTATCAAACCTGATTAAATCAAGGAAAGTGCTCAGTTGCTCAGTTGTGTCCCACTCTTTGCAACCTGATGGACTATAGCCTGGCAGGCTCCTCTGTCCATGAATTTCCCAGGCAAAAATACTGGAGCAGGTTGCCTTGAGTTTGATAGTGTTCTAAACTTTAATATATATCAATAACAGTCTTTTAAAAAGACTCGCTTGCATAAAGCTTACATACCAATTTGGAGAAAAAGACCATAATTAATCAATCAATAAAATATACATCTTAGTAAGTTGTGATAAATATGATGGAGAAAAAACAGGGAAGAAACATCCTTTTCATCTCTAACCAGGCTTAGGGTTTAAAGGTTATTGTTTCCATCTTTAACCCAAGAAAAAGCTAGAAAAAGTAGAAAACAATGACTTGTTTTGACCCATCAGAAAACTGAAGTCATAAGGCTAACTGCCACCTTGAAATCTGTCTGGAAAGGTACATTCAGTGAGGTATAACAATGAGAGGCGCTAATTTGAAGCAGAAGACCATGAAGTCATAAACCTCACTGTAGAAACACTTAAGTAATAATTTTTACAAATGATCTAAGAACTGTGGTGTAATTTCAAAAGGCCTAATACAATTATAATTGGAATACTAGGTGCATTAGAAAGAGGAAAATGAAGCGGAAAAAAATATTTGAAGTAATAATAGAAAGGAATTTCCAAAATTCATCCAGATGTTTTAAAAAGCACAGATCCACGAGTATCAGAGATCTTCAAGGAGAACAAATACCGCCCCCACCACACACAGAAAAATAGATATAAACATTTATAGTCAATCTTTATACAGAAAATATAAAATGAGGAAAACTTTGAAGGAAGTTTGAGACATTGAGTTAGAATGCCTTGCCTGTAAAAGAACAAGGATGAGAATTAAGTGAATTCTCATCAGAAACCATACAAGAAAGAAGAAAGGGGAGTCAAATATTTTAAATATTGATTAAAACAACAACAACAACTAACCAAAACAGAATTCTGTATCCAGCAAAATTATCCTTCAAAATAGCAAAAGACCTTCACAGACAAAAGAAACTGAGGGAATGTCTCACCAGGTCACTCTTATAAGAAAGTTAAAAGTTCATCACGCTGAAGCGAAATTATATAAGATTAAACTTGAATCTATGTAAAAAAAAAAAGAGAGAAGCATGTTGGAGAAGTAATAAATGAAGGTAAAACAAAATCATATTTTTTATTTGATGCTTAAAGTAATTATGTGCTCAGTTGCTCAGTCTTGTCCAACTCTTTGGAGTGTAGCCCTCTAAGCTCTTCTGCCCATGGGATTTTCCCAGCAAGAATCCTGGAATGGGTTGCCGTTTCCTTTTCCAGAGGATTTTCCTTAAAGATCAAACCTATGTTTCCATTGGCTCCTGCACTGGCAGATGGATTCTCTACTTCTGAGCCACCTAAGACATCCCAAAGTAATTATGGTAACCACATATTGGGTAATTATGGATAAGTGAAATGCATGACAACAATGTCACAGAGGATGGTAAGCAATATTGAGAAGGTTCTAAGTTATCTGTATACATGTAAATATAGATAGTTTTATTTGAATATTGACTTAGATTCATTTAACATGTATATTATACATTCTAGAGAAATACTTTTTTAAATTGTGAAATATAATTGATATACCCTGAAAAGAGATAAAATAGAATAGTTTATATAAATTTTAATTAATATCAGAGAAGGCAGAGAGGGAAAAAAGAAGGGAACAAATACAATGATTAAACATCAGTTACAACTTAAAATGTAAATGATGTAAATATGCCAATTTTAAAAAAATGGAAGTCAAATGAGTGAACAAACAAATGTACACTAGCGACGATATTAAGTTGTGCAAAATAAATCCACTTCACATATAAAGACACCAATAAGTAAAAGTAAAGGGATGGACAAAAATATATCAGAGTGACACCAAGTAAAGTTATGCTGGAATAGTTATATAGTAATTTCAGACAAAAAATAAAACTTTAATAAAAAGAAATATTGTCATAGATAAAGATGTACATTGTATAATATTAAAGAAGACATCTTCAGAGAAGACATATGGACTGTATATCTATCTATACCTAATAGATTATCAAAACACATGTGGCAAAACTGATAAAATTTTTTAAAATGAATATAAGACAGTAATGGAAGAAATCAAAGATGACATAAACAGGTGGAGAGATATTCCATGTTCCAGGGTAGGAAGAATCAATATTGTGAACATGACTGTACTACCAAAAGCAATCTACAGATTCAAGGCAATCCCTATCAACTACCAACGGCATTTTTCACAGAACTAGAACCAAAAAATTCACAATTCATATGGAAACACGAAAGACACCGAATAACCAAAGCAGTCTTGAGAAAGAAGAATGGAGCTGGAGGACTCAACCTTCTTGACTTCATATTATACTACAAAGCTACAGTCATCAAGACACTATGGTACTGGCAAGAAAACAGGAATATAGACCAATGGAACAAGATAGAAAGCCCAGAAATAAACCCATGCGCCTATGAGTACCCTATTTTTGACAAAGGAGGCAAGAATATACAATGGGCAAAGACAACCTCTCCAATAAATGGTGAAATAGTGCTGGGAAAACTGGGCAGCTACATGTAAAAGATTGAAATTAGAACACTTCCTAACACTATACACAAAGATAAACTCAAAATGGATCAAAGACCTAAATGTAAGACCAGAAACTATAAAACTCTTAGAGGAAAACATAGGCAGAACACTTGATGACATAAATCAAAGCAAGATCCTCTATGATCCATCTCCTACAGTAATGGAAATAAAAACAAAAGGAAACAAGTGGGACCTGATTAAACTTAAAAGCTTTTGCACAGCAAAAGAAACTATTAACAAAGTGAAAAGACAACCCTCATAATGGAAGAAAATAATAACAAATGAAACAACTGATAAAGGATTAATTTCCAAAATATGCAAGCAGCTCATACAACTCAATACCAGAAAAACAAAGAACCCAGTCAAAAAGTGGGAAAATAACCTAAACAGACATTTCTCCAAGGAAGACATACAGATGGCTAACAAACATATGAAAAGATGTTCAACATCGCTCATTATTAGAGAAACGCAAATTAAAACTACAATGAGATATCTCATACCAGTCAGAATGGCCCTCATCAAAGAGTCTACAAACAATAAATGCTGGAGACGGGGTGGAGAAAAGGGAATGCTCTTGCACTATTTGTGCAAATGTAAACTGATACAGCCTCTATGGAAGATGGTATGGAGATTCCTTTAAAAAACTAGGAATAAAAACACCATATAACCCAGAAATTCCACTCCCAGGCATATACCCAGAGGAAGCCAAAATTGAAAAAGGCACATATATCTCATTGTTCATTGCAGCACTATTTACAATAGCTAGAATGTGGAAGCAACCTAGATGCCCATTGGCAGATGAATGGATAAGGAAGTTGTGGTACATATACACAATGGAATATTACTCAGCCATAAAAAGGAACACATTTGAGTCAGTTCTAATGAGGTGGGTGAACCTAGAACCTACTATACAGAGTGAAGTAAGTCAAAAAGAGAAAGATAAATATCGTATTCTAACACATGTACAGAATCTAGGAAAATGGTACTGAAGAATTTATTTACAGGGCAGCAGTGGAGAAACAGACATAGAGAGTAGACTTATGGACATGAGGAGAAGGGATGAGCATGAGAGGTATGGAATATATGGAAGAGTAGCATGGAAACTTACATTACCACATGTAAAATAGATAGCCAATGGGAATCTGCTCTTTGACTCAGGAAACTCAAGCAGGGGCTCTGTATCAACCTAGAGGGATGGGATGGGGAGGGAGATGGGGCAGAGGTTCAAAAGGGAGAGGATATATGTGTACCTATGGCTGATTCATGCTGAGTTTTGACAGAAAACAGCAAATTTCTGTAATGAAATTATTCTTCAATTAAAAAATAAATTAATTAAAATAAACACAAACATACACCTTAAAAAATGAGTATAGAAATGCAATAATATAGTTAAAGACAAAAACTTTCTGTCAGTAACTGACAGATCAAGCCAGCAGAATATCATTCAGTTCAGTTCAGTTCAGTCATTCAGTCGTGTCCGACTCTTTGCGACCCCATGAATCGCAGCACGCCAGGCCTCCCTGTCCATCACCAACTCCCGGAGTTCACTCAGACTCACGTCCATCGAGTCAGTGATGCCATCCAGCCATCTCATCCTCTGTCATCCCCTTCTCCTCCTGCCCCCAATCCCTCCCAGCATCAGAGTCTTTTCCAATGAGTCAACTCTTCGCATGAGGTGGCCAAAGTACTGGAGTTTCAGCTTTAGCATCATTCCTTCCAAAGAAATCCCAGGGCTGATCTACTTCAGAATGGACTGGTTGGATCTCCTTGCAGTCCAAGGGACACTCAAGAGTCTTCTCCAACACCACAGTTCAAAATATCATTAGGGATATGATAACTGGAAGAGTGTTATCAATAAACTTGATCTAACTGACATTTATGCAGTGTTTCACCCAACAAAAGCAGAATATATATTATTCTCAAGCTCACAAGGAATATGCACCAAAATAGTTGATGTGGTGAGTCATAAAACATGTTTAGGAAAATTTAATATAAATAAATAATTATCTTCAAACAAGAAATTACCAGACCAAGATGGTTTTACTAGTTAACTATAGCAATCACTCAAGGAAGAAATTCCTCAACAGTTCTTTCAGAAAATGGAAGTGGAAGAAGCATTTCTTCTAATTCTATGAAGTCATTATTTCCCTAAGATCAAAATCAAATTTAAAAAAGACAGTACTACAGACAAGTTTCTCTCATAAACATACACGTAAAAATCTTCAACAAAATATGAAAAAAATAGACTCCAACATTTGTATAAAAAAGAATTATCATAACCAAATGAAATTTATTTCCATTGAACAAGGCTAGCTTAACATTCAAATATCAAAACAATCTACCAGGCCAATGAAGAAAAATCATATCATCATTTCAGTTAACACAGATAAAGCACTTTGTTTGACAAAATCCAACACTCACCTGTGGCAAATATTCTTATAAAATTAAATAGAGTGTCCCTAACTTAATAAAGAATACTTATTTACAAAACTATAATATTGTAACTAATGAGACACTAGGTGCTCCCCCCCCAACATCAGGAACAAGGAAAGGACATTCTCTCTCACTACTCGTGTTTATTGTAGCACTTAAAGTCTTACTGAAAGAAGATAAGAAATAGCAATACAAACATACACAAGGTAAAAATTATTTTTTATAGACAGTACAATTTTAAGGAGATCAAACCAGTGAATCCTAAAGGAAAACAATCTTGACTATTCACTGGAAGGATAGGTGCTGAAGCTGAAGCTCCAATACTTTGGCCACCTGATATGAAGAGTGGAATCATTAGAAAAGACCCTGATGTGGGAAAGATTGAAGGCAGGAGGAGACGGGGATGACAGAGGACAAAATGGTTGGATGGTATCAATGGATATGAGTTTGAGCAAGCTCTGGGTGTTGGTGATGGACAGGGAAGTCTGGCGTGCTGAAGAGAATGGACATGACTGAATGACTGAACAACAACTGTCAGTGTGCAAAAGCCCTTGAACTTGCAAGTAAATGTCTGAAACTCATAAGTGAATATACAAAAGTTGTAAAATACAAAGCTAAAGGAAAAAGTCAATAGATTTCCTAGATATCAGCAATAAGAAATTGGAATGTGAAATCTCCCAAATTAATTTACACTAGAATAGAAATGTAATTCATAGATATAAATCTTAGAAAATATGTATAGAATCATTATGTGAAAAACAACAAAATGTTAGTGAAGTCTATTAAAGAGTAAGTAGAGAAATTTTCCATGATTGTTAATTGGAAAACTCTATTTTGTTAAATTATCAATGCTTCCAAATGATATACAGATTCAATGCAGTTCCAATCAACATCCTAGCAAAATACTATATGCATATATATGTGTGTGTGTGTGTGTGTATATGTGTGTATATACAAATATATATGTTTGGTTTTCCTGGTGGCTCAGATGGTAAAGAATCTGCGGCAGTATGGGAGACCCAGGTTCAATAACAACCAGCTAATTCTCTGTTTGACTCCTGTAAAGTCAAAGCTCCTGAGAACAGTCAACACAATATGGAAGAACAAATTTGGAGCACCCACACTATGGATTGCATAACTTTAAAGCGACAATAACCACAGCAGTGTGACATTATAGACATATAAATAAAGAGAACATAAAGAGAGCTCAGAAATATATCTTTATACACCACACAAATCTTGACAAAGACACAAAAAAGTAATTCACTTTCAAAGTTGGTTTTCAACAAATAGTCCTGGAAAATGAGGATGTCTATATGTAACTTTACACATCACACACAAATTAAATTGGATCAGAGATAGAATTGCAAAATGGAAAACTATAAACCATGGAAAAGAAAAATTGGAGAAAATCTGCATGGCTAAATTTGGTGATGAGTTTTTAGATTGAACACCAAATTGTGGTCCAGAAAAGAAAAATTAAACTGAATTTTATTCAAATTAAAATATTCTCTTTAATTATTTAAGTTAATTAAAGTTTATTTTAAACTCTAGCCTGTTGTCTAGTCTGGAAAACATTCCTTATGCATTTGACATGACTGTGTATTCTGCAGCCATCAGTAGAATGTTCTTAAAATATATGTTAAGAGTATTAGATATATATTGTTGATTTACATTGTTTCCATTAATCTTCCATTTCCCTGTTGATCTTTTGAGTACTTATCTGTCTATTATTGATAATGGAGTATTATTGATAGCGGAGTATCATAGTCTTCCCAATTACTGATAAACTATTTCTCCTTTCAATTCTTTACATATTTTATTCTTTAAGGGAAAGACAGAGGATGAGATGGTTGGATCATATCACCAACTCAATGGGCATGAGTTTGTGCAAACGCTGGGAGAGAGTGAAAGACGGGGAAGCTTGGAGTGCTGCAGTCCACAGGATCACAGAGTCAGACATGACTTAGCAACAGAATAACAACATATTTTATTCACGTGCATATAAGTTAGGTATGTGTATGTCTCTATGTGTTTTCTTCTTTATATATTCTTTTATCTTGCTGATATTATCTATTTTAATTTTTGACTCAAGATTACTTGCAATTTCCCACTGGAGCATTTTTACTTATAACATTGCTTTAAAGTTCTTGCCAGATAATTTCAACATCTCTGCTATTTTTTTATTGGTAATTATGAAAATTATTCATTTTCCCATATATGAAGAAATATCTGTTATTCTTCATATGCCAAGTAATTTTTGTTTTATTGTGTTCATTTTGAATATTACATTTATGAGACAAGGGGTCTTATTTATATTCTAGGAGAATGTTGAATTTTTTTTTTTAGCTTTCTATTGACAGTTGCTGGTTCAGTTTTCAAAGCCTTTGCAGTGCTTTCATTTCTATCCTGCATATGTATGTGGTCAGTGATCAGTCTGAGACTTAATGAGAAATCTATTTATTTATCACACTTCTTAAAGTCTACACTATGCTAATTAGGATCAGACTTGTGCTTGCAGAGGTCAGGGGCTAACCTGGGAATTAATAAAAAAAAATTATTGCTTTCCCAAGAATTTCTTCTTCATAAAATCACTGGGACTTTCCAGCCCATTAGTTTTCACTTTTTGGTCTTCTGGTCAGGAACTATTGTCTTCTGTGATTGCACTACTCCCTCCAGAGCCATGTAGCAGGAGGGCAGAGGGAGAGGGGAAATGTACACAGCTTTGCACCACCCTCTTGGAGACGCAGCTCTCCCAAAGAGGAATTTCAGCTTCAGCACAACCTGGGTGGGGAGTGCAGTAGAAGAGAGAAAAAGGAGTGGAGAAAAATCAAGAGATTTCTCCCACTTTCTCTGAACTTTAGGAGTTTCCATAACTGCTTCCCAAACCAGAGTAAGAAAAAGGTTCTCCTTGGTCTTTCTGAACCATAGTGCTCACTTCTGGATTTTATAGTGCAATGTATTCAGGCCAATAAATATTAGAGAAAAAAATTAATAAACTCTGGTCCATGGTCCTTCAAATTCTAGTGTTCTTCCCTTTCCTGCCTGCTGATATTCACTTTTCAGTATCCTCAAATGCTGCTAAAGCAATTTGTGGAGGTTGGTTGCAGTCAATGAAAGGGAAACTCTGGCACAGGTTTATCTTTACTGGAACTGGAAGACAATCTTGTTTTTAGCTTTTCAACATTTCAGAACAACTTTAAGCTATTTGTTTTCTTACATTTTTTGAAACTTCTGAAAGGAATTTAATGGACCTTATTTGGAATAGAACAATTGAGGAAGATGATGTTTAAGTTGATGGCATAGTTGAAACTACACCAATCTAATGAACTTATATGGAATATTTTCTATGATATATGTCTTTGTCTCTTCAATTTCCTATTACAACTTCTAAGATTGCCCTCTTTCAGAGAAAAGTATCTTTATGCACATTGTGGGGTCTTCAAAAATGTGTGTTGGGAAGAGGAAATTCACAGGTTTTGACCCCAAAACAATTCTACTTTTCTCTTTAATAGAATTAAAAAGAAAATCACATTATTACTTTTTCTCCCCCTCAACTTTTATCATTTTTTATTTTCAATTATTTTCCTTCCTTTCATACTTGAAGCAGATTTTGTAAATAGTACTTGCTTTATTTCTAAGCCATTTAGTCAACTCTTTGTAACCCTGTAGATTGTAGCTCACCAGGCTCCTCTGTCCATGGGGTTCTCTAGGCAAGAATACTAGAGTGGGTTCTCTCCATATAAAGGAATTCAGATAACCATTAACCAAAACTAAAAGCTTTTCTAGCCAATGTCTGATGACATTATTTCTATTCATGTCAGAAAGCAAACATA
>SJYA01001072.1:1019158-1111658 GCA_006410615.1 Neotragus moschatus | reverse complement strand
GAATCTTGAGTTTATGGCATGATTCCGTCGGTAAGAGCACAAAGTGCAGGATTGGCACGACGGGCCTTCGTTAAAGAGGTCTGACTCCTCATTAAACGCCGACTTTAGAAAGAGATTATGGAGGAAGTGGATTTGTCTTTAATTCTGTTTCTTCAAATTTTTAAAATCTGATTTTCAAATCTCCTATTAAGATAAAGATCGCCCTCCGTGCTTGTCAGTTCATGCCGTCCTTCGGTGCCTGTAACATAAAGCGTGAGAGTCCATTTGCACTGTTCACATTCACCGTGTCCAGTCACTTGAGACTTGGACAGGGGGTGCAATTTGGGCAATTCTATCACCTACACTTCTTCAAAGATTCTTCTTAAGCATAAATCATCATCTGTCCCTTGAAAATGTATTCTTTGAGACATGTCTAGCTTTTATCAGTTTTTTTTTGTTTCAGAATGATTTCACTGGATCCTTCTATGTTTTATGGCTTGTTATCTGTGTGACTGTTCTTAGAACATGGTTTTCATTATCACTGTAGTCTACTGCTAAGGAAAGAGGAGATTACTCTTTAGCTGTTATTTTTTAATGGTATTTTGCTATATTGCAAATGTAAATATATTTATGAGTAATTTGTAGATCATTTACTTTCTTAGGTCAATATATTACCAACTAAAAGGGAGCAACTGTTTTCATAAGGCTACTGAGAAAAGAGATGTCTTTTCTTTGTCATGGAAAAGGACATCTTCTTGAAATGTGCATTACATATTATGAAAGAATGCTTTTCATAGTGCTGAGATAGTTCAGCTAAAACATATACACTCTTTTTACAGATTTTAACAGAAAATGCAGTTTTTCACCTATATTTCAAAGTAGAACAAAATCAGATCACTGCTATACAATAGTAGGCCAAAAAACAGAATAGAATGGCATCAAATAAAACCAATCATTTGACAACTTGGACCATTTAATTCTTTAAGCTGAACTTGAGAAGGAAAAAAAATGCTGAGCATAGACATTAAGTCTGGACTTTTAAACAATCTCCCTAAATGCTTATTACCCACTTTCATATGAATGCTAAGAGGTTATTTCTTCATGTAGCAACAAAGTTTTTAAAAAAAATAATTTTGTGAAAAGAACCTAACTTTCCATAGAATTAAAATACTTTTTTCCTTTTTGTCAACAAGATACTTTGACAATTTAAATGAGCTTGGACAACATTTGACTCTTCTTTAAATAGAATTGGTCCCTGTTATAAAAGGATTTCTTTGCTCCATGACAAATGATAGCAAATAATTATAACAATAAAGCAAATCATAGGTGAGTTCAGTACAATGAGAGTGATACAATTCAATTCATGGTGATATGTACTTCAGTTCTATGAACTTTTTGCCAAACCTAAGGAACCATTATTAATATAGAAGTTTCAGATTATTTTACAACTTTAAGAAATGTTCAAAATGTTATCAAGTAGCTTCATGTCTCTCACTATACTGTGCAGAGAATCTTCTCATGGAGGTGAAGTCATTTATATGNGGGTTATTTCTTCATGTAGCAACAAAGTTTTTAAAAAAAATAATTTTGTGAAAAGAACCTAACTTTCTATAGAATTAAAATACTTTTTTCCTTTTTGTCAACAAGATACTTTGACAATTTAAATGAGCTTGGACAACATTTGACTCTTCTTTAAATAGAATTGGTCCCTGTTATAAAAGGATTTCTTTGACCCATGACAAATGATAGCAAATAATTATAACAATAAAGCAAATCATAGGTGAGTTCAGTACAATGAGAGTGATACAATTCAATTCATGGTGATACGTACTTCAGTTCTATTAACTTTTTGCCAAACCTAAGGAACCATTATTAATATAGAAGGTTTAGATTATTTTACAACTTTAAGAAATGTTCAAAATATTATCAAGTAGCTTCATGTCTCTCACTATACTGTGCAGAGAATCTTCTCATGGAGGTGAAGTAATTTATATGTTTTTTGCCACCCAAACTTCTCCTGCCTCTTTTCTGCACATTTGTCTCCTAAAAAATGACAAGTTTTTCATTTTTGTTTTGTTTTGTTTGTTTCTCATTAAGTACTCAATATCTGCACTTTCCTTTGATCTAGACATGATAGAATTAAAAGTGAAAGAGTTAGTTGCTCAGTCATGTTGGACTGTTTGTGACCCTCCAGGCTCCTCTGTCCATGGAGTTCTCCAGGCAAGAATATTGGAATGGGTTGCCATTCCCTTCTCCAGGGGATCTTCCTGACCCAGGGATCAAACCTGGGTCTCCTGCATTGCAGGCAGATTCTTTACCATCTGAGCCACCAGTGAAGTATTTAACAGGCACTATTTTTCATCAGTCCCTAACTATGTGCTGCAGTGGTAAGAACTAGATTTGTCCTGGTCTGCTCTATTCTAATTTATATGTTAGTCACTTAGTCGTGTTTGACTCTTTGCAACCCCTTGGACTGTAGCCCGCCAGGCCCCTCTGCCACGGGATTCTCCAGGGAAGAATACTGGAGTGGGTTGCCATTTCCTTCTCCAGGGGATCTTCCTGACCCAGGGATCGAAACTGGGTCTCCCACATTGCAGGCAAATTCTTTACCATTTGAGCTATAGGGAAGTCCCAATTCTCCTAATTTAGGTATGAAAGTGAAAGTGAAAGTCAAGTCTCTCAGTCCTGTCTGACTCTTTGCGATCCCATGGACTGTAGTCTCCCAGGCTTTTCTGTCTATGGGATTTTCCAGGCAAGAATACTGAAGTGGGTTGTCATTTCCTTCTCCAGGGGATCTTCCCAACCCAGAGATCAAACCCAGGTCTCCTGCATTGCAGGCAGACGCTTTACCCTCTGAGCCACCAGGGTAGCCAATTTAGGTATACCAAATAATTATTTTCATCCATGGGTTTCCCCAGTGGCTCAGACGGTAAGGCGTCTGCCTACAATTCAGGAGACCTGGGTTTGATCCCTGTGTCGGGAAGATCCCCTGGAGAAAGGAATGGCTACCCACTCCAGTATTCTTGCCTGGAGAATTCCATGGACTGAGGAGCCTGGTGGAGGCGCAAAAACTATGACATGACTGATCGACTAACACTTTCACTTTTCATCCTAGGAATAGAAAGAGTAAATTTCAGTTTGCTTTAGATACAATGCACATTCACTATAAGGCATAAAATATTTGGATCTCCTGGCTGGCAAAAGGAATTACTTACATGATTGATCTAGAACAACTTATCTTAGGCTTTGAGGGTATGATTTTCAGTTTCTGCACACACCTATCTTGAAAACACTTCCAACACATCAAACATATACTTAGCAAATCTTTCTCCTATTAGTAAAAGTAGCATTACTTATAAGTGGGCAAAGCAATGCTTTCTTGGTAAATCAGAGCATGGTTTATTCCTTTATTAATGAAATGTAACATCAAACTGATCCATTACTTTCATTTACTAAGGTTTAATTTTAAGAAATGCTGCTTTCTAGACCATAGCAAGAAAATATCAGCAGAACTATTTGGGAAACCACCTCATATAGAACCACTGTTCCTCCTCCCTGGAATATGGGGAGACATGCTTCGCGTTCTTGTGTACACACATGGAAGCACACACTTGCATGTTTGTTAATATGCACAATTACACCAAGGTCAAATAGAATGCTAGATTAACAGTTTCATTCATCCTGAAGATTTTCATTTTAATTTAAGATCCTGTTGGAAGCCTGGTGAAAAAAAAAATGCTCTTGAGTCAATTCCGAGATGAAAGAAATTCCAGATCATGTAAAAGTAGTGAATAATGATAATTACAGTGAAGGACCTGAGGTACAATTTATTTTTAACTAACAGACAGCTCCTGACAGCATTTGTATATCAACTTATTTTTAAAGCCCTCTGTTTGGATGATAAACTGATTTATTTTACACCTAATTGTCTTTTACAGCTAATCATGACGTAAAGTCTCATGAGTAAAATCATCTAATTTGGCAAGGAATGTATTAAAATGGAAGAATTTGTGCCATAAAATATACCACAGAAGTTTGTTTCCATGATTGTCAAATATAATTTCACAAATATATTGTCATACACATCTTGTAACTTTTTTCTTAGGTTGTGATGGAATTTATAGAGGAATACATTACTCAAAAATGTTTCAATATGTTTAGGGAGGAGAAAAGACCTCCGTGCTTTGAGCTATTGCTCCAGAATGATAGTGCAAATGAAAGTGAGCTGTCATCGGCAAAGGACCTTCAAAGTCTTTCTTCTTGTACAGCTACCCAAGTAGATCAATTACAGAAAATACCTATTCTCTAAAAGAAACAAAATTCAACTGGCAGATAATTAGCATTTAGATGGATTCTCCAGAAAAATTCTCCTTAATCAGAACTTTCTACAGGTTTACCACTTAATTTTATTCAAATTCAAAATTGTTCTTTAAAACTGTTTATGGTCTATTGGCAACTGAGGACAAGCAAATGAGGCTGTCCATTTGGTTTGGGATATTCACAGAAAGTAGGTCTGCTACGTAGGTAGCACAGGTTTTTCACTGTACAAGGACACCTAGCCATGAGTGTCAGAGAGCCTGAAATCTAGTTCTCACGCCATGCAGCTTGGCAAGATACTTCATTTTCTATTTGGGGTAAAAGCAAAAGCTCACCAGGCTGGACATCCAGAAAGCTGTTTGTTTCTAAGTGGTAAATTTTTCTAATTCACACAATGGTCCATATGAATTATTACAGACCTTTGTTAAAAGATCTTTGTTTATATAAGCTTTTTAAAAAAACTCCCTGAAAAATGAGTTTAAATTTGTTTTAGGTGAGACAAATTCTGGCTTTGAAATGACATAAAGATAGGAAAGTTTATAAGAAATGTCTCCTATCATATCTAACTTCTGGTGGTGGTGGTGGTGGTGGTTTAGTCACTAGTTCAATTCAATTCAGTTGCTCAGTCACTAAGTTGTGTCCAACTCTTGCGATCCCATGAACTGTAGCCCTCCAGGCTCCTCTGTCCATGGGGTACTCCAGACAAGAGTACTTAAGTGGGTTGCCATTCCCTTCTCCAGGGGTTTTCCCAACCCAGGAATTGAACCCAGGTCTCCTGCATGGTAGGCAGATGATTTACGAACTGAGCTATGAGGGAAAGAAAGTGAAAGAAAGTGAAGTCACTCAGTCGTGTCTGACTCTTCGAGACCCCATGGACTATAGCCTACCAGGCTCCTCCCTCCATGGGATTTTCCAGGCAAGAGTACTGGAGTGGGTTGCCATTTTCCTTCTCCAGGGGATCTTCCCAACCCAGGGATCAAACCCTGGTCTCCCTCATTCCAGGCAGACTCTTTAACCTCTGAGTCACCAGGGAAGCCCTGGATATGAGGGAAGACCATCTAACTTTTTTTTTTTTAATTTTTAATTTTTTATTTTTTTCCATCTCAGGTGTACATGAGTTCCCAAACTTGAATCCCGCCCCCCACCTTCCACCCCATATCAACTCTCTGGATCATCCCCGTGCACCAGTCCCAAGCATCCTGTATCCTGTATTGGATATAGACTGACGATTTAGAAAAGATGGTAATGATAACCCTGTATGCTAACTTTTAATAGTACCAAATAAGACAGTGCCACTGAATTCTCCTAACCAAATGCTTTATTATTCTGTAAGTATCTATCTTTGTAGGATTATCGTACTTGCATCATATTTAAATTCCTTCCAAATGGTCATGTAAAAATGTGCCCACCCTTCTTGTTGCTTAGTCGCTAAATTGTGTCTGATTCTTTTGCAACTCCATGGACTATAGGCCACAAGGCTTCTCTATACATGGGATTTCCTAAGCAAGAATACTAGTGGGTTGCCATTCCTTTCTCCAGGGATCTTCCCTAAGGACTGAACCTGCATCTCCTGCAATGGCAGGCAGATTCTTCACCACTGCACCACCTGGGAAGCCCACTTACATCCATAATAGGGCTACCACTACAAGTACACTTGCATCTTCTCTCATGTTCCCAAAGAATAAAAACAAAAAAAGTCAGCTAAGTAAACCTCTTCAAGAGAAAAGAATTTCTAGAATGTGCCAAATTTTTTCAAATTTAAGTGTTAAAGAAACATAAATCCACCTATTTCCTAAAATTATTGATGTATTAGTGCTAATCTTGCATTAGGTCAGGGTTAACTCCAAAGAATAAGCTATTGAGCTTTGCTAATATCCTTGTGGTACTTGTCAATAACTGTCTGGCTAGAACTCTGATTTCCAAGTCTCAGTCTTAAATAGTGTTGTCTGTAATACAGTTTTTCAAACCCTGTATAAAATTCTTCTATTAATTCCATTAATATATATTGACCACCTACATTATAAAGACATTTAGAATAAAAGGGGTTTATTGAAAGTTAATATTATAGATTTATCTATTCTTTCCCATCATATGAGGAATTATCTCACATTATTTAATAGAAAATATACTTAGTTTCAGCTATATCAGCTTGTGATTATCTCTTACATTCAATGAGATAGTCAAGAAAATTGTTTTTTTCCTATTGAAGGCACATTCAACATTCAAAAAATAGCTTTAAAAATATGGAAACCTTTTATGGACTTGCTTTTATTGGGAGTGCTAGTGAATAACAGAAAATCACGAGAGGTATATGACGTATGGACTCCAAAGCAGTATTTTACTATAAAAGCATGGAACCCTGCTGGCATATGTAATTTAATGTGCACCATGCCTCCCCTAATTCAATCAGGTCTCTACATCCCTTCTTTTATATTCCAATTGGATTTCATGTGCTAAAGCCATCAAGATTTTCAGGATGAAATGAATGCTTGTATTAATCCTGCCATTTCCATTTAAAACACAGCATCGATTTGATTAATAAGGTTTGATGCTGAATAATTATATGGCAAATATGTAGGCTATAGGAAAACCACAGATGTGACCACCAGCAAAAGCCTTGTGGGAAAAGGAGGTCAAAGGAAAGCAATGGCCGTGACTGAGGTGATGAATTCTTTGGCTTTTCTTTTATGCAATTAACAAGCAGGGTTTCTATTAATTTGCCACCCCCAGAGCCTTGACTGGTCAGATGTGTCTGGGTCAAGGGTCATGGGGCAGAGTAAGGGTCAGCATCACAGCAGCCCTGAAACAAAATGGGAAAACTAAGGAAATCTAAATGATATGGCTGAGTATACATTCTGTAGTTCAGAGGGATGGGAGGAAGTGCATCTCCTTAATGTTAAGATTGCTGTTTTAGAATAATAAAAATGTTCTCTGCACATTTAATTCAAAGTAATCAATCTAAGGTGCAGTGGTTGAGCATCCAATAAAAGAAAATCAATGTGGTCTCTACAAGGGAAGACAAACAATGCTCGCTTTTACTAAAGGGATTATAGGTTAACATTTATTCAGTGTATTGTAATCTGATGTCAAGTGGTATAAAATCAAGCCAACAATCCATTACCACCCGTTATAGGCTAGGTGCTGATCTCATGCAAATTGACTTTTCATAGAACTTATTAAATCATTTCTGTGTTCTAGCTATGAAACATTTTTCTACAGTGGCTGAACTCCAATGAATTTTATTTCACATCTTGAATGAAAGTCTATCAAAAAGACAAATACATGTCATTTCAAAACAAAGATTTTTTATGGCTTTCTTATGGTTCTAGTCATTAATTAATTATATAAAATATGCATTATTTTATTTATGAATTTATTATCTATGAAAAGAAACCAAAGAACTTCGTCACAATACTGGACCTGAATTATTTTTTCTCTGAAATCCCTTTATTTCCCTGCCACAAATGTCGTTGTACAGTTTTGTCTATTTTTACGACACTTTGAGATAAATTGTAATGCCTTTCCAAATTTTGATAGAATTTAGATTTCCCTTACATTTAAGACTAATAATTCAAATTTTATCAATACTATGCATGTTCCTAATTTTGATTTCATTTTCTATAAAATAAAAAGTGTGTATGCTTCACTTGGTAGACATTATGAAGTAAGGATATTTTTATATCTCAGAAAGTAGATTACATAAATTCTACAATCTGGGAATTAATAATTATTGAAATTATAAGTATCTTAAATATAAGTAACCTAATTGATTAATGTTTTAGTCTAGTGCAGTGACTATTTGTTTGGGTAATAAGGATTTAGAATGATTACTGCACCTCTCCTCCCCAAAATGTGATGATCTTTTGAAGTATTAGAAGAAGTTAGTGATATTTCGTTAAACATAATTAAAAAAATAGCTAGCAAACCTGTCAAACTTAGTATTTTTTCAAAAGCAACTGTGCTTATTGTTAGAATTGGGGCCACATTTAAGTGTGAGGAAAATCATTACCACATGTTTGAAAATATTGGTGATATTTTACAGATTGCATTACTCTGCAGCCTGGTGCTACTTCAAAACATTTCAGAATTTCTTGATAGTAGAAAGGGAAATTGAATTTGACACTATTTTTATTATAAAAGCTAAGTTTAGTTTACCACCCTTGCTTTGATGGAAACTTTTAGCTTTTTATTTGTTTGGAAGTAGAAGTTTGCCTACTCTGTATACAAGATATAAAGGAATTGAAACCTATTATTTTCAATCTTATTTATAAATTTTAGTCTATGTATATTATTAAATTATGCATGTATGAGTATGTTTCCAAATACTGAAATTTGTAAATTTTATCACAATAATGGCTTTCATTATCATTTTTCTCAAATATTGTGATTTTAACTAAATGTAGATCCAAATAGATTATACTTTTGCTGATTCTACAAAAGAAAACTAAAATAATTTTTATGGTAATTAATTTCAGCTTCTGTCATTGTTGTCTTGTTTCAAATTTTACATAGAAAAATGAATATTTTGAAGAATCCACTGAAATTATCTTACAGAGTCCATAGATGAAGTCAGAAATAAAAGCAAAGTGATTATAAACCAATTTCAGTCACTGAATCAAAAATATTTATATAGGCCTCTAGCTTGCCTGTCCAAGATTGATTTTGGTCAAATTTATCCCCTTGACATGAAGCACTCTGAACTGATGAAATCTTAAAATTGAACAATATAATTTGATATGATCTTGTGACATAGTTTGAATCGACCAAATACTTTTGTTAAAATTTTGAATTAACCCTAAAACAATATGTTCTTCATATTTAAAATTAAACTGAAAACAAAAATGAAAAATAGTCAAATATGTTGAGACAGAGTTATCCATATTGAGATTGTGAGTTTTAAACTTAGGTTCTTTCCAGGATGTGGATTTTGCCAGGATTTTTCACTAGCCCTTAATTTCTTATCTCATTTCTCTTAATAAAATAAGATAGAAACACTTGCTTATTTATCCTGTGCATAAACTGCTTCTGCTATCCTGCATTCTGTAGCCAAAAAGAAGGGGGGGGGGCGATTTAAATAAGTAAAAAGTCATCAGATACAAAAAAGCATAAGAGAGATTTGTGGAAAAGAAGACAGCCTGATTTCGTGTAAGAGATGAGCTGGCTTTGGGGACCTAAATAACACGAGATCACTTCACAACCAGAAACGATGAAGATATGAACTCTAGGCTAACAGTAATGGCAAAAACGATTTCAAACTGAAGGCAAAACCGCTTCATTTTGTGCACAATGTCTGAATGCCTTCCACTGGACTTTAAATAAAAAATGGAAAACATTTTAGCAAATACAGGGAAGCCCTGAGTATATGGCACTGAGAAGCAGTTTTGATGTTTTTGCATTTTTGTGCAGGGAGAGCCATAAAAGGTTGCCAATGGGGTATTGTAAAACCACAGTTAACAGTGAATTTTAGATAGATATAACCAGTTAAAGGTGATTGAATATCAAGGGTTGAGTAGTGCTTATTATACCTGCTGTTGGGAGACTTCAATTCATTATTGTAACAGAATGAAAACAGCATTGCTGCTGTCCAGGACATGCTTGTAGTATTGATTGGGTTTCTCCAAAGTCTTCTCTTAGGATGCAGAGTGCAGTCAAACATGCACAAACATCACTCAGTTCCCCTGATTCTGTCATGAGCTCCCTGTGCCTCAAACCAAAGCAGCCTTAAGATACAGGAAAATGCTTCTTTATCTGAAGGCAGACGGGGCTCTAAGCCTGACTCTAGGGGCTATGCAGATGTGGTGACCTTTCTTCCACAGACCAGATTTTACACTCAAATTGTCCTGAAAGCTCAGTTTTCCCTAGAGGCTCCCAGTCAACTTGTGTGCACTCTCTTAGGGTTAAAAGTCAGAGGGGCACCATGCCCACCGTGCATACTAAATGGGAGGGAACACAAATAAAAAGGAGGGATGACCTGCCACGCTTCTGGAGAAAAAGTGCCATCCATGGCCTAAGCAGATGCAGTCAGACCCAGCCGAACCTGCACGAACCCAGGACTGACACTTCGGCCGGAATGTCACAGGACCTTGTCTCTAGCAGTGTGCCTCTGAATGAGGATAGCATTCCCTTTTAATTTCTAGAACCAGTAATAACTACTGACTCAGCCTGTATAGATCTAGAAATGCTTTGTCTTTTTGACACCCTCTGCCTGTATATATAGGCTTAATTAATCTGATAGTTTTAGGAACAAAAACTTTTGAAGAAAAGGAAGAATAGGGAAAAAGACATTCATCTATAACCAAAAAGTAAACCGGCTTGGGGTCTTTAGCTGTTAGAGTTTGCCATAGTAAATGCTTACTCTGCCAAACTCTGATAATATATATCTATATCTATCTATATTTATATCAACATAATTAACTGATAAAATAGATTTTTTTCCCTTGCCTATGTAGATTGCCTGAGGACAACATGACTTTAAAAAATGCCATGATCTCCCATTCTCATAAAGTAGCTCATTTTAAGATTATCCCGTAAATGAAATTTTGAAAGGGGAAGTTTCTCTAATGTCTTAAATGAATCAGACTAACATTTCAGGGATGGAAGATATTCTTGACCTATTGATATGCTGTGTTGACCCACACAGACCTACATCAAGAACTTGCTTCACCAAAACGGAAGCCTTTCTGCTTAATTCAGTACCTCTTGATTTGAATGGCCAATGCAAAGAGCTTCATTTTCTCCTTAAAAGATGGAGAGATGGTGAGAACTGAAATTGTTCAAAGAAACCTTTCTTAAAACTTCAGAAAATGAAAAAAAAAAAAAACAAAAAAACAACTTCAGAAAACGCCAATTTAGGGAAACTGAGAACCAGGTGGGGTAAATCCCCATCATATCAGACCTGTAGACTAAGAGAGAAACAATAGATCTGAAACTGGAATGCACTCCGACATCCTAATATGAGATCTAGGATCTGGATTTGGCCACTGTTTTTAGTTTTTATCTATAGGTTTGGGGCAATTCTCTCATTTAAAATGATGTTTTGTATCTGAGGAAAGATGCAGAGTGTAACACACTGAATGTTGTAGCAAGACTTTGACTGTTTATCAGAAGACATGAGTTATAGTCCCATTGGTAGCTCAATCTGTAAAGAATATGCCCCTAGTGCAGGAGACACAGGTTCGATCTCTGGGACGGGAAGATCCACTGGAGAAGAAAATGGCAACCCACTCAAGTATTCTTGCCTGGAAAATCTCCCAGACAGAGGAGCCTGGCAGGCTATAGTCCATAGGATCACAAGAGTTGGACACAACTTAGCAACTAAACCACCACCAACCCTGAGCAAGTCACTTGTGCTCTTTGAACCTTTTATTTTCTGCAAACAGAGGCTACTGACATATGCTTGGACTATTTTTAATATTAAATGACTTAATTCATATGAAAGATTTGGAAAATAGGAAAGATGACAGATTCTGTTTCTATCAATTTGCTACCTATAACTTAATCTACCTAAGAGAAACGAAATTCTTCATGTTAACCCTGAGGATAATCATGGCCTTCTAGATCACTTTTGCCTTTTCCTATGGTCCAAATATCCCAGAAACAGATTTTTTTAACAAGGTGCCAAAACCATCTTTAATTAGATGATTCTCAAAGTCAGGGTCATCCCTTTGTCCTTTTGCACCAAGTCTCACCTCCTGTGGGGCTTCATCTCCACTTAGCTAGCACGGCACCCTTCACAATAACAGCCACTATGGTGAATGGTGTGGAAATTCCTTAAAAAACTGGAAATAGAACTGCCATATGACCCAGCAATCCCACTTCTGGGTATACACACCGAGGAAACCAGAATTGAAAGAGACATGTATACCCCAGTGTTCATCGCAGCACTGTTTATAATAGCCAGGACATGGAAGCAACCTAGATGTCCATCAGCAGATGAATGGATAAGAAAGCTGTGGTACATATACACAACGGAATATTACTCCACCATTAAAAAGAATGCATTTGAATCAGTTCTAATGAGGTGGATGAAACTGGAGCCGATTATACAGAGTGAAGTAAGCCAGAAAGAAAAACACCAGTACAGTATACTAACACATATATATGGAATTTAGAAAGATGGTAACGATAACCCTGTATGTGAGACAGCAAAAGAGACACAGATGTGTAGAACAGGCTTTTGGACTCTATGGGAGAGGGAGAGGTGGGGTGGTTTGGGAGAATGGCACTGAAACATGTATATGATCATATGTGAAACAGATCACCAGTCCAGGTTTGATGCATGAGACAGGATGCTCGGGGCTAGTGCACTGGGACNAAGAGACACAGATGTGTAGAACAGGCTTTTGGACTCTATGGGAGAGGGAGAGGTGGGGTGGTTTGGGAGAATGGCACTGAAACATGTATATGATCATATGTGAAACAGATCACCAGTCCAGGTTTGATGCATGAGACAGGATGCTCGGGGCTAGTGCACTGGGACGACCCTGAGGGATGGGGTAGGGAGGGAGGGGGGAGGGGGGTTCAGGATAGGGAACATGTGTACACCTGTGGTGGATTCATGTCAATGTATGACAAAACCAATACAATATTGTAAAGTTAAAAAAAAAACCCTCAGTGAAGAAGGCGATCCTACATTCTTCCTTTTGAATAATTACTCTGCTTTTTCAAAAGAATGATATTATTATTAGTGACACTGTGATTTCTATTCTATCCCAAACTATACAGTTAGCTTGCCTTCAGTCTGATCTGTGTCTTTTAGTTCCTAGTAATGAGAACATTTTTTTTTCTAATGTTCAGAACCACTTACGTATTTCAAAAATGATTCCGGCCTGCCTCACTAGATTGTAAGTTTAAAAGAGGAGGAGCGTGTCCTGTTCAGGTTCTGAGCTTTATACCACAAATACCACGATAAAGCAATCCCCCCTTGTCATCATGGAATATTATGTCATCTTTGTATTTATAGTCAATTAAAGATGGTTCCAAACTTCCCACATGCTTTCCCAGGGTACACAGTGGTGGTGGTTTAGTCTTTAAGTCCTGTCCAACTCTCATGATCCAATGGACTATAACCCTCCAGGCTCCTCTGTCCATGGAATTTCCCAGTCAAGAATCCTGGAGAGGGTTGACATTTCCTTCTCCAGGGGATCTTTCTGACCCCAGGGTCAAATCCGCATCTCCTTCTTGGGAGGAAGTTTCCTTCGCCAGGGCCGCGTCCCGGGGCCTGGAGGAGAGCTAACTCAATCTCCTCCTTCCCATGATGATTCCTGTGGCTTTTCCTGTCCTCAGGAGGCAATTGCATAGATTATATACAATGAACACTGTATGTAATGCTGTATATAACATATAACACTGCATGGAATGCTCAGTCGATGAGCATTACACTCTTGTATGTGACTTCTCTCTCATTCATCTCTTACATTCTTATCTTATCTTTTATCTTACATTCATTCTTATCTCTTACATTCTTACATTCATATCTTACATTCTCATCTACCCACACCTCCCTGCTCTGTCTTGGTAAAGTAAACTGGTTCACGTCCTTTAGAACAAATTAAGCTATCATTTGTTGGTGAAGGCCTGCTATGCCCAAGGCCTTTACCACACATCATTTCCATTCCTCACTGCAAACTCATCTTGCAGGTGTGAAAGTTGGGATTCAAAAATGTAAATTAACTTTATTCATGCCATAAAGATAGTAAATATCTACACTAAGAATTCTTGAATTCTTTATCAGGTCATTCTGACTGTGAGGACTGAAATATATTCCCTCCCAGCTCAGTATATTGACTTTCTTCACTGTATACTGACTTCCATATCCCCATTTGGGGGTGCACATTTTAGTATAAATCTGCATTCCATGATGCCTCTAAAACTCATCATTTCTTATGTTCTAATTTGTAATAGTTTCCTGTGATCACATTATGCTTTATATTGAATAGATTCTCAGAGCAATTTTATATAAATAATCCTATTTGATGCTCATGGGAAACCTGAGGAATGCTGGACAGGTGTTACAACACACAGTTTATCATGAAAAAAAGCACATGTTTAGGTTATAGGATTGCTCAAGATATCACAATTATAAGCAGTAAAATTATGCCTAGGCTCCGTGCTTCCTTACAGCACTCCAGAGCGCTCAAGTTTACAGCATCACATATTCTTATGTGCACTTGTAATTACAGCTGAAAAGTTATTGGTACACATTTAGCAATCAAGAAATCCAGGGGTTCAAAATTTCAACTTTGTCACCACTGGACTTAATTTTTTCCCTTGAAATCTTATTTCTGCCTGAGGGTAGAACCCACCTAGCCACATCCAGGAAAATGTGGTCTAATTCCTGATGACTCAAATAACACTTCAGGAGTGTTCTCCTCTGGCCATTGCTCCTTTTTCTCTCGGCCCGGTGGCCTGTGTGTTCTCAGGATACGAGTGAAGGTGGTTGACCCGGGCCCATTGGTGCCTGCTCGCATGGGCACCAGGGGGATGTGATTTGGCCAGCCCGGCCTTAAGATGCTGCCCTTGAGCTCACTGCATCTACTGCTTACTCCCGAGCCTCTTCCATGGCCACAGCGTCCATCCTGAGCTCATCAAGTCCGTTTTATCAACCCAACCTTCAGCCACTTCTCAGGAGCAAAACCATTATAGGTTGCTTTTTAGTGCTACTGGACTACAGGAGACTTGAGAGATCTCTCCAGCCCTCTTCCTGTCATGGGTCCTCTTTTCCCAGGGCTTCCCAGGTGGTGCTAGTGGTAAAGAACCTGCCTGCTATTGCAGGAGCTGTAAGAGATGCAGGTTCGATCCTTGGTTCAGGAAGATCCCCTGGAGGATAGGGTATGGTGACCCACTCTGGTTTCCTTGCCTGGAGAATCCCATGGGCAGAGGAGCCTGGCGGGCTGCAGGCCATAGGTTTGCAGAGCTGGACACAACTGAAGTGACTTAGCGCATATGCGTACCTGCCTCTTTTCTAAGACACACCTCACTGCTGTCAAAGTTTAGAGGACCCCAACACAGGCTTGTTGTCACCCCAGACTGCTCTTAGAAGAAAAATATGAGCTCTTTCTGCTATTGAATACCAGTAATTCCACCAAGTGTTATCATTATCAGATGCTCCTCTTCCAGCAAGCTTTTCTGGTATTAATTGCATTAATTATTTCTTTTCACAAAAGTTTTACATAGTACATTTTATTTGTCAGGTACTGTTCTAAAAAGTTCTACTATTGTTAATTCTATTTTCTAACTGAGGATATGAGCCAAAGAGAGACCCAAGTGTGCCCAGAATTACACAAGTAGTAAGCAGCAGTTAGTATCTGAGCCTTGGCAGTTAAAAATGATGGATTGTGAGATGATTCGCATGAAGTATATTAACCACACCAGAGTAATGAGGACCTTAACAGGATGCCATTTATAAAATTTACCCAAATGTTCTCAGAGACATACGGTGCCTCATATAGACTAGTGCATTATGCTTGTCTGGACTAGTTGACAGTGCTAAGGAGCTATTCTTATGGACATGGTTCTATTTACACATCAAGAGATACAGATGGTTCTTTCAGAGTGGGAAATGGTGAATCTGTTAAATCACATACATCAAAATATAACAGTATTCAGGCCAGGTGTGTATTCCAGTAATAAATGTTTTATACTAAAATTCAACATAATCACATAGGTGATCAAAGCATAGAGAGTTTTTACTTAAATATAGTTCACTCATATTCCTGGCAGAGTTTCTGAAACAAATATTAAGACTATTTCGAAAACTGTATCTGAAATTTTCATTAAAGTGTTTATCTTCAATTTCTTATAAAAATACTGTTTTTTCATCTTTAATATTTTGTGAAATTAAGTTTGGAGTCATAGACACTCTTCATGATTGAATTCCTTTTCCAGATATATAAAATAATTTTTCTGGAAAACTAAAAGTCTTGGTATATACTTAAATAAGGGAAATCATTCATTACAATAGATAGCTTTGTCTTCTGGGCAAGACAAAGTCACAGGACAGATTTACCCTCCCACTTGAGATAACCAGAAACATGAACAACGGTTTTCAAGACCCTGGACATCAGGCAAAAAAGAACAGGATCTGAGTGACAAGAAAGCTCCTTGATTGCCCCAGTACCAGTTGTAAGAGGGTTTCTGACCTGTGGTGCAGGAATGGGGAGCCCAGGACAACTCAGAAGACTCTCTGAGCTGAGGAGATGGAGACCAGGGAGATGAAGGCAGCTGAAATTCACAAGACAGAGTTCCAGAAAAGAGAACTGTGGGGAAACAAAACACTGGAGATCTTCAGAGGGTCTGCTTTGATCATTGGGTGCTTGGCTACTGAGCAGTTCACACTCTGAGGAAACCATGAGGCCTGGGAAAGAGACATTCAAGAAGAGGAGAGGTAATAGTGCTCAGAACTCCCACTGGGCCAGACTGGAAAAGGATAGTTAGAAGCATCTTGCCTCAGTTCAGGCAAGGCTCTCTAGACTGAGCTAATACACTTTAAAAGAAAGACCCCAAAGGATCAAACTGTTTCTTAGCAATTTAACTGAATTACAAAACAAGGCATAAGAATACTTAGAGGAATCAGAAGATATCCAGCAGCCCCCAAGGTGAAATTAATAATGTCTAGCACCTAATTAAAAAAAAAATACTAGTCATGCAAAGAAGGAAGAAAGATCTATAAAGACAAAAATATTCAATCAATTGAAATCAACCTAGAGCTGACTCAGATGCCAAAATTAGCAGGCAAAGGCATTAAGACAGCTTATTATAATACCTATATAATAAATAAGTCAGGTATATGAAGAATATTTTTTAAAACCTGAATTAACCATATAGAGATGAAAAATGTTAAAAATAATGAATAGAATATCAGTAAGCTATGAGCAGCTTCATCATCTAATATATATTTATTGGGAGCTTCCAAAGAGGAGGAAGGAGATTGATTACATCATCTTGATAATAGTGTGTAAGAACTGGAATTCTCATACACGGTTGGTGAGAATTTTAATGATACAATCACTTTGAAGACAATTTGATAACGCAATAAAAAGTTTGAAAAAATACTGATCATATGATCAAGTCATTCCACTCCTAAGTATTCATCTGAGAGAAATGAAAGTGTATGTCCACACAAAGTTTTACACACAAACGTTTCTAAAAGGAACCCTCGTATATCAATATGAAGTATTCAGATACTCTACTCAGATATAGGGGCTTCCTTAGTGCCTTAGTTCCTTAGTGACTGAACAGCAACAAGAGGTGGCTCAGTGTAAAGAATCTGTCTGTGAATTCAGGAGACGCAGGAGATGGGAGTTCAATCCTTGGGTCTGGAAGATCCCCGGAGAAGGAAATGGCAACCTGCTCCAGTGTTCTTGCCTGGAAAATCCCCTGGACAGAGGAGCCTCTGTCCTGGCTCCTCTGTCCAGGGGGTTACAAAGAGTTGGACATGACTGAGCAACTGAGATTGCATACCATGGTTGAATTTCAAAATAATTACACTAGTGATTATACTCATAATAATAATAATAGTGAAAAATAATTATACTGGTGAAAAATACATGTGATTCTATTTATAGTAAACTCTAGGAAATGGAAACCGATCTTCAGTGACAGAACATAAATCAGTGGTTCGCTGGGGTCAATCTGGGGATGAGGGAGGGTTGGAGGAAGGGATTACAAGGAGGCAGGAGAAACAGGAGTGATGGATATGTTCATCGTCTTGATTATGATGGCAGTTTCATGAGTATATACATGTGTGAAACCCTTTCAAGTTGTTTAACTTAAATGTATTCAGTTTACCGTATGTCAGTTATGCATAAATAAAGCTGCTTTTAAAAAACACTCATAAGAATGAAAGAAATAGTTTCACATGAGAGAAGAAGGCTTTTATAATATGACCGGAGAGCACATGATGGGGGCAACGAAATTTTATTTTGCCTTTCACTTCTTCCTCTAAGAGTAGAGGAAGTAAGGAAGTACTTAAGTCATTAATCATAGAAAATCAGATTCTTGTAAGGAAATTTTTGACAGAAAGTGTGATATTTTCCATGAAAATAAATTTATAGGAAAATAATTTCCTATAAATAGGGAATAAATTTATTTCCCTATTTTATTTTTGTATTGAAGTATAGTTGATTTAAAATATTCTATTAGCCTCATGTGTACAGCAGAGTGACTCACATATTTTCTCAGATTACATTCCATTATAGGTTATT
The DNA here is from genome assembly GCA_006410615.1 of Neotragus moschatus. NCBI lineage: Eukaryota > Metazoa > Chordata > Mammalia > Artiodactyla > Bovidae > Neotragus > Neotragus moschatus. The sequence goes on along the minus strand of SJYA01001072.1, from coordinate 1,093,158 downwards.
ACAAGATATTGAATGTAATTTCCTATGCTATATAATAAATCCTTGTGGCTTATCTACTTTATGTATAATAGTTTATGCTTGCTAACCCCACACTTGGACATTGTCCCTCCCCTTTCTCTTCCATTTGGTAACCATTAGTCTGTTTTCTATATCCGTGAGTCTGTTTCTGTTTTGTATATAGATTCATTTGTGTTAGTTTCAGATTCCACATATAAGTGATATCATACAGTAATTTTCTTTCTCTATCTGACTTACTTTACTTAGTATTTTAATTTCTAGGTCCACCCATGTTGCTGCAGATGGCAATATTTATCCTTTTGTGTGGCTGAATAATGTTCCAGTGTATACACTTACTACATCTTCTTAAACCAGTCAGCTGTTGATAGGCTCTGAGGTTGTTTCCACATTTTAACTATTGTAAATAGTGCTGCTATGAACACTGGGGTGCATGTATTTTTTTTCAAATTAGAGTTTTCTTTTTTTTCTGGATATATACCCAAAGGGTGGAAGTGCTAGATCATATGGTAGCTCTATTTTTAGTTTTTTAAGGGACCTCCACACTGTTCTCCATAGCGGCTGTCCAATTTATACTGCCACCAACTGTGTTGAAGGGTTCCCTTCTCTCCATACTTCTGCTAGTATTTATGATTTGCAAACTTTTTGATGATAGCCAATCATTTTTAATTAAATAATAAAATGTGCTCAGGAATACTTCTTGCTCAATATTTTATTTTCAGGATTTTCCATCAGAATATAATCACCTAAATTTATATGATCATGATATGTACTTAATATCTGTGCCAGAATATTGGAAAAATAATTAGCCTGATTTAATGAAATACATTTGAGAAAAAAAAGTCAAAAACTGGATTTAACATATAATCACCAGATTGCTGAAAAAATTTTGAAGTTTGAATATTCTTTTATGACACATTTTTCTCTATTGTAGAGCATTAAAGCAATTTAGAATTTTACATTATCTCAGGACACTATGCCTAGGCAATTGTAAAATTTTAGGTGTGAATTGTCACTGGTGATTTTCATATTCTTTACCAGAAGATAATATTTCAGAGAACATTTCCAATGGATAATAGAATCACTTCTACCAGATCAGAGAGAATCCTATCATGTGAGAAGGTATTCCTAATAAGGTTTTTTTTACTCTGGTCTCTTCCCCCGGTTCATCTTTCATATTGCTTCCAGGGTCTCTGAAATAAAGATTGGGTTATGTCTACCTTCTATTCTAAAGCCTTCTATGATTTTGCAGTGTTTAAGTAGCTATTTAGAGTATATGCTTCATATCACTACCTCCAGAACATACTAAGTTTTAGCTAGAAAAAAAAGAACTTAGAAACATTTTAGAAATATTTCTTTATTTTTCAACATGTGTGTACTGACATTCTCTTATAGTTTATAAAGATCACTTCTCTACTGTGTGGGGACTGGATTGGAAAAGGGTAAGAAAGAATAAAGGAAAACTGTAGCATTAACACTTGTGACATGATAGTGACTTGTGGTCATGTAATGGCAGTCAGGGTTCAGGGGAACTCTCTGCAGACTGTTTCTCCAGTGCTTTTCCACCTAAGTATTCCTAAATAATATTCAGGACCCTACAGCGATGTCACCTTCTTTATTAGTATTTCTCAATTGCCGGGACAGATGTATTTTTTCCCTCCACTATGCTCTTTTATGTGAAGAGTTGACTCATTGGAAAAGACTCTGATGCTGGGAGGGATTGGGGCAGGAGGAGAAGGGGATGACAGAGGATGAGATGGCTAGATGGCATCACTGACTCGATGGACTTGAGTCTGAATGAACTCCGGAAGTCGGTGATGGACGGGGAGGCCTGGCGTGCTGCAATTCGTGGGGTCGCGAAGAGTCAGACACGACTGAGCGACTGAACTGAACTGATGCTCTTTTATCATTTTGTACATGCTTCTATCATAAAACCTACCCCAATTCAGAATATTTATTTGTTACCTTATTTTATTTTCCAAGACCCTCTCAAAACCCATATAGAGCTTCTTAATATGCTGTCAGGGCACCTTGGCAGAAAGCATGTCACACTCAAGAGGAGTAACTGAACCACAGAAGTCTTATAAGGTATGAGGGAAGTTACATGAAATCAGCAAGAGACAGTGGAGCTCCCTGAATTAGACAAGCTTAAGAAACTGTTAGTCTTCTAAGCCTGAAGGAACCAAAAGGGGGTTGGAACAAGGGAGTTACCAGAGCTATAACTGTAGCATCTCCTGCTAAATGCTTATAGAGCAGTTCAGCCACTGCCAAACTGGAAGCTGACTTGGCCACTGATACATTTTTCTCTACAGGAGCACAGGAAAATAAATCCCTTGACTTTAGTCTCCATTGGCCTCTGAAGACAAGAACACTGGTTGATGCAACACGTAGAGGCTGACCTCCAGGACACAGGGAGATCTGAGAGGGGGACAGTGGCCCTGGAGGTAAATGAAAGCCTCCAGCACTCAATACACGGAAACTAAATGAGTGATTGGATTAACAGATGGCAACACGAGTGAGAATCTACACATGGAAAGAGAATAGATACTCAGAGAGGGTTCACGTGGATCTTACTGCCTGACTACAAGAGGGCCAAGATGGCTTCTCAAAATTAAATTCCAGCTCTCTAGAAACTCACTGTCAGTGATTCATGGAGTGTTTTCTTAAGACTGGCTGCATCAGAATTGACTATAACACATTAGGACACAGATTTCCAGGAGCTGTGTCGGGCCTAGTGAATCAGAATCTCTAGGGATACTGCCCAGAATTTGTTATTAACAGGTATTCCCAAGTACCCCCAAGTGACCTTGACCCTTCCTTTCCTCCTTCCCTCCTTCTTTCCTTCCAGAATTACTCATCTGAAGCTTTACAGAATTACAAACTTCTGAAAATTGCAGGCAAATTTCTCCACTTCTTCACTTTACACTGGTTTTAACCTTCCTGATCAACTCTACCCCTTAGTTAAGGGGTTTAGCTTTAATCTGGAGATAACATGAGACAAACAAAACACTCACTGCAAAAGAAAAAAAAAAAAACATGCCAGGCAGTGAACTCCTTAGGGGTGATCTGTCACTGAATCAGAAGGAAATTCACCCTGGAGAGGCACATCCCTTCCCGTCTTCTTTTCCTGTGCAGAAGGCAGCTCAGGGATGTCTCAGTCTCCCAGTCCTTTGTCACAGATAGGCGGTCTGGAACTAAACTTCGTTATTACAATGCACCCTAATCCCAGAGGTTCCACAGCCTTCCCATTAGCAAAGCAAGCTCATTTTCAAGAAGCTTAATGTTGGTGATACTCATCAGATATTAGCAAATGGCCTCCCTAACAAATACATCATCAGAAGCAATGCTGCTGAAATCCACCAGTGCCAACCTGAAGGCTGACAGCTCAGATGCTAACAGAGCCCCCTCTTGGGGACACATTATGAGGTGGGGGGGGGGGATAGGAACAGATATGGTGGGCCACATGTGTGAGAGTGGAAACAGCCAACCTCTCAACCACGGCCCTGCAAACCAGTTCATTGAGGAAACATCCAGAATGGGATTTGGAGCTGTGTGACTTTGATATCCGAATTTCAGAGTATTTTCTTTCCTCTTTTTGCCAACTAGCAAGAAGGAAAAAGATGTAGGGAATTTTCTCTAACTTAAGGAAAATAGAATCTATGCTACCAAAGAAGTGGCTTCCCCTCATGATAACTGATACACCAATAAAATACATTGTGTTTTATTACACCGGGCTTCCCAGGTGGTGTTAGCAGTGAAGAACACACCTGCCAACGTAGGAGACACAAGAGACATGGATTGGATCCATGGGTCAGGAAGATCCCCTGGAAAAGGGCATGGCAAACCACTCCAGTATTCTTGCCTGGAAAATTTCACAGATAGTGGAGCCTGGTGGGTTACAATCCATAGGGCTGCAAAGAGTCAGACATGACTGAATGACTGAGCACATATTTTATTAAACATATTCTCATCAGGGATGTCATCTCAGTGGGCTATTCTCAGGGCCTTTAAAATTAACTAGTGTTCAGAAATATGTAAAAAGTATTTTCAAAAAATACTAGCAGAATACAAAAGTAGTTATACTAGTAATAATATTATTGTAGTAGTTCAGTCGCTCAGTCATGTCCGACTCTTTGCGACCCCATGAACCGCAGCATACCAGGCCTCCCAGTCCATCACCAACTCCCAGATTCTACCCAAGCACAGGTCCATTGAGTTGGTGATGCCATCCAACTATCTCATCCTCTGTCGGCCCCTTCTCCTCCTGCCCTCAATCTTTCCCAGCATCAGGGTCTTTTCAAATGAGTCAGCTCTTCGCATCAGGTGGCCAAAGTACTGGAGTTTCATCTTCAAGATCAGTCCTTCCAATGAATATTCAGGGCTGATTTCCTTTAGGATGGACTGATTGGATCTCCTTGCAATCCAAGGGACTCTCAAGAGTCTTCTCCAACACCACAGTTCAAAAGCAACAATTCTTCGGTGCTCAGGTTTCTTTATAGTCCAACTCTCACATCCATACCTGACTACTGGTACTATCTGGTACATATTGAGTAATTATTCTGTTAACAGATGTGCTGAGCACTAGGCTTATATTACCTAATTGTTTTAACAATAATTTGATGTTATATGTGTGATCTTAACTTTTTCCCTACTTTATAAATGAAGAAACTGAGGCTTTAGCAAAGCTTTGACTTTTAACTCCCAAGATCCCATAGCTGGTAAGTAGCAGAGTTGGAATTTTACCTAAACAACTACAGATCCTATATTTCTGATAAAAAAAAATCATTCTATACCATTTAATATATAGCAACTTTACATTCTCAACGATCAGTAAAATTCTAGAAATACTTACATTGCTTTTTAAATACACTTTCAAAATAACGTGAGGAATGTTACATATATGAAAACTATGGGATAAATCCTAGGTTTTAGAGTAAGATCCCAGTTTAAATAATAATTATGGAAATAATTAGTTAGATGACTTGGGATTTCTAAAATTATGTGAGGAGTTGACAGAATGTATGTCTAATACCAATGCCACAGGTATATTCACTAAATGGTGACCATCATTTAATGGTTTATATAATTTCATACTAAAACTCAAAGGGTCATTTTAAAATATGGTTGCATTCCAAGGTCCAAGTCCTGATTGAGCATCAAAAATAGCTGGATGCATTTGTTTATATTCATTAATCAGCTTTCTTAATATTTTTCCTTCAGAGTAAAAGAACATAGTAGAATTTTGGATGCAGGAGAATCCATTTTGCAGAATAATAATTATTTTTTCAGCTTAAAATATGTGCCACGTACCTTCACATTAAAGTATATTTTTATTCCCTAATTCAGATTCTTAAATCTGAAGCCACAGTTCAAAATGACAGTGGAAAAGAAGCTATGAAAAATGACTCTAGTGTATGAAATGTAGGTGTGTTCATGGGTTGCTTAGGTGGAATAAGATATAGTTAACTAGAGCTGAGGAGGTCAAGGACTTCTAAATGATGTTATTAACATGGCTAGAGGACTTCCCTTGTGGCTCAGATGGTAAAGCGTCTTCCTTACAATGCGGGAGACCTGGGTTCGATCCCTGGGTTGGAAAGATCCTCTGGAGAAAGAAATGGCAACCCACTCCAGTACTCTTGCCTGGAAAATCCCATGGACAGAGGAGCATGGTGGTCTACAGTCTACTGGGTCACAAAGAGTCAGACATGACTGAGTGACTTCACTTACTCACTCACTTAAGAGAGACAATAAGAGGATGATGTCAAGAGGTAAGAGAGAAAGATGATGACCTAAGTATTGAAATCACAGAAGCAGATAAGGGCCCTGAAGTTGGTAGGTAAGAGCAATAAAAAATAAATAAACAAATGGTGTGCTGAGTTTTTAAGGTACTGAAAAGTTCAGAGCAGCATTAGGAAACAGGGATATGCTAGCCCAAAGGCCATATTTCTGCTCTTGAACTCTCAAGTTGTTCTGGGGAGGACTCTGCAACAAAACCACTGGTCATCATAAACTCAGCAGAAATCAGCCACTCACTGTGAACGAATCAGTGCTTTAATTTGTCTCTAAATTGACTGACTTCGCATAAAGTCCTTTCATTCCATTAACAGCAGAGCCCCAAGTCCCACATCATAATCTGCCATTTCACACTTAACTTGAGTGAGATCTAGTGGCCGTGAACTTCCTCAGCGCCATCCCTGTTTCTCTCCGAAACCCTCAGCTTCTCTCCTAACTTCTCCTCTCTCTCCCTCCCATCGCAGAAAGAGTAATTGCAGGGCTTGTTCAGTTATGACCTCACTTCATTCCTTCTGCATCTTCTGAGAGTTTGTCACCACTACCTTTTCTCTTCTCGCACACATCTCTCTCTCCTCCCCTATCTTCCCTGGATCCTTCCCCTCGGGCTGTAGGACCACATACCTGCCAACATTTGTGTTTGCATCACACCCCTACCCTCCCTGCTTGCTCCCTTTTCCTGCTGGTTCTCTCAAAGAGTGTTCTCAGAAGAGGAATCTCCCTCTTTTCACTTCTTTCCCCGTTTGCACAACCGAACCAGTGACTCGCTCTCTCAGAGGGGCGACAATAATCTGCCAGATCTAAGGGTATTTTCTTCCATCCTCGTCTTTAACCGCTCTTTAACTTCATCATAGTTCTCAGCCAGTGCCTCCCACAAGGCGGCCCTCTCCCACAGCTCTTTCTAGAACTTCATTCTGGACCGTCAGTTCTCATTCCGCTCCCTACACAGAAACTTCCAAAGTTTCTATCCTTCATCCCCTGTCCTAATCTCTTTTTTTCCCGGAAANCTCGTCTTTAACTGCTCTTTAACTTCATCATAGTTCTCAGCCAGTGCCTCCCACAAGGCGGCCCTCTCCCACAGCTCTTTCTAGAACTTCATTCTGGACCGTCAGTTCTCATTCCGCTCCCTACACAGAAACTTCCAAAGTTTCTATCCTTCATCCCCTGTCCTAATCTCTTTTTTTCCCGGAAAAACTCCCTGTAGTGGCCTGGCTTTAACTATCATTTCTAAGCAAATATATATGTTGACCTACATCACAAACTGTGTCTCACTTCTGATCCAAACTCCCTTCTGTTCAACTTCACCTCAGAATGAACACAACACCCTTTCCAGATCATCTAGTTTCAAAGTTCTGGGCTTCTCTGATTGTAATTTCCCCTCTGTTACTCAGATTCAAATAGATGCTAAGTCATATGGATTCAAAAATCACTAATAACTCAGTCACTTCTTCTCTGTTTTTACTGCTACGCTCTTCACCATGTTTAATCTGGTGGCATATAATACCTTTTAAACAATACCCTTAAAAGTTGGGAGATAAATCTAAAATTTGGAATCTAGTGAAAATAAACATGGCAAATAAATCTATAAAGCTGGAGTTTGCTCACTCCAGCTTCACTTTGAACCCCTTTCTAGTCTCTCAGTGTAGCCTGCCATAGACATCATGCTTTCAGGAATATTGCAAAGGAGAGAACATCCTTGAAATTTCAGGAACCTTTTATTCTTCACCCAATTATCAACATTCAGAGACAGATTTGCAATTACTCCCTGACTTCCAGAACCTCGCAGCCACACCTGCCCTCTCTTGGCACCAACCCTTGCTGCTTATCTGAGTGAGTGAGTGAAATGCAGCCAGTTGCATCTGGCTCTTTGAGAACCCGTGGCCTGTAGCCCACCAGGCTCCTCTGACCATGGGATTCTCCAGGCAAGAATACTGGAGTGGGTAACCATTCCCTTCTCCAGGGGATCTTCCCAACTAAGGTTTGAACACTGGTCTCCCACATTGCAGGCAGATTCTTTCATATCTGAGCCACCAGGGAAGCTGCTTCTCTAGTCCCTCTTTAAAATTCATCTTTTTTTTAATTTTTTGTGTCATGGTTTTAAGAAAGAAGTTTGAGATTCGGAGTCAGAATGGAAAAATATCAAATCCCATCTCTGCAACCAATATTAGGTAGGTAGAATAGGGAAAAGGAGTCTAAAATGGTGGTGGCTAAAAGACAAAGACAGGAAAAGCCCATGAAAATAGAACAAAGGAAGGTCCGAGGACCGGAGTGAGGACCTTAGGTAAAACAAACAACACTCCTGGCTGGCCCACTTTCCATAGAACAGGCCCAAGGAGAGAAAAACATATAAAAAGAGGAGCCAAAGCTATCTCTCTCTCTCTCCCCCCGCCACGTGCTGGGGCGCTCTTCTCTTCACGTCTTTGGATTGACGTGCCCTCATGCCTCCGAGATGGATTTTCCGGTTATCTTCCAAATAAAATAGAGCTGCAACACTGAGCTGTAACACTGATTTGTCTAAGTGCTATAACATGGTCCTTTTGAGACCTGAGAGCGATAACACGGTCTTATCCAAGACCCAAGAGCTGTGACGCCAAGGGGGCTTTAATGTCCGTCACTCCAAATCTTTGTTGTGATGAGACAAAGAACCAAGGAACACACATTCGTGTGACAGTTTTATGAAAGAAGTTTGAGGTTTGGAGTCAGAATGGAAAAATATCAAATCCCATCTCTGCAACCTACTGACTCTGAAACTGGAGGAATATTCTGTGATATTTGTTTATTTGCTATCTGGCAATACTTGAAGGTATCCCTTCAAGAGTTGCAATATGGTTTTGCAGACAATACCACAGTGAGGGTGCATTTCTGGTGAACACAGTGACAGGTAAGAAGACTCTTCTCACAGCACTTTAAAATAATTCCTACTTTGTTTCATTCTTTATCATTTCCAAGGTAGTGTGAATATTATGCTATGTTCTAATTTGTGTATTTAAATGCTTTGAAAAGTCATTTTTTGGCCTGATGCAGTCAGAAACAGAAGAGGCTTCAAAAGCATACCCACGCTGATGAGGTCCTGTGAGAGCTGAAAGGGGTGGATCTTGGGTGAGAGGTGGCCGTGTTGTCGGACAGATGGCAGGGGACAAGCTGAGAGGAACAAAGGATGGGTTGGCAGCCTCAGGTACCCTTTTTGCTTAGCCAAGATTCAGAGAGATATAGGGGTGTGAAGTGTGAAAACCCAGGTGGACAAGCTTTCTTAACTAGCACTAATTAATTAATCTTGGCTTAAAAAAAAAAAAAAAAAAACTTTTGCAAAAAGAACCCTGAAGATCCTACAGTGTTGTTTATTCATAGGTTTTGAATTCAGTCTGGCCATCACAAACTGCAGTGGGCATCCCGTGTGCCACTTTTTCGTCTCAAGATTTTTGTTTAGGATGTGAGCATATGATTCAGAATCTAGGAATTTATTGCCATCAATAAAATTCTTTCTGTATAATGTTGGTGTTATTGAATTCAGGGTAGCTTACATTTGTGTAATTCTGTCTTCATCAGTTAACATTTTTCATCCTCAGAGTCATGTTCTAAATATGATCTAAAATAGAGTCTTTTTACAGTGGTTGGGGTCATAGTCTGTGGAGCCAGAGGGTCTAGGTTCTAATATTAACTCTACCACTTACTACCTACATAATCTTGGACACTTCACTTAACTTCTCCCTGCTTCAGTTTTATTGTATGTAAAATGGGAATACTTTTCAATTTTAATATCAACCCCATACTACTGTTAAGAGGGATAAACAAATTAATACATGTAAATTCTTAAATCATGCCTGGCAAGTGCTTTTAAGTTAGCTACTAGCCTGGCACATAAAATGCTATGTAAGTGTTAGTTCTTGCGGCTGCTAGAAACTGTCAGACTAAATTCCACATGCTATATTATTACTTTAAAAACAGTACACTGATCTATCATCTCAGAAGAACTTATTCAAGTGTGCCAGATAAATGTCTAAATACACTTACTCATCAAACCAAACATGAATTTACTCTGTAAGTTGAAGAGACACAGAGGGAAAACACCAATTTTATTTTTTAACCAAATATTGTTGAAGTTTTAGTAACTCGATATAGAATTTAAATAGTTTACAGAAGCATTTGGCAGACATTGGTGTTGATCAACTTCAAAAGTAATGTGAGAACAAAATGAAATGATCATTCAATGGATTATTGGTTCATTCAATAGGCAATTACCATATGCCTGTCCTTCCAGAAGTTAGAAGAAGATGCAAAGAAAAATAAGGCCAGCTTCCTACTTTGTAGAGTTATAATCCAGTAAATAAAAGTCAGATATCAATAAATAAATAATTTTAAGTAATGGTGCTCAGCACAATGATAGTCAAGTGTGAGCTGATGTGGGAACATATAGAAGGAAGTGATTTATCTAAGGGTCTGGCAAAGAGTCGGGGTGGATGTAGTGATGATTTGGGGATGGTTATTGGAAGGCAAGCATTCATTCCCACCCTAAACTGGTATCTCTGTGTACAAGGAAAGAAGAAACTAATGGTATAATATTCTTTTGCCTGCATAATTTAAATTTTTTTTCAATGAAACTCATAGAAAAATATAAGAAGCCTATAGGATTGATCCCAAAACACAAAGCACTCAAAGTCTTCAAATTTAGTAGGAAACAAAAATTACATGAAGCAATATCAGTGAGTAATATTCATGTAAATTTGTAGCTGAGATTTTGAATACCTAGGAGGAAAAAAGTTCCAAAATTTTACCTGCAGACAAACCCTAGGCAGACCTTTATGAGAATCATATGAGAAAGCTTCTTCTTGACTCTTGTATTCTCCCTGGACTAATGTGACCTGTCAAGACTCCCACTGGGTAATCAGTGCCATGGAAATACATGGGTCAAACTAAGCAAGATAGGAAGATAGATCATTGCTGAGAATTGTTCCCACCAGAACAGTCACTCAATCCTCTTCATGCCTTCATTCACAATGTCCCTAGTCAAGTGTAGAGTCAAGAAACAGAGAGAACATCCCAGTCTTGTTCACCATTATCCGATCATAATAGTCAGCTTTCTCTTCTTCAAATGAAAATCTGTAAGGAAACAAGTTCAAAAATTGTAATACAACTTGAGAAATATTAAGCGGGCTTTTAGAATGTACAAATACTTTTTTAAAGTTTCTGAATCTTGATTACCTGCAACACACACAAATTAAAGTGTTTGATAAATGGCAAATTTCATAATATAACTTAAAGACAAGCTACCAAGAGACATATATATTTTTTAAAAGGCCAACTTCTTTGGTCATCACCAAATATTCTAATTCTGATACACTGAATGTGAGCTCAGGTAGTTAGAGGAAGAGAATCCTAGAGGCTCAATCCCAGGAAATTTTGAGTAGTATCCGTACTAATTAGCTCACTTTGATTCTAACATTGGCACCATGGCTCAACTCACAGACATCATAATGAAAACAGTTACCAGCTATAGTCAGTTAGGAAACATTATGGATGAGTTCACTTTTGAATTATAACAACAAAAATGTAAAATACAAAGGAGGAAATTAGACAAGAAGTGGACAAGACTAAGGAAAACTATAAAATAATATGTGCTTAAAGATTTGGGAAACTGGAGAACCTTGCCATGCTCTGATCACTTTAGCTAAGGCATCACTCTACTCCACTACCCTTATGGCTATATAAAAGGTAATATGCAAAGAAACATCTTTGNCAAAGGAGGAAATTAGACAAGAAGTGGACAAGACTAAGGAAAACTATAAAATAATATGTGCTTAAAGATTTGGGAAACTGGAGAACCTTGCCATGCTCTGATCACTTTAGCTAAGGCATCACTCTACTCCACTACCCTTATGGCTATATAAAAGGTAATATGCAAAGAAACATCTTTGGTGAAACAAGTGTTTGTTTCCTTGTCTGTTTATTTTCTGTCTTAGAGTTCTAAAATAAGGTTTTGAAAGTAAGTCATTTGTTTTTCATCTTTACCTATGTCTGGAACACCCATTTTAAGAATCCTTAATATGTAAAGAGATATTATAACTCAGTGCACAAAATCTTGCTATAGAAAAAATAGTGAAAAAAATGAAAAAATAGTGAGAGATTAAGATATAAATAATATATACAAACTGATCATAAAAAATTAAACTTCATTGAATAGTCAAAAACATAAACAGAAATACATAGGATAGTATTTTTTATAATTACCAGTTTTTATAATTTTGGCAATAAGTATTAAAAGAAGTTTAATTGTGTATGCTCTTTGACCCAATAATTCTACTTCTTAGGAAGGAATAGAAGACTCACAAAAAAAGAGCTTGTATATGGATCCTCAGTACAGAGTTCTATCTAATATCAACAGTAAAGTGAACACAACCACCTAAATATTCACCAATGGGCTAATAAATAAGGTATGCTTCATCCATATACAATAAAGATATGAAACCACTAAAAATTGTGTTTTCAAAGAATTTGAAAAGATTCGAAGAAATATATAGAAAACTGATGACAAAAAATACTGCTTACCTAGCATCATCTTAATTTGGAAGTATGTATTTGTATAAATAGATATAAAATATATAGGGGCACAAACATACTCAAGTTAGCAATGACCCTCCCTGGATGCTTCAAATTGTTTTCTTTAATCTGTTTTTTTTTTGTACTTATAAGATCTACAGTGAAAATTAATCTTATAATTTTCAAAGTTAATAATAGTTATTCTTAATTGCCAATTGATTTATTTTATTTATTTTATTTTGCTATAATGATGATAGTTTATTAATCTTTTCTGTTATTTAAAAAATAAAAACACACTTATGAAAGCCTTTTAACAAATGGTTGCCTTTTTAAATTACTTACACTTGCACATGNAACATCTGGAAGTTCACGGCTCACGTATTGCTGAAGCCTGGCGTGGAGAATTTTGAGTATTACTTTACTAGCGTGTGAGATGAGTGCAATTGTGCGGTAGTTTGAGCATTCTTTGGCATTGCCTGCCTTTGAGATTGGAATGAAAACTGACCTTTTCTAGTCCTGTGGCCACTGTTGAGTTTTCCGTATTTGCTGGCATATTGAGTGGAGCACTTTCACAGCATCGTCTTTCACGATTTGAAGTAGCTCAAGTAGAATTTCATCACCTCCACTAGCTTTTTCGTAGTGATGCTTTCTAAGGCCCACTTGACTTCACATTCCAGGATATCTGGCTCTAGATGAGTGATCACACCGTCATGATTATCTGGGTTGTGAAAATCTTTTTTGTACAGTTCTTCTGTGTATTCTTGCCACCTCTTCTTAATATCTTCTGCTTCTGTTAGGTCCATACCATTTCTGTCCTTTATCGAGCCCATCTTTGCATGAAATGTTCCCTTGGTATCTCTAATTTTCTTGAAGAGATCTCTATACCTTGGTGGTAGCCAAAAATGGATTACCATTCCACTCCATTCCCACTTAGAACTTGTCTAAAGGACAGAGTTCGGGAAAATCTTACCAGCAGACAGAAATAAGAGCAGTACACTGCATCATTCACTTAATATAGATTGAGAGTCGATGAAGACGGAGTCACAGGCATCTATAATCTAGAGATTGGTAACTCAAATGTCTTCAGTTGCCAGAAAGGCAAAGAAAATGAGTAAAGTGGAATTAGTGTGCAATGGTTGAGAGGGATAAGGAAATTTTAATTAACCAGATTGAGTGCACCTCTTTTAAAGACATTTAAATTCTTTTTTTAAAAAATTGAATCCCATGTCTATAGGATCATTTAGTCATTTTTAATACATGGTGTCAACCTATACACAGTTGGTGGTTACCAAAATTAAACAATCATCAGACTCACTGGGAAATTTGCTAAAACATTCAAATTTCTGGGTTCTGTGTTAAGAGTCTTGTTTTTCTATGATTTGTTGTAGTTGGCTTTGTTGTAGGTTTTATAGTTTGTCTCTTTGGTCAAGGAAATTACTGATTTAGGTGCATTTATTCAGCAAATAGTTTATCCAATGTTTAGTTTGTCAGTATTGTAGTAGATACTAGGTATATAGTAATAAATAAGCCTGTTTTCCTAATCTCCTTACTCTTACATTCTAACATAACATAATATTTCTATTTTCAGTGGCACTCTAATAAACTAAATTATATTTACTTATTAGTCAAGGATTAATTAAGATTTAAATTAATCACTTAAAGAAAAGACCTACTGATTCATCTGTGAGTAAAACAAAATCATAAAATGATAGTATTATTCCACCCTTTTATTACTTCTAATATTTAGAAATGGTAATTCTATTTGATAGTCTATTTACACAAATCAGTTCTATAACTTCAGTTTCATAAAATTATTAGGGTAGAATAGCTCACTTAAGGTTTATTCAATTAATATTAAATTCTTCATGGACTTTTTGGTATTAGTCGAAACAGGATATAAAAACAGGATAGTTTAAAATAACTAACAGATTAGAGTCATCTATTTTGTTTACCCTATGAACTTGACTTTAATACATATCTTCTTCCTACAGCACATCAGTGCTGTCTTCTATTTTGTCTCAACTTTTAAAAACTGCTCATAGGAGGTAGGTTTATAATCTAGAGTACAAAATAAGATTAGTTGTTTAAGACAAATATTTCATGGCCTTCTGCCAGAATAGAATCTTCCCCAAGAATCTTCCATTTTTTTTCCTTTTGAGTCACATCAAATCGTTTCTCTATTTCTACCCACCCTGGTCTCATTCACTGGGTGGTCAGCATACTGTCTGCTTAACAACAGCTTGGGGGGGAACCACCCTGAATAACATGCATTTTGATATAAAAATTACAACCCCCAAGAGTCTTAAAGCATTGCGGTCCTGACTTGCTGACCTCGGCCAACTGTTGTGGCCACTCACAATGAACTCACCAATAAGGAAATTAGAAAACCTCTGGAATGTGTTTTTTGGCCAGAATAAACTCAACCTAGAGAGAGGAAAGAGACATTCCATTTTATTTTTCAGGGTAATGTCTATCACACGGACGACTTAATGAACTCTGAGACACATCAGGATTTTTTATTTTTTATTACATTTCTGGCTATATGTTCATTTCCGGTGGACACTCTTTTATCCAGGGTTCTTTGTGGGCAAGCAGTTGCACTGCGGAATTACTTCAGTAGTTAAAACAAAAATAAAATGTTCCTTTTGAAGTGGTTAAAACAAGATTCTTTAGATATCAAAGAAGGAACCATGTAGCATTAGCTGGAAATAGCCTCTTATTAGACTAGTTCTATCTCCTCAGCTATTTCATTCATTCAGATATTTTATTCAGTACTTACTAGGTGAAAGGTACAAAGTGAAGAGCTTCATTTGTTTGTTTGATATAGAAAAATAAAATCCTTTGCTAGCTGAGTAATGCACAGTGATTGCATTATCATCAAGCTGCTTCTGGATTACTGAATTTTTATTTAGGGAAGAGAACTTGTTGGATAAATTCAAATGCATAATATACTTAAAAACAGGATACTGGATAATCACATATGGGAGGAAAAAAGCTCAAGTGTTGCCAGAGTTAATAACGCGTATATTTCACAGGAACAAGTTTGTTTTTAGATAGCTAAAGCATAATAATTCCTAATGATTTTTCTTTCAAATCTCTCTTGTAAGCATACATCTGCTCCTTTTGAGATTTAATTGTAGATACTGCTTACATTGGCCAAAGGAAAAATATCTCTGTTCCCTTCAAAACATCTCTCGGTTTGCATTTAATCAAAGGCTTGACTTCATTTGATCTCAACTCCACATTGCTATTTTTCACACTTCCACTTAGAGACAACAGGCTTACCAAATAGAAGGTCTAAGTGTTTGGGGTGATGGTGAGGGACAATTTTCATTGCAAGGTTGAGCAAAGTGTTGGACGGGTTTTCTCATCATCCTTATTGAACTCTTTGCCAAGGAAATCCAATCCATGATAAATAGACAAATGTCTGAGATCATTGTGGCTGTCTCTGATGAGGCAGCTGCCTTCATGCTGTGTTTGTTGTTCCGGGATATTGTAAATACTAATATTTTATAAGCTCTGGAGTGGTTGAGAAATGAATCTCATAAACATAACTCAGTATTTCCAAGTTTTCAAAAACACATAGCCCGAAAGGCTCTCACTCTTGGTCAGCCTGTGGGTTTGGCTGTCAGTTCCAGGAGCTGTGATGGGCAGAGGAAATTTGGGGTGTGCAGAGTCTCAACTACTGCCTTTCAGAAAGATAGGAAGTTTGAGTTTAATGACCATATATAATTCCTAGTGACTTAAAATAATAGACTAAAAATATCTGCATTTAAAACTTATAAAGAGATGCTGTAGTAAAAATTAATAAAAACCAGTTCTAAAAGATAGGTTTTAAAAAAACCACTGTGTTGCTTATTAAAAAGGCACCATAATTATTAATTTTCTTTTCAAAGGATGTTATATCATATTGCATACAAAGCATCAACTGAGGGTATTCTGCTAAAACACTAAGCTAATTAAGTCACACTCTGAATTATCACATTCCTTTGGCAAGGTTTTGGATCCAATCTATCTATGGCTCTTTCTCCCTTACATACTTCTCTTTATATTCACAGAACCAAGTCTTCTTGCTCTTTATCCATTCTTCTCTTTTCACTGTAGCTAACTGTTTCTTCTGCCTACTAACCTCTTAGGTTTGCTCTGCAAAGAAGTACCTCTCCATGTAGTGTGTGCATCATTCTCAGAAGTGCAACAAAAAATAAAGATGCCGACTCCCTTTATATACTGGGGATTGACTTAGTTAATTTTATTAGACAGCTTAGCGGACATGCAGGCAAGTGGATACATACTGAAATAACATCCGCATCTTAAATCACTACAACCACTAAAAACATATTGATTAATACATGGCTAAAACAGACACTATGTAAGAGTAATAAAGTAGATGGAAATATTTTGTAAATTCTATAGCACTATCCACACATTACTGTGATTGTTTTTCCTTTAAGACACCGCACTGAGAATGAATTAAATAAGATGCCAATTGCCTATTAAAAGCATAGCCTTAATTAGAGTTGGGAACCCCCTCTTTGTATTAAAGGGCAATAATGATGGAAAGACCTGCTACATGTGGGATCTTTTCTTTTCTTTATCTAGAGTCGGTGATGCTATTTGGGTAATAACTGATGAAAGGACTAGGGTGCCAACCAATTTGCAGTTAAGTGGCTAATTAAGACCCAAAGCAAAGCTGCCAGGAGGTTGGGTCTCTTAGCTCTAAAGTGACACATAAAAGCAATTAGAATGGGGCTGGCTTTGCGAGGACATATTTAAATTTGGACAAAATTTGGGCCAGTTATTATTTTATGTTAATATATTCCTCTGTAAGACAGCATCAGAGAGAAAAGTGAATCATTTAGGACATAAGTAATAAATTACTCGGATTCACTGAACTTCAGATGTGAATAAAAAAGCAAAAATATAAAACCCATTTATAAGTTTGCAGTCCTAAGAGGGGTAGTCGAGTAATTAGATTTCCTAGTCTCCAAGGAAAAGAGAATAGTGCATGAAGTACACTGTTATCCAAAGGGAGAAATCTCTTAACTCTTGGGTGTGTTGTCACCTGTCTGTCATATTGCCTGAGTGTGACACCTAGTCCAGAATGGCAAGATTTTTAGAATTATTATATTTCAACTTGGGACAATCCAGGGTTCCATTTAAATATAGCTGCTCTAATATAAGAGCAGAGGCAGGGAAGACAGATTCTTTCTGGGTCTTAGAGAGAAGGTTTGAAGTTGATGAGAATAAGTGGAAAGAATTGGAGAAGATGAAAATCATTACATGAATTATCCATGTATCCGGAAATCATGATCAGGGGAGAGTAGACAACTTTTAAAATCATAGCACTAGCAGCGTCTGAGAGTTGTGGGGAAGCCCAGGCCATTTATACCTTGCTCTTGTGATTTATGATGTCACCATTAAACCCCTTGATGGCATTATATCCTTGTAATTTGCAGTTGCCTAGCACTTTTTCTATATACAACTCAATAACTCATTGTGTAGCTATTTCACACACACATAAACATACACATTAGTGTGAATATGTGTATGCTGAATCTGTCATCAGTGGAAACCATGATTTTTGATATAATAAGTTGGGTTAATAAAAGGCAAGAAATCACAGACTGGGTGTGTAGTCAACTGTAATACCAGCTTCATTGTGAGGCACCACGAGGAGACACCACTCTGCATGTTAGGATACACAGATATCATTTAGATGGTGTATATATTCTTTTTAAGATTTAAAGAAGCAAAACCGTTTGCAGGGTCAGTCAGAAGTCATTATCAAAGGAAACAGGTGAGACTGCACGGAGATAAAGAAGGAAATGTATTCGGTTCACCTCGACATTGTCGTAATAGGATTAGAAAATAACAGGGTTAGAAATATTAAGCCTTCAGGGCTAAATTCTGCTGCCCCCGGAGATATGGGGTTGGATCTCCTTTCTGTCCAGGGGGAATTTCTGTTTCCTTCCCGAGTGCCTGGTTCTGGCCAGTGATTGTGACACCATCAGTCTGGGAAAGAGAAGGTTTTGGAACCTTTGCTTTAGGACCATAATACCACTAGTCATTAGCATTTCTGCGGGGATGAGAGGTAGTGTTTGGACACCTCTTAAAGTTAGCTTTTAAATTGACTTCTGTAATTATTCTCCAACGAAAACATGAATGCCAGCGACTTTCTGGGGAGTTATTTTTCTTTCTATTTGAATATTTTAGCTACAATGCTGGAGATGCGCTGCTGGGTCTCTGAGAATGCTGTTCTAAAATGCTATGTTTATAAAATGACCAAAGAGCACATGCTGCCTGGATTAAATTTATCCCAAGATGAGAGGTTTTATCTCTAATCATCTGCTTGTTGACTAATCTGGGCACAGCTTGTACAGGTTTGATGGTTGAAATGTAACAGGCTAAAGGGATCCAGACCCTAAAGGGGTCTCCCTTTGTCTCTGACTTTGCTTTCCTGAAACCTGGAGATAATGAACACTGCTGCTTCAAATTCATCATGCCTTAGAGGAGCCATTGACTGAGACTGCTAGTTTGATACAAGAAAAAGCGGGGTGCTCTCTTTAGAGGAGTGTGGTATATGAGATCACAAAATTACCGCTTCGGAAAATTAGTTTTTAAATATATAGGATGGTTTTTCCACAATGTGTTTCAAGCTCACATAAAGTACAATTCTGGAGTATTTGCTTCTATGGAATTGTATTCTCAGCTATTCTGTGGTCCATGTCACATTATAATGCTATTAATATTTTCACATGAGTTTCACATATTAGAATGTGAGCTCCTTGAAAAAAAGGAAGGTTTGCCATGTTTATCTTCTCATCAGCATTTCACACAGTTCCAGGCATGCTGTAAGCATTTACTAAATCTACCTTAAGAAAGATTGACTACTCTGTGCTTAAGACACTTAATGGCAAGCAATATACCCCTGTTACCTGCAGCAACTTCTTCCAACTTTTGCCTTTCTTTACTTTAGGGTTTAGTTATAAAAGTCTAAATTGGGATTAGATCCTGTGTCTTGCAGATCTGCCTTCCATGAAGTGAGGAAATGAGTAAGAAGGATATTCAAAACAAGCCCAATATCCCAGCCGGTCTCTTTAGAAGCCTTTAATGCCAGCAAAGAAAAATTAATGAATGGGAAACTCTTAAGAAATAGAGTTTTGGAGTGAGCAGAGAATCATTTGCCTTTCTACTGTACCATACTAGGGGCCTATCAAAAATTGTAAGCAGCTTTACTGCTGGCTACATTTTCTCCCATGGGTTATTTCCTTTTCTACTAAGTAATTCCTTAATGCCCAGGGAGTTAAACATTCTGTTGAAAAGAGAGTTCTTAGCATCTTCTAAGACTCAAAGCCTTACTGCAATGTTTTCCTTGATCTTGTGATTTTAAAATGCTACCTGTTTAGCTAAATGTCTCTCTCATGGTATATTTATTCCAGTGATACTTTTAAGGTTGTACACATTTGAAGATAGTTGTTTTGTAATAAGAATCTTATTTTGAAACATTTTATACCTCATTTTGCTCTGTTATCTAAACATTTTTAGAAGCTAGCTAAACATTTGGCCTTTTCTAATTCTCATCCTAATAAGAAAAATCAAAGATATTTTAAGTTCTGAGTTGTTTTGGTTACTTGTTTGTTTTTTCGTTTTTTTCCCTTGGGACTAGTAAAAACATCACTTACGTGATTTCCAGCCAACATTTTAGAGCTACATGAGAATGTCTACCCAAAAATGGACCATTTTTGAATCCAGTTAATAGTTTTTACCAATGAAAAGCATGCATTACAATTACTGTCAAAGGCAGAAAGATTATTTTCTTAATTTGTAAAGAGAGATATGACTCAATTATAAATAGTTTGCTTTCTCATCAGAGAGAATTCATTTAACAATTTTCCTCCCCTCCTGCTTTTGATAAAACATATCAAATTATGGCCTTTGAATTCTTGCTCTTTCCAATTGTCCAATGTCTTCTTAGCCTTGCTGAGGGTGGGGACAGCTTTTGGAAATGATACGCTGCTCTTCAATATAATAGTGGTGTATTATCTGAGCGATGACATGGTTTTGGCAGTTTGGCATTTTAAAGAGACTTGTCAGAATGGATACAGCACACAGAGGTAGGGGTGTGTGTGTGTGTGTGTGTGCACACATTTATACATGTGTGCAATTCTCAAGTGAAGAGACATCTATTCTGGCAATAGCCATGTACTTGGACTCATCTACAGTTTGATTGTACATCAGTTATGATGTGTCTCTTTCTAACAGGAAGGATACTGATCTTGATGAATAGCCAAAAGGTAAGATCATTCTTAAAGCTGTGAGTGATTAATAATGGCTATGCATAGATTTTTTTCTAAGAGTGTAAATAAAATATATCATTCACATGAAGGGCAGGAGTTTGGCAGAATGATTCATAGTGCATTTAAAAGCATAAAATGTCAAACCTAGGGTCTCCTCTAAGCATGTCAAAGAGGAAGCTGGTTTAGCCACTTGAAATACCTGAGTGAATGTTGAAATATGAGTGGGTGTAGAGAAATTTTATGTTTTATAGGATACTGAAAATTGAGCTAACATTAATAATTACCACCAATTAAACAACATTTTCTCTTTTAGTAGCTAAAAACTAAGCGTATGAAAGAGATAAGTGGGTAAAAAAGGTGGTACTTGTGTATTGTGCCATTTGGACTATACATTTCAATCCAACTAAGATTTACTGTATACCCTTTAGATTGAAAGTTCCAGTGGGAAGTTGCTGAATTCACATAAAGTGTGGTTATAACATGGTCAGCATTCATACCAAAGTATGTATCAGTCAGTTCAGTCGTTCAGTTGTGTCAGACTCTTTGCGACCCCATGAATTGCAGCACACCAGGCCTCCCTGACCATCACCAACTCCCAGATTCACTCAGACTCATGTCCATCGAGTTGGAGATGTCATCCAGCCATCTCATCCTCTGTCGTCCCCTTCTCCTACTGCCCTCAATCCCTCCCAGCATCAGGGTCTTTTCAAATGAGTCAGCTTTTCACATGAGGTGGCCAAAGTATTTGAGTTTCAGCTTTAGCATCAGTTCTTCCAATGAACACCCAGGACTGATCTCCCTTAAAATGGACTGGTTGGATCTCCCTGCAGTCCAAGGGACTCTCAAGAGTCTTCTCCAACACCACAGTTCAAAAGCATCAGTTCTTCGGCACTCAGCTCCCTTCACAGTCCAACTCTTGCATCCATACATGACCACTGGAAAAACCATAGCCTTCACTAGATGGACCTTTGTTGGCAAAATAATGTCTCTGCTTTTGAATATGCTATCCAGGTTAGTCATAACTTTCCTTCCAAGGATTAAGTGTCTTTTAATTTCATGGCTGCAGTCACCATCTGCAGTGATTTTGGAGCCCCCAGAAATAAAGTCTGACACTGTTTCCACTGTTTCCCCATCTATTTGCCATGAAGTGATGGGATAGGGCCCTATTAAATTGTTCACTAATGCAACAAGACAGACAAAACTTGAAGACAGAATTCTTCTAGTGGTGATATCAAAGGACAGTAACAAGCAACCTACGGAGCTGGTCTTTGTTAATTTCTTGCCAGTGATCTGGAGCTTGTGGCATCTTCGTAGTGCATAAGACAACCAGCTTCTTGGTGATACGCTGCATGCCACTCTTCCATGGCCTAGCACCACGAGGCTTGTGCATGTCACTGAAAGAAATAGTCTCAACCCTGGAGTCAGAGTGGGATTCATCGTTTCTTCCACAAGCCCCTGGTGAATGGAGGAGCATGAGTTGTGTCTTTCTAGCAAAAAGTAAAGGCGAGCAAATGACTGTCATTATAAACTATGTAAAAAGAAACATTGGTGATTATCTAGAGTCAACTACCTCATCATTTGTACTCAACTTGTACTCTCAAGAGTAAAGATTTTTAAGTCACTGGAGTTTCAAAAGGCTTTTTTAGACTTAATATCCTATAAAAGATGCCATGAATGCTATTTCCCTCATGTCATGCCCGTCTCTGCGAGAACAGAGGTCATGCATCCTGGGCATGAGAGAAGGCACAGTGGCATTCTCTCCCTGCAATTATCATAGCCCTTCTCCCTGTGTTCTGCAGCTGCCCTTGTTCCCTGCAAGTCAGGGCTTGCATAAACAAGTCAAGCAGGAGGCCTATTGATGGATGGAGATCTGACAAATACGCTGACACCATCTGAAGCACCACTTTTGAATGCAAAGGGCAAAAAAAGTAGGGAAGTCCAAAGGATCATTTCACAGGTGAGACTTCACTCTATCAAGGTCTTAGCAGTATTTTCGGAAAACTAAACTCCCTTTGAGAGAATCTAAGATCACGATATGCTTTACTGACTTGAATACAGCAGCTTATGCAGCCCTCCCCACTCCCCTAACACCGTCTCTCTTAAGATATACACTTTGAGAATCCTTCTGCCTCTGGGTGTGGGGTACTGGCATGTGTGCACATTACAGGCTTTTTAGATCTTCCAAATATCTTGGGCTTCCTGGGGTGGTAGGACTTAAAATTGGTTCAGTTCTACTATGCAATCGATTTCAGGATTTGGGAACCTTTGAATAAACATGGAACATGTTGTTTGTAATAAATATTCAAACACAGAAATCAAAGGTGTGTCTCCGGAATAGAAATATTGAAATGATTGTCTGCATCTGGCAAGCGTTCTAGTAAAACACTATCATGTGTTGTACTGTGAGCCCTAGCTCCAAGTTATATGTCTCAGAGTAAGTAAAAGCAAAAGCAGCAAATGGCTCAGAGAAACCAGGACTGGGAGGGTGATGGTTGAGGGTAGATAAGGTTAGATGTACTAAAAGGCTACAGTAGAACATCAGTCTCCTCCAAAGTTCCTTTCTAGGATGTATCTATTTGGGAATTTCATAAAGATGCATTTACTTCTCTTTTTTTAATGTATTTATTTATTTATTTGGAGCCTAATTACTTTACCANCCCCTTCTCCTACTGCCCTCAATCCCTCCCAGCATCAGGGTCTTTTCAAATGAGTCAGCTTTTCACATGAGGTGGCCAAAGTATTTGAGTTTCAGCTTTAGCATCAGTTCTTCCAATGAACACCCAGGACTGATCTCCCTTAAAATGGACTGGTTGGATCTCCCTGCAGTCCAAGGGACTCTCAAGAGTCTTCTCCAACACCACAGTTCAAAAGCATCAGTTCTTCGGCACTCAGCTCCCTTCACAGTCCAACTCTTGCATCCATACATGACCACTGGAAAAACCATAGCCTTCACTAGATGGACCTTTGTTGGCAAAATAATGTCTCTGCTTTTGAATATGCTATCCAGGTTAGTCATAACTTTCCTTCCAAGGATTAAGTGTCTTTTAATTTCATGGCTGCAGTCACCATCTGCAGTGATTTTGGAGCCCCCAGAAATAAAGTCTGACACTGTTTCCACTGTTTCCCCATCTATTTGCCATGAAGTGATGGGATAGGGCCCTATTAAATTGTTCACTAATGCAACAAGACAGACAAAACTTGAAGACAGAATTCTTCTAGTGGTGATATCAAAGGACAGTAACAAGCAACCTACGGAGCTGGTCTTTGTTAATTTCTTGCCAGTGATCTGGAGCTTGTGGCATCTTCGTAGTGCATAAGACAACCAGCTTCTTGGTGATACGCTGCATGCCACTCTTCCATGGCCTAGCACCACGAGGCTTGTGCATGTCACTGAAAGAAATAGTCTCAACCCTGGAGTCAGAGTGGGATTCATCGTTTCTTCCACAAGCCCCTGGTGAATGGAGGAGCATGAGTTGTGTCTTTCTAGCAAAAAGTAAAGGCGAGCAAATGACTGTCATTATAAACTATGTAAAAAGAAACATTGGTGATTATCTAGAGTCAACTACCTCATCATTTGTACTCAACTTGTACTCTCAAGAGTAAAGATTTTTAAGTCACTGGAGTTTCAAAAGGCTTTTTTAGACTTAATATCCTATAAAAGATGCCATGAATGCTATTTCCCTCATGTCATGCCCGTCTCTGCGAGAACAGAGGTCATGCATCCTGGGCATGAGAGAAGGCACAGTGGCATTCTCTCCCTGCAATTATCATAGCCCTTCTCCCTGTGTTCTGCAGCTGCCCTTGTTCCCTGCAAGTCAGGGCTTGCATAAACAAGTCAAGCAGGAGGCCTATTGATGGATGGAGATCTGACAAATACGCTGACACCATCTGAAGCACCACTTTTGAATGCAAAGGGCAAAAAAAGTAGGGAAGTCCAAAGGATCATTTCACAGGTGAGACTTCACTCTATCAAGGTCTTAGCAGTATTTTCGGAAAACTAAACTCCCTTTGAGAGAATCTAAGATCACGATATGCTTTACTGACTTGAATACAGCAGCTTATGCAGCCCTCCCCACTCCCCTAACACCGTCTCTCTTAAGATATACACTTTGAGAATCCTTCTGCCTCTGGGTGTGGGGTACTGGCATGTGTGCACATTACAGGCTTTTTAGATCTTCCAAATATCTTGGGCTTCCTGGGGTGGTAGGACTTAAAATTGGTTCAGTTCTACTATGCAATCGATTTCAGGATTTGGGAACCTTTGAATAAACATGGAACATGTTGTTTGTAATAAATATTCAAACACAGAAATCAAAGGTGTGTCTCCGGAATAGAAATATTGAAATGATTGTCTGCATCTGGCAAGCGTTCTAGTAAAACACTATCATGTGTTGTACTGTGAGCCCTAGCTCCAAGTTATATGTCTCAGAGTAAGTAAAAGCAAAAGCAGCAAATGGCTCAGAGAAACCAGGACTGGGAGGGTGATGGTTGAGGGTAGATAAGGTTAGATGTACTAAAAGGCTACAGTAGAACATCAGTCTCCTCCAAAGTTCCTTTCTAGGATGTATCTATTTGGGAATTTCATAAAGATGCATTTACTTCTCTTTTTTTAATGTATTTATTTATTTATTTGGAGCCTAATTACTTTACCATATTGTGGTGGTTTTTGCCACACATTGACATGAATTAGCCGTGGCCGTACATGTGTCCCCGAGTCCCATCCCTCAGGGTTGTCCCAGTGCACTGGCTTTGAGTGCCCTGTTTCATACATTGAACTTGGACTGGTCATCTTTCACATATCGCAGTATACATGTTTCAGTGTTATTCTCTCAAATCATCCCACCCTCACTTTCTCCCACAGAGTCCAAAAGTCTGTTCGTTAGCTCTTTTGCTATCTCACATATAGGGTCATTGTTATCCTCTTGCTAAAGTCCACATATATGTGTCAATATACTGTATTGGTGGTTTTTGTTTCTGACTTACTTCACTCAGTATAATAGGCTCCAGTTTCATCCACTTCATTAGAACTGACCCAAATGCATTCCTATTCATAGCTGAGTAGCGTCCCATTGTTTATAGGTACCGCAACTTTCTTATCTTTTCATCTGTCGATGGACATCTAGCTTGCTTTCATGTCCTAACTATTGTAAGTAGTGCTGCAATGAACATTGGGGTACACATGCCTCTTTCAATTCTGGTTTCCTTGGTGTGTATGCCCAGCAGTGGGATTTCTGGGTCATAAGGCAGTTCTGTTTACAATTTTTTAAGGAATCTCCACACTGTTCTCCATAGTGGTTCTATTAGTTTGCATTACCACCAACAGTGTAAGAGGATTCCCTTTTCTCCACATCCTCTCCAGCATTTATTGTTTAAAGACTTTTTGAGAGCAGCCATCCTGACCGGCATGCCATGGTACCTCATTGTGGTCTTGATTTGCACTTCTCTGATAATGAGTGATGTTGAACATCTTTTCATATGTTTGTTAGCCATGTGTATGTCTTCTTTGGAGAAATGTCTGCTTAGTTCTTTGGCCCATTTTTTGATTGGGTCGTTTATTTTTCTGGTATTGAGCTTCAGGAGCTGCTTGTCTATTGTTGAGATTAATTCTTCGTCAGTTGCTTCGTTTGCTATTATTTTCTCCCATTCTGAAGGCTGCCTTTTCACCTTGCTTATAGTTTCCTTCGTTGTACAAAGCTGTTAAGTTTAATTAGGCCATTTGTTTATTTTTGCTTTTATTTCCATTACTCTGGGAGGTCGGACATAGAGGATGTTGCTGTGATTTGTCAGAGTGTTCTGCCCATGTTTTCCTCTAGGAATTGTATAGCTTCTGGTCTTACATTTAGATCTTTAATCCATTTTGAGTATATTTTTGGGTATGGTGTTAGAAAGTATTCTAGTTTCATTCTTTTACAAGTGGTTGACCAGTTTTCCCAGCACTATTTGTTAAAGAGATTGCCTAAAACTACATTTATACTTTCATTCACCAAATTTTAATGAAAACATCCTAATCAAAAGACAAACACCATTTTAATACAATGTATTATTGTTATTCAGTCGCTAAGTCCTAGCTGACTCTTTGCAACCCCATTGACTGCATCCGCCAGGCTTATCCATCTACTCTGTCCATGCGATTTCCCAGACACAGATACTGGAGTGGGTTGCCATTTCCTTCTCCAGGGAATCTTCCTGATCCAGAGATCAAACCCACTTCCCCTGCATTGGCAGATGGGTTCTTTACCAGTGAGCCACCAGGGAAGCCCAATATGATGTGAGTCATAGGTAAATAATCATATTGTGGTCTATGGATAAATGAAATATACTAACCAGTCATCAAACAACTACTCTCACCATTTCTCAAAAAGTGTGGACTCTTTTCTCTTGACTTTGCCCCTAGAAGAGTGAACAAATCATTCCTCCATCGTCTCTCTTGGTCCCTCTGTTGCCACCAGAGTAAAGAAATCATTGCTTTCCTCTGCCAGCGTGGTCTGGGTGATTAGGGAGTCCACTGTTGTCCAGATTATTGCCTACCAGGATCCTTCCCAGGCTTTCCTTATCCCTGTCCTTTAAAGAAATCTTTAGGGAGCAAGTGGATGCCACTAACCATACAGTAGTCCAGAGATGGCCATGACTTCTTATTCTCACACTGGTTTGTGTCACAGCCAAGCCACAAAATAACACACACAGTGAGAATGAGATGACAACCAGATCCTATATATATATATAGCAAATCAATGAATTGTTCACCAAATTACCAGTGAAGAGTCAATCTGGTACAACAATTATACATATATTCTAGTGTCTTCTCACTAGAATCTGCTCAGTTCTAGTCACTGATACAATAGACTGTACAAAGGGGGAAACAAGTCTTTATTCGAGCTGCAAGTGGCTCTTCTATTCAGAATGCAGTCATACTTTAATTTTAATTGCTTGTTTTCAATGCTTTGTTGAAAATATACAGCATCAAACAAACAGGTGTTTTCGTGAGAAAGGTGTCTACAGAACAGTTCAGGTGAGATATTCTCAGATTGTCTGGATGCAATTTTAATGACATAATCATCCTCAAGTGTGCCAGCTCCTACCACATTCCAATGACTTATTTATCAACATCACAGAATACAAGAGGGTTCTCCCACATTTAATATATTTTGTAGTGACTATTCGAAGTCACTAAGAAGCAGGAAGAGAAGTTTGAGAGAAAAAGCAGGATAAGAAGAAAGGAGAAACACTCCAATGAAAAATAATAAAACTACAAAAATATGTTCTAATGGTGCTAAACTCTGCGCTGATTGTATTTCATCTCATCTACACCCAGCTCACAATCCTCTGGTGTTACCATGCTTTCCTACACTTTTCAGTAAGTTTCAAAGACTCCATTAGGCATTAAAATTTCAGAAAAAAAAGCATTTGTTGGAAACCAAGTATATACAGTTATATGTTCAGCATCTGAACGTTTCAGAAAATTTCTCCAAAATGGCCCATATGTTCTTCTAGGAAAAGCAGCAGTCCTGACAGTGAACCATGAAATATTCTGGAGGCAAATGGCAGAATGCCAGTGTCTTAAGGGACAGCATTTTCCACTTTAAATAACAGACAAAATAATGCTTTAAAATGTTCTTGGTGATGTAGGATTCAGTAAACCCTTCAAGGCGTTGTAAGGAAAACCTTTTCTTCTTAAGACTGTTGTTGGGAAGAAACAGACAAAAATTGAGAATTGCTCTGCCAGGCAGCATAAAGAATCAATTGGTGTCTTTCTGAAATTCAGGAAATGCAATGAATCGATAGATTGTTAGGAACCAGGCCACACACACTGAAAGTGATTCTTTATAAGGACTAGATGCAAAGATAATACAAGGCTCTTCAGAAAACCCTGAGCACAAGCATGCATTAAAAGAAGCTAAATTGTATACTAGCAGGAAATGAAAACAGCTTATTTTTAATAGGCATCTGCAAAAGGGGACACTTGGCAAGAGTAAACCAGTGCTTAATTGAAAGATAAGCAATTTACAGGTGAATATCAAACTTTATTTTTCCATTTCTCATTTGATTTTTGTCATTTCTAGTTCACTTACCCTGTCTCTAAAAATGGCAAAATCTCTGTCATAAAATAATTTGGATTTAATTGACATTCCCTAAGGCAAGCAAGCTGGAAGTATAATAATTCTTTTGAAAGCAAGCACTCTTTGATGACTTACAAGCATCAAGTATGATCAGAGAATTTTTCTTGGTCATTTAAAAGAGTCTATCCATCTTTGTGTGGCCCATGACACCAAAATTAGAAAGTATAAAATAGTTCTTTAAAATTTGTAAATAATCATTGGAGCAGCTGGTATCTAAAAAGAAAAAATTATTTTCTTTATGATGGAAGAAAAGCTAGGCTAAACCATTTATTCTATCCGTAGTTTTAAATAATTTAGTTTACCATTAAGATATGAAATTTGCCCAACTGAAATCATCACAATTTCTTATGCTTTCTTTCAAAAAAGAAAAGTTTTTTTTAAAAGAGAAGTGAAAGAAAACAAGGAAACTTTAAAAAATTTTCATAAGCAAATTGAAATATTGATTATAAGAAATTGAAATTTAGAGTTATACTAATTTTTGGTCTATTAGTGTTATCATAGTGTTCATTGACTATTAAGACAGGATCATAAAACATGCATAAAACATATAGATTTGAATACATTAGATAATAAAACTGTAGATTATGATTTCTCCTTGCAGTGGCATTTTAACTGTTTAAATAATTTGTGGGAAAACACTCTCTTATTTATGACATACAAAATTTTAAAATCTAACATTTGCAGTAAAATGAAGGTGTAAGTCACTCAGTCATGTCCAACTCTTTGGGACCTCACAGACTGTAGTCTATGTAGGCCAGAACACTGGAGTGGGTGGTCTTTTCCTTTTCTAGGGAATCTTCCCAACCCAGTAATTTAATTGTAGGCAGATTCCTTACCAGTTGAGCCATAAGAATACTGGATTGGGTAGCCTATCCCTTCTCCAGTGGATCTTACTGACCCAGGAATCGAACTGGGGTCTCATACATTGTAGGCAGAATTCTTTACCAACTGAGTTATCAGGGAAGCCCCTTTTGCAATAATATTAAGTATTAATTAAGGTATAATATAACAATTACTCAAAAAAAAAGTTGTGCTTTTTACAGTAGACGCTAGCACAGAAACAAGACCAAGGCATACATTCCATTCATTTGAACAATTTTAAAATATGTGTAATTAGCACCCAGCGGTGCTAATTAATGATTAATGACTATTGTGAATGCCTGAATTATGTCTATATACATAATTAAGTTTCAAATATACTACAAAATTCATGGCCTCGTAGAAGGTAGAAATAAAGACTTAGTACAGAATAATGGGTAAAGAAGTAATAGTTACATATTTGTCTATTGTCTAATCGGTGCATACGGAGACCTTCTTAGTATCCAGGCTCCCTCTCTTCCTGTTCAGGTTTAAGAACAACCTCTTCATGGTATTCATTGTCTAGTGTGTCATTTCCTAAACTATTTCATGCCTTGATAGACCTAAACAAGGTCTATGCCATTCTTATTCATAAAGCTATAGCTCTTTAGAATGCATTTGCATTGAGACAGTATAGATCTATCATTTTTTGTTATTATAATTTTATCACATGGAATTTTTTAGTTTAATAGAGAATAACGTATCTTCTAAGTATGTCTTCCCTTGAAATCTTTAGCTAAAGTCATTGCATTTCTAGAATTTACTACCTTTCAGTGTTTATCACCTGTGGCCACCAGCGAGGAGGATTGGTGAGGCCCCCAGGATCTGAGCAGGAAGAATGGTCCATTCACACAAAGAATGCCCATCCATTTCTAGCAAGGCCTAAGACTAACCCAGGAAAGTATCAACACGTCAATCATAGGCAACAGAGAATGTGATCAGAAGCAAGGAGCAACATTCTAGAAAGCCCTCGAAGGAGAAAGGCACAGCCAGCGCCAGAAATCTGCCTGACATAGTCAAAGCCTGTGGAAGAAGCAGGATAACTGGTCTAGGTTACAACCAGAGCGGGGCAGGGGTGGGGACGGGCACAAAGTAAAGGGTGCTTGCTGCTGTCCCTGCCACCATCTGATGCTATAGATCAGAGAAGCCATATGACCTGGACTCAGAGAACTGAGAACTGTCCCTGTGGCCCAAGAAACCTAGGGCCCTAACCTCCTCCTTTGTTCAAAATAAGTGAGAGTCACCTCAAATCAACACATCAGCTTTATTTTGGAAGCTCAGTCTCATGTGATCCTGAGAAAGAAACACTGTGGTCTGAACTCAGGTGTGATAAAAGTCAACAAATACTTCTTAGTTCATGATAGTTATGTAAAACATACAGTTAATAGGTAAATAATAAAACTGCTAAAGAAGAGAGCTCAAGAGTCATTGATACTATAAGGTGGTTGCTCCTGAAAATAATTCACTGCAAGCCATTCTTCATCAGCAAGATTACAATTTAAAGAAAACAGTGCCATACACCAACTCTGGCTGGAGTGAAAGGGCCACGTAGATACTCCATTTCCTGAAATAATTCACCACATTAAGTCCTTGATATGGTTTCTCTTATCCTTTCTCTATTTCCATGATGAGAACATACATGTTTTATTCTTTATTAAAATAAATTTAGCACATCATTTTATGTCAAATTTAATAATGACCTTTCTCTATGACTAACCCTCACCCCACAATGATCTAATATTTAGAATAAAGTGCCACTTTTTATAGGCAATGCAGGAGACCTGGGTTCAATCCCTGAGTTGGGAAGATCCGCTGGAGAAGAAAATGACTACCCACTCCAGCATCCTTGCCTTGAGAATTTCACGACAGAGGAGCCTGGCGAGCTACAGTCCACGGAGTCTCAGAGTCAGACATGACTGAGCGACTAGCACTTTTATTTCACTTCTTTTTCACCACTTTTTATATGTGGTCCATACCACGTTGATTCACATCTATATGTATACAAATATCCAAGAGCATTGTATATACATATGTACACTGTATATTATATATATATCCCATCTCCACAGGGAGATTAAATCCTTTATGTTAATGAACACATTTCTTATAGAGTATGAAGCACTTTTCCAGTCAGAGGAGCTAAGAAAATTTCCTATATTTGATTAAAGCTTGATCGCACCATTGGATGTCTGGTCTTTGAAATGTTTTAAGAACCTTGATGCTCATTAGAATATAAATGAGATTTAAGACTGATAGGAATCACTAAGAAATATCACATTTAAGCAATTCTGTGGTAATAGATGTAACAGGTTAAAAATTTAAGTTAGTGTGGATTTCCCAGGGAATATATGTGCTTCCCAACATTTCTTCCTCAATACAAACCAAAATCATCACCAGTATCTATCCCTGCTACTACGAGGACAACCGAAAACACTAGCTATTAATTCCTTGGGAACTGAGGCATACATTATTTATAATTCTATCCTCAGGTACATAGAACATAGTAGTAGTACTCAATACCTATTTGTTGGGGGAATAAATGAAAAAGTCTACTGACTGGCCTTCTTAAACTGATCCAGTCATATCTGAGTCAACATGGGAAAGCTAATAATGTTATTTCCTTTCTTTCACAAATTTTACCAGAAGTTTCATAGCAATAATAATTACCTTGCCAAAGCTGTGAACATTATACAGGAAATATGTTCCACGGTTACTAGGCTACACAGCTCACTTTGCTCTCACTTCTCAAGGGAATCTAAGCAAGAGGATATAGGTGGCTTTTCTTTTCAATCATCACTGTGAGGAAAAAAAAAAAAAAAACATGCATTCATGTGTCATCTTCATTTATGAAGCCAAAACAGGAACAGGTGTTCTTATTATTTACAAGAAAAGAGGTGAATGTGGAACAGTGGGAAAATGTATGGTGAGCAGATAAAAGGAAAGAGAAGAGGCAAAATTTACAGTTTGTGGTTAAATATTGTGACAGTGAAAGTCCTCAGCATTTTATCAATAATAAGCACTTAGAAAATGGCCAAGATAATCTGGATAATAAAATGCTGTCATATGCTTTTTAAAATTTTAGAATATCTTTTGAAATGTGATAAAGTATACTTCTTCAAGTTTAACCCACATAAACATGTGAAGTATAGAACACGGGCACTTGCAAGCATATTCTGATTATATCAAATTTAAGAGTTCTGATTTTGCCAAAATTAAGAGTTACTGAAATTAAGAGAGATTTTTAGTCTTATTTCCAGTTCAAAACAAGATAATCTTCCATGGCATCACCAGCAGGTGGATTCTGGAAGGTAATTATTTTGCATGTTCAGTTAAGGTTCTTGATTCCAATGCAGGAGGTTATTACAGGTTTTAGAGCAGAAGAGAGCCAAGATTCATAAACTTGATTGTTATTGTTGCCCAGTGGATAAGACAGTGTCCCAAATGAATGGACGTTGGCCATTCATATGGAAAACAAAAGCCTGTTTATCAGCTGGTTAATTGTGCTCAAACATGAAATAAGATTCCCAGCAGTGACACTTTCCCACGTTTCTATTTCTCACCAAAATTGTAAACTACCTGTGAACAGAACCATTTTCAGCATCCAAGTGTTTTTCATAATGAAGCACATCTGGCCACAGATGACTGCTGACCTTTCAACTTTGATCAGCACTTTGGCAGCTGGCAAACTCATAGGAAAGGGGATGGACGTGAGTTTCCTGGCACTGTCATCTTCCTTTATTTGTATGGCTAAGCTCCAAAATGAGGAAACCACTAAGTAAAGCCAGAACACTGAAAATATTCCTTATACAAAATGGGTCAGGTGAATGTGTTTATTTCCCATCAAGTTTTCTGGGTTTGGGGAGGGCTGAGGTTTTTGTTTTTGTTAACTCGTTTTACTAATTTGTTTTCAAACTTAGCAGCTGGAAAGGGTTATTCACTGTATAATTTTTTTATGTGATTGCTAACACTTAATTCAGCCTGTTTGATATCTGCTAGGTCACCCAAGAACGCCTAAAGAGTCTTACTTTAACAATGATAAGAGATTTAAGTACAGAGTTTCTTCTTTTCTCTGTGGAGTTTTTGAACAAGCTGAATGATTGGTCAAGAACAAATTTTAAAAATCACCCCCTGCATGAGACTGAAGAATGTTAACTCTGATAGTAAACCACCATTTTAACTATAATTATAATTGACTGAATATCTTTAATAGATGCAGCACTAAGAACAGTATTATATCTCTGTTATTTCTAGATTGTGCACAATTTCAGTGCACACACGACAGATGTCTCACAAGATAGCTTTCTGGATGGATGCTTCTTACATGGTTTTGACTCATGTGAGCAACAGAGTAATGCCTGCATTTATAAACATGTATAGCCCAGTTGTATAATTTCAATAAATATTAATATCACTTCTTTCCATCCCCATTTTCCTTTCAGTACATGTCTGGCCATCTACTTTTCCAAAGCATTACTGGCCCCCTTTATAGATGAGGGCTTCCTTGGTAGTTCAGAGGTTAAAGCGTCTGCCGCAATGCGGGAGACCCGGCTTCAATCCCTGGGTTGGGAAGATCCCCTGGAGAAGGAAATGGAAACCCACTCCAGTATTCTTGCCTAGAGAATCCCATGGACAGAGGAGCCTGGTGGGCTACAGTCCACAGGGTCGCAAAGAGTCAGACACGACTGAGTGACTTCACTTCACTTCACTTTATAGATAAAGTGATATAAAGCCCGTTCCCTGTGCTTCAGGAATTAATTGTCTGTTAATTTCGTAAGTGGGTGGCTGCTTGGCATTCTTGCTTCTTCCTAATGATCCCCCAAGTTCCTTTCTGAAAATCCCCTCCTTCTCCTGGTATGTCAATTTCATGCCTGTTCCATCCCTTCTAGAAAGATGATGAGGATCAAATTATTCTTTTTTTCCTGGACCATTAGCAGAATAGGAAGTTCTATCTATGGCCTAAATGTGTCAATTGGATGTTTGCTTCTAAGACATTGGTGGGGGGCGGTAGGGGCGGCGGTACTCCTGTGACTTTTGAACAGCTGTCATCCCGATGGTGCTCTGACAACTCTGTTCCTGATGTTGGAAGTTACTGTGGTTCCTACTTCCCTAAATCCTGACCTTCCTGATGTTCTTGAGTCATGGACAAAGCCTGGCCTACCAGCTTCCTGTTAATTGTATGAACCCTGACCCCTACCTGGATATTCTTCCAGTGAATACCCTTTCACTTTTGTTAACCAGAGCTGGTGTCTACTGGCCTACAAGGAGGTACCATTACTGATATATAATACATGTAATTATGAAAGATTGTTTATAAGGCAAGATAACATATGTGATATGGGGAGCCAAATAGATAAAAATCTCAATATTTTTAAAGAAACGGGACATGGCAGTAGCCACAGTTCATCAGGAGGGGATAATGGACAGAGTGACACTCAGGGAAGAGCAGGGTTTCAGCAGAGTAGAGTAGGGGGGGGCGACAACCTTGCAGGCAGGAAAGTGAAAGCAAAGTCGCTCAGTCGTGTTCAACTCTTTGCGACCCCGTGGACTGCAGCCTACCAGGCTCTTCCGTCCATGGGATTTTCCAGGCAGGAAGACGGGGCAAAATGTACACAGGAGACAATGTACGGAATGTATGGAAAACTTTGACATAGTGAGGATTGCCTCAGAGTGCTCTTACTGCCACAAACATTTGTTTAGCATCTCCTACTGTCAGGCTCTGGGCTTTGCTGGTGGCTCAGACTGTAAAGAATCTGTTTGTAATGCCAGAGACCCAGGTTCAACCCCTGGGTTGGAAAGATCCCCTAGAGAAGGGAATGGCAACACACTCCAGTATTCTTGCCTGGAGAATTTCGTGGACAGAGGAGTCTGGCGGGCTAGAGTCCGAGGAGTCACAAAGAGTAGGGCATGACTGAGGGACTAACACACACACATACACACACACACACACACACACACACACACACACACACTGCCAGGCTCTTCCGGAATATGGAGTGTTCAGGTACTGGCCCCTGCGGAGCACAAGGTCAAACATCTCAAGTAGAGAAGGGAATTCTTCCACTAGGTTAACAAAAATGCTAAACTATTGCCCCAAAGCTATTCTGTGAAAAAAATAGCATCTTCTCCAAAGTAAATTTTTGATGTTACCAGTGCATTATTTACAGGTAGGAAAAGCAAAGTAAATGTTAGATTTAAATAAATGCATTGAAACCGGTAATGAGCAGACGTTTGAAATCTTCAAGTGTAGCACTCCATGAAAATCGTGAGAATTTCTAGCTTTAATTGATTCTCGCTTTAGCACTTGGAGTAAGTGTAAAGGCATTCATAAAAATATATATATAACCTATATGTGAAGCAAAATGTAATTTCACAATTGTGATTGCTTTATATAAATCTCTGAAAAATCCTTACTCATACCTTTGCTTTTTTCTGACAGATGTTAGCTAGTTTTCTATTTTTTTGTCTTTGGGGCACAGGTAAAGCAACGAGGATTTCTACAGGCTATCTTATGGTGAATCCAGTTTATATCTCTGTCTATGTCTTGCTATATCATCAGTATTTAAAATTCCAGTAAGTGTAAAGAAAAACTTCTTACTTGGTAACCAAACTGAATCTTCTCACTGGAGGAACATAGGTGGCAAATAGCCATAAGTAACATAGTGGAATCATTTCTCTCTTGGGAATCAAGGAGATGTCTATGTTTAAGCATCTCAACAAGCGTGAAGTACAGACTGCCCACAGAGATACCTGTGCACAGCCCCCCAAGAGGTCCTGATCAAGAATAGCTGCTCCACTTCACCTTAACTTAGAGCAATTGTCAATAGTGATATTTTCTCATGGTTGGAATTAAGCAATGATAGCCATCTGGATATAATATAGTTTATTGAATCAATCTTTCACAGTTCATGTTTAAAATGGTGGATTCCATTTTAATTACCTGGATTATCTGATTATTTATTTTGGATAAATTTCAAGCAGTAGAATTGCTAGTACAATATATACACATTTTCAAGGTTTTTGACCTATAGGGCATTTTCTTGCTTCTTTTCTTCAGGGAAAAAAAAAAAAAAAACCTTAAACAGCACTGTATAAGTCACTGCTAAATAGGCTTTTGAACTTTGTTATATTATTAAGATAAACTTCTCCTTTACATATTTTAAATTATAATAAGAGAAAGTAATAACATTTTCCTAAAACTATCATCACAGAATTTCACTTCCCAACATGAGGCTCTGCATTTCAGCAACTATGGATCCTTCTAGCTTGTCTATCTCCACAAAGGGAAAGTCAGAATTTAGACAGTTTCCACCCAGCTTCTTTACTGCATCTGTGTCTTTGCTCATGTCATTCTTGGTCTGACAAGGGCCACAATCCATCTTCTCAATCTTTTTCTCAATCCATCCCCCTTCCGTATAGAGTACAAGCCTCCCCACCCTCCCACCTCACTGCCTCTCTGACTCCAGCCCTGGTTGCCACTTGCTCTACTCCTCAGACCTAGGACTGCATCCTGGCAAACCAGAGGATCCCCACACTGCGTAAAATACAGTTACTAATGTATTATGGCTGAATAGATTCCAGAAGGAAAGCATTTATCACCTACTCTTGAAAAATGACTGTCAACTGGGTAGTTCATCCCTTCCCTTGACCACTTCACTCTTTGTCATTAGGGGAAAAAAAAAAGTCTCAATAAAAATAAATAGCTCAGAAAATAATCACCTTAGTCATTAAATATATGAAATTTTCTGTTATTTCATGATGATGGTGACCACATTGATTTCCATGCTTTTAAGACCTTGAAATTTGTCTTAAATTTTCACAAGTCATTGTCAAGCTATGACTCACCCAAAAGTCATTATTTTTCAAATAATTACAATTTCTCAACTGTAGAGGAGGAATCCTTTTAAATGTAATGAAACAAAAAATTAAATATCTTCATTTAGAAAAGGCTCTAGTATAAAGTAGTTGTCATTCCCAACATAATTCTTTCTACTTTCTCATCATATAGATATACAGACACATCATCCACAAATAAGCCCTTCATTTAAAATGATTATTCTATTATCATTATGAAAAAATTGTCATGTACCTACTGAGTAGTCATCTTTAATTTCAGTTCATTTGAGCCCTCCTTTCCCTATAAATACAGAAATTTGTTCTTGAAATGTGCAAGCATTTAATTTCAATTGTTGAAAGTTGAAATTTGTCCTCCTATTACCTGTCAGATCTTTGTATTGTACCACTCTCATGCCCAGGCTTTCCTAATAACCAGAAGCAATATTAGACTAAGCCTGAATTTTGGAACAATTTTATCTGTGACTTATAAGTTTAACAGCTCTAAACTTATCAGTCTCAATGAGGACAAGATTTTTAAACTTACTGTTTTCTTTGGGAGTTTTTCCATGAAGACCATCACACACAAAAATGTAGTAGAAACATTACTACAAATAAGGACTATATATGAAAACATTTTCAAGTGCTGGATATAATTGTTTCTACTTGGGTTTCTGAAATAAATACTCAAATGTGGCCTCTTAAGTTACAGCTACTCTAAGGGAAAACCAGAAACAGAACCCAGCAATCTTGTTCATTTTTCTGTGCAAAGACATATTTCCCATGCAGTTGAAGAAAGTCCTCATCTGATCGGTTTGCTAAGTTAACTACAAATTAACTTCCTGAAGACTGAGTTCAAGTCTGTATAAAGTGACTGCTTCTTTCTCAAAGATTTTCAACTTCCAAACTTTAAAAGCAAAACAAATTCTTGACCATATTTGACAGTGAAATAAGTACACAGGATTCCATCATGCTTATCCTTTAAATTTTTTTATCTTTCTTTATAGCAAGCAAAAGGAAATAGGTGTAACTGGGAAAGTAACTTTCTCCTGTTTTTCTCCTTTTACTTCGTTTGCTCTCTTTCTTCTTCCTTCGTTTCTCTCGGAAGAGTTAGACTGTGTGAGAACACCCCCTGGGTAGCAACTGCAGTGGAATTGTGCCTTAACGGTGCCCTGTGAGTACTTAGAGCGACACAGCTCACAGTCTCTGGGTTCCTTCTGCTCGTCACTTGGTTACGCTTGGCATCAGACTTGGCCAAAGTGAACGGTCTTCACGCCCACCGTGGCAGGACCTAGCAGCCCGGGGCTCTGAGCAGTTGTGTCTCTTTCCCAGACGAAGGGAACTAAGGCTAGAAGTCCTGTCCTTCCACTGCAGATGCTCAGCAAACTGGAGTGCACCAGTAATCTGAGAGGAAGCCAGGCTTCTTTTAATTACCAACCACTCCGTTCACTTCCTGTTGGTTCTGCCTCTGTACCTGGAGTTCACGCAACTTAATTCACATGATTTAAATAATCATCAAAACCTTTCCTGCTTCAGCACTTTCCACCTTTCTCTGGAAGTGCCTACATGTTTGTCGACATTTATAACTGCGAGTGCCTGAAGTCAAGTTTCGGTTCCAGCAAATGGTGGGGGAGAGGAGACTTTAAAACAAACTGATCAGACATTGGAACAACAAAGACGAGAAGATTAAGGCAGTCTGTGAAGATGAAAGTGTAAAGAAATCTTGGGGGAAAATAGCTGGAGAGAAGCCTTTTAAAAATCAAACAGAAAAACTCTCATCAGTTGGCTCTTATTCCTTGTTTTTCCGGCTTTCTTTTTAAAACGTCTTAGCAATGTGTGCAAGGAGTTTTATTTATCAAGTCAGATCTACCATTCTGTAAATACATTTTTAAGAAGAAGTAACAGGAAAGTAGGTTCCTAACCCTTCAGTAGTTTCCCCAAAGTTTTTAGCATTGTTGTCACTAGAAAAACACATAATTTGAGAACATTTTCCAGCAACATTACATTGAACTGAAAGGAAACCTGTGTGCCTGTGTGGAAAAGCTTAGTTGCTTCTCCTATACTGAGCTTGACTGTGCACACATAGAGAACTTATGACATATTCCCTTGTTATGTATACAGTTTTTTGTTCAACAATGCCAAAAGTGATAGCTTGGAGACTGAGAATTATGCTGACAGTCACCTGTCATTCATTGTCCTTTATTCTGACAACCTCAGGCATTCAGGCATGGATTTATGGGTTTTCCCCCCTTTCGCTTTATTTTTAAAGGCATTGGGGGATGGGAGAGAATATCAGAGGATTCAGTCTTGAATAGACTTTTGTTTTGCTCTTTCTTTTACCTCTTGACTGTGTCAAATGCACTGTGTCTCTCATGCAGTTTCTCTCTTTAGAGAGCCTCGGCTGGGCAAGCTAGTTAGTATTCAGAGACAAGCAAAGAGGATGAAATTCTTGTCTCTGCTTGCTGAGACTGCAAATAAGCAATTACGCTAAAAGCAACATATCGGAGAAAGAAGGCCATCGCAGACATCACTGTTGACTGGAACCTGCCAATATAACTTTAAGATTGCAAAAACTTCATAGCAGGGAGAAATAGTCACTTAGAGGTACATAAGTTGGTTAAGACACTAAGTCACTATTCGTTACAGGCATTTCTGCTGTGTAATGTACTCTGTGAACTGTAAGATTTTCCATTTAATCTTGTTTACTTATTGTAATGAGAAACAAATGGTGAAATTAGCAATGGTGATAGAAAATTCAACCTTTTATTGTACTGCATGTTATGAGAATGTTTCCTAGATGAGCATGTCACTCCCATTTTCATTTGAGCTCACTTTAAAGAATTGTAATGGAAGGCTGAAGGTTACAAACCGTTTTTATGTCTGACCAAGCAATATTGTACAGCTCTGCTGAATAGTTATATGTGAGGTTTACACACTATACACCAGCATTTGCTGGTATACATGCACCATCATTGATATGTGGAATAATTTTTAAGAATCTTTTTCCATCGTTTAACATAGAGATTTTATGCTGGTATCTAGCAATTGACGCATTTCCTATGCAATTACTCTGCAATCACATGCAGTTACTCTGTTACTAAACCGGGGTTACCTAATTCCATTTTGTGCTAGACCAATCTCCAGTGAGCCCTCAAGATGGTCCAGTTGCCGGGAAGTAGCAAGTAGACTTTTTCTTGATTTGATATATTTAATCCAGCCCTTCTTTTCCTCTTTCCACCCCCATCCTTCCAAATCACGTTTCCCCAAAATTTAGAAATGCTAGCCTGATGAATTTATTTTTACATAGTCTAAGCCAGGAAAAAGAAAGGAATTTGGATTATTGACATTCTTTACCGGAACTACAGTAGACTAGAGTTAGCAGAAAAAACTGCTAATCATCACAGTTTTCGTGTTGGAAGCAATTTGCCTATAATTAGTAAGTTGATAAATACCAACAAAATGGGTGCTAAAACGAACAACTCTTGTGCTGAGAGACATTTGACTCTACATTACACTTCGCATTTTTATATTTGCAGCGCTACATTTTGTTACAAAGAGCAACAACTTTAGTGGCAGCTGAAACACTCTAATCTGTCTTCTGAAGGGAAGCAGGCATACATCTTAATAGAACAACTTCTCTTACAAAATATATCTGTTTTTTTCAGGAGTAAGCAGTGCAGGATAAGAAAAGAAGTTGGTCTTTATTTTATGTAAAGTGGTGGCAAAACATGGAAGATTTATTTTGCCAGATAATGAAGTGCCATTACATGTAACATGAAATGGTGTCAGTGTTCCAGGGTGTATTCTTCATTGATAATACCAAATTCAATACCAAATTCACATTTGTTTGTAGATATGGTCTCTACATTTCATATGAAATGATTGTTGTGTTAAATGTTTCAACTCCATATAGACACACACTGGGGCCATTTTTGTTCAATGTAAACACTGAAATGTGTATAGTGTGCTAAAACGTGAGACAAATGTTTAATTCAAGTAAACAAGATATAGTATCCTGTATCTTTGAATCAAATATGATTACATGTCTGAAGTGTTTTAATAAAAGCTTTTAGCTTTAGCAAGTGTGTAAACCATAATAGGTACATTTTACATAATAAATAAGGGGATATAAGAGCTTTAAGAGTGGTATACTGAAATTCTGACTTTCACGGTGAGAAAATCATAATGCCATAGTATATTCAATATATATGATCTTATAGAACAAAAGAGATTATCCTGAGAAGGAGATTATAAGGGTATAAATAAATTTATGTGAATGTGGTTGGGAAAAAATACATCTTTCTAGTGCTTCCTAAAATGGTAACTGATGTTTTTAGACATAATTTTAGGGGCACCCTCATCTAAGGTCACTTTATAGGTAGCTTCATTAGCACATGTGGTTATCAGAGATCTTAACAACAGTTTCATACTGGAGACCAGATATTAAGTAGGTTGATTACTAATTATAAAAATCTTCTAACATAATCTTTAAAATATATTCTTGCATTTTAATATATTTGATCAAGTTTTCTTTCCTTTCCTCTTTAAAAAGAATATCTTTGGTATTCCTTGATACTAGATACTAGATTCTTGGATACTGAATGTGATGACAAAAAATGACCACCAGCAAAATAAATACATATTTTTCTTTCCCTCCTCAGAACATTCTTTAGTGGGTGGTAAAATATTTAAACCATTTCAAAGTCATGTAAACTATCCCAAATATGTCAGGGGAAGAAGAAGAGGCTGCAATTCATTAGCTGTTTGTAATGAATCAACATGAAAGTTAACATTTTCAAGGCCCAAGTAGCTTTATTTCATTTATAGTTCATATCAATAATTTTATACCATAAACATCTTGTTTATTTGAGATATAGCATATCTTTGATTAGTAACAATTATTATGAAATGAAGAGGCAAAGATTTTGAGAAAGTGTAAGTTGTATTTTATATTTCTGAAGTATTTATCCCATTCCATTTATTATATTCAGTTCAGTTCCGTTGCTCAGTCGTGTCCGACTCTTTGTGACCCCATGAATCACAACATGCCAGGCCTCCCTGTCCATCACCAACTCCCGGAGTTCACTCAGACTCATGCCCATCGAGTCAGTGATACCATTCAGCCATCTCATCCTCTGTCGTCCCCTTCTCCTCCTGCCCCCAATCCCTCCCAGCATCAGAGTCTTTTCCAATGAGTCAACTCTTCACATGAGGTGGCCGAAGTACTGGAGTTTCAGCTTTAGCATCATTCCTTCCAAAGAAATCCCAGGGCCGATCTCCTTCAGAATGGACTGGTTGGATTTCCTTGCAGTCCAAGTTTTCTTCATATCAATCCTGACTGAAACTTGGACTGAAGTTTCATTCAACATACTTGTTTTTGTGTGCAAAATCACTTCAGTTGTGTTTGATTCTTTGTGATCCTATGGACTGTAGCCTGCCAGGCTCCTCTGTTCTTGGGACTCTCCAGACAAGAATGCTGGAGTGAGTTGCCTTTGCCTTCTCCAGGAGATCTTCCCAACCCAGGGATCGAAACCCTTTCTCCTGCGTCTACTGCATTGGCAGGCAGGTTCTTGACCACTAGCACCACCTGAGAAGCCCAATACATACTTTTAATGATGATTTATTTATAAAATAGGGTGAAAATTCATTTTGTACATCTAAGTTTTTCATGCTATACTGTTTGATAAAAAACAAAGTGATTATTTTGACATTTAAATTTAATTTTGTCACTCCTTTTAAAAAGCCTTACTCTTATTTTCCAAAATCAAGAACAATACATTCCAAGAGAATCTGAGATTAAAAAGTGAAGCCATGCAACTTGGATCTGGTCAAATTTGATGTGATTTGTTTTCACTAATATATTATTAAGTAAATAATATTTATTGTAAGTCTTTCTTTCAACATATGACTCCATTTAAGAGACAGCAATATTTTGCAAGTGGCATAAAACCTATCTTTGTGGAATATTCATTCCTTTCTAAAACAAAAGTTACATGTAGTAAGCTGCAAGAGTCTCTTTGTGCTTGGTTCATCCCAACCTTTTTTGCCATTCAAAAACAATGCTGACACACGCATGAAATGACAGATAGCATTAGTGTAATAAAGGAGTTAAACCAAACCCAAAGCATAGTCATAGATTAAATTGTTTTTAAAGATACTGACCTAAGCACCTCTATGAGATGTTATTAGTAAAATATGAAGAAGAAGAAAAAAGACATTTGGAAGTGAGATGTGCTCTCCTTTATAAGCCTGCATAATCACTGATTTCCCATCATGTTTGCTCATGATGCCTTTGTCAGATATTATTTCTTGTCTTTTTGGCAAAGGAGAGGTTTCAAAGCCTTTTTTTCCTGCATGTGGTGGCTGCCACCCAGGCTCAGACCCAGGCTCCCAGGGCTACAGCAAAATGTCCATACAGCTTTTGTTTTAAAAAAAAATTCTTCTAACCAGCTCTTCCTATCCACTCACCAGGTC
The DNA here is from genome assembly GCA_006410615.1 of Neotragus moschatus. Classification (NCBI taxonomy): domain Eukaryota; kingdom Metazoa; phylum Chordata; class Mammalia; order Artiodactyla; family Bovidae; genus Neotragus; species Neotragus moschatus. Next base: position 1,049,243 of record SJYA01001072.1, on the reverse strand, counting down.
AACATAATATGTTTTACCAAAAGAAACAGTCTAACATTTCAACATCAACTTCAAACATCAGAACTGTAACTTAGTGACGATTTTTTTCACTGGGACCCTGGTGTAGAATAACTTTTGCCCACTCTCCAGAATGAAATTTCATACAACTGCTATGTCATTTTCCCTAGTAAGTGATGATTTTCTAGAACTTGATGATTTACAAGGCTTTTCTAAAATGGTTAGCATATCCAAGTAGGGACTTCCCAACACACAGTAAGTCCATCCAGAGTAGGATGTAGCAGGTTTATTTTTCAACTGTTTACTTCTTCTGAAAAGTTAATTGAAAAGGCTATGGTTATGGTAAAGCTTTTCATATCAGCAACCAAATATGGGAAGAGAAATCATTGTAAAACCATACAGTCGTAGGACTATTTTCTATGCAGATCCAACTACGCAGAGAACTATTCAATTAGGCCCCATGGTTACTTTTAATGAGGGCTGTTGAGGAATAAGTGGAAACATCTGTTAGCCATGAACCACCACAGTGGCTACACAAGAAAAAAAAAAAAAGTTCTTGCTTCTATTGATTGGGACTGGTCTTCACGGAACATTCTTATTAGTATGCTTAGAACAACCATGCACATCTCTAAGCCAAATTAATTATTCTTGGCGTTCCCAAGAGATAACCCTACAGTCATTTTTTAACCAAAGGCAGGGAGCAGGGCAGCCTTTCTTTGTACGTATTTTATTCTGGTTAGCAGTGCCTAATTGTCCTACTGTAGGTTGCCCTATTTCACCAGCTACAGTCTGAATTCATTCTCATCCTCTCCTTAAAAGTTTGAAACCCCCTAGTGACAGGAATATTAATGTGCCAACACTGTCATATCTATTTCAGCTCATACATATGCAATGTCTTTGTTTTCAAAGATTTATGTCAGACTTTGCTGAAGTGAGGTATGCTACCATTTTAGATAATAGCATGCCAAAGTGATGTTATCAGCCACACGCAGCACTCACTCAGGCAAACGGGAAGAGCATCCATTCCTTCATGGCTTAAACTCATAGAAACTGTTATTTATCCTTATTTGATGAGAAAATCTTTCAGGGGGAAATGGTGTATTTTTTTTGAAGAAGATTATGGCCATCCTGTGGATTATCTTTTAATTAAGAATGGGTGATTTGTGCCCACTCTGCTGTAGCAAACATCTTGCTGCTAATGAAGTTTAAAAAGACTTACTTTATTTAATCACAGCTAATCACCAGGGTAAAATGTGGAATTTTCTTTGATCCTCCATGTATTGTGGTAATCCCTTTGGCAGATAACATCTCCTCAAAATATTTTGAGTTTTTCAGTCGGTCACATCTTAGCAAGGGTGGAACGATCTTACACTAAAGAATCTCTTTCATTCCTTCTGTAGTTACCTATCCTGACATAAAAATTACATAAAATTGTATTACAAATTTCCGGTGGTCCTTTAGACAAAGAATGTTGAAGTCTTCAAATATTTGACTCTTTTACTTCATCCAGTAGTCAGAATAGGGTTCTTTCCTCTTGGTTGATGATTAAATAGACGTTATTAGACAGTATCAAAGTACCAGGCACTGTATTGGGTGCTAGGAAAAAAAAAATATGAAGAGAATGAAGACCCACAAGAAACCATCCTTTAAAGATGAACTGTGTTCACTTTCCATTACACTGAGTCCGTGTGGACATAAATAGGTAAACATGCTTAAAACCCAGGAATTGTCTTTTCCTTGGTTTAAGATCAGGAATTGCTTTGTCATTGATTTGGGTTTTTTTCTCATGATCAGATTAGAATTTCTCTACTACTTGAACCTTCTAGGATAAAGCACGGCTCTCCTTTTTATTTTGTTTCTCTCTTGTGTCTTCCTTTTGGAATCAAGTGCAGTATATTATCCCATTTCCTGGCTTTACTCTTCCGTGAATCTCCAAGAAAATGATTTTAAGAGCTCATATATATGTCCATTATTTCAGGTGATATCTGCCTCTGATTTTTTATCTTTTTAAATACCAAACTTAATCATTTCTACCAAATGTAATGACTAAAGTGTAATTCTTTGGTATGCTTCCTAATATTTACTCTTTAGAATTTTTTTTTTTTTTTCTGAAACACAAGCCCATCTCCCAAATTAGAGAGGTTTTTGTTTTTATTCTCTAAGAGGTCATCTTTCTTTTAATCACACCCCACCCTTACCCCCACCCCCCTCCCCGCCTATAACCTTCAGTCCATGTGATTGAGAAGATTTAGTCTTTTTAGATCTAAAGACCCTGAAGGGCAGGTCCTACTGACTCCCGGAGGGGGAGAAGCACCACCAGAGTGGAGAGCAAAGAGGACAATGGGAGACCTGCGTTGGGTGGAAGGGGGCAGCTGCTTCCGAACAGAGCAGAGGGAGGCTGCTTTCAATTGAAAAACAAAACTTTCTTGGAAAATGATCTCAAACTAGTCAATAGGAGAGAAATCTAGGTTCATGACTTCACAACTAGCTGTTTCAAGAATGTAAAAATCAAAATCCAGCCGTTCTCTGAAAGTGAATTCTCACCAAAGCAAATAATTTCTTTCGAAGCTGTGTTAACAATCTACTAAATCATTAACCCTGTCATTTTTAACTTAAATAAAAGAATCATCTATGTGGAACTGTTGGCTCCAAATATTTTGTACTTAGACAAATTCGAACTTCTATGAACTCTTTCGGATTTCAGGAGCAGATTTGTTATCAAATCAGTACACAGGTCTACCAGGCACTTAGGGTTCCTATCAGACAACAGTGAGAACTCTCTTCCCATCACTTGCGTTTGAATGCTGAAATGCATCTCACCTCTGCATACTCCGCATTGTCCCACATCCAAGGAATAACTGATCTGCCTCTTTACTCAGAGCTCCTGACATCCTAGTAGTAATCAATTAGACTTACAAAGTGATGAAAGTTGGATGAAGCGGTTCCAAAAGTGCAACTCATGTCTTCAAAAAAATTAAACATCATTATAAAGTAGGAGAAGCCAAATAGAACTTGCGGTTGGTGCCTGTAATGCATTACACATCTGCAGTTTTGTCTCCACTGGGATGTGGGGTTGTGCTGAAGTCACATCCTGATAACATCTGCACGTTACTGATAGCTTTTGCTTTATCCTTTATGGTCCGCTGATGAGAGATTCTTCAACATCCCTTCAGTCATCAAGACCCCAGTTGAATTTCTTTGCTTGTGACAGCCTTAAAGGTGGTCTCATTTACATTTGAGAAAATGTCACAATATAGGAAGATATTTTCAGTTTGATGTTTCATCCCTTCCTTTTTTTATCTGGATGCTAGTTTTAGCTTTTCAAATGAATGTGGATCTCAAAATAGATTTTCCATGAAATACATTTTGTCTGAATTTTGAAACACCATGTCTACAGCAGAAGTTTTTTTTTTCCTCAGAAAGTTTTCAACAAGGAATGGCACCTCTCCTTCTACTTGTACTGCAACATCTAAGACTGCATTGGAACACAGAATGTACAACTGTTTTAAAGGTCAAGTATTGACAGGATCTGAGCTGCTTTTACTTTGCTAATGACCCCAATTACATTGGAGCTGAGTAAATAGACAATAAAAAGTGGCATCAACATATATAGAAAAAAGTGTTTATTTTACATTTCCAAGACAATTGGTAAGTCCCTCTCCTGCTCAAGAGAGGTTGGATGACCTAGAAGTTTTAAAAGATAGAACCGTGAAAAGCAATATATTGTATTTTGGTAAATAATCTTAGCATATCTGAAAGGATTATTTATACTGCTGAATATATCTTTATAGATGCAGCAAGGCAGTGATTAACAGCAATATATAAAAACTTTAAAAGCCCCATTACCCATACATTTCAAAATGATTTTTGATTTTGAGTTTTAATTTTCTAGATCAAAATTTTTCTTTGGCTACCAGGAATTCATAGAGTTGACCAAGTTGTTTAACTGACATCCTTTTTAAGAATTGAGTCATTAAACAGGTCTGTTTTAATTTCAAAATATTTGGAGATTTTCAAATGTATCACTGCTTTCTAATGTAATTCTACTGTGGTTAGAGAATATATACTCTTTAAAAATATCCTTTGGTCTATCCTATTATCCACCTTGGAGAACTTTCAGTATAAACTTGAATGTATATTTTGTAGTCTTGGGCAGGTGTTCTATAAATACTATTTTGTCCAAGAAGCTTGATAGTACAGTTCAAATTCTTCATATTCTTGTTGATGCTTTTGTCTATATGTTCTATCAATTATTGAGAGTGGAATATTAAAAATGCTCAATTATGATTGTGGATTTGACTCTATCTTTGTTTTACAAATTTTGAGCCTCTTTTTATTAGGTGAATACACATTTAAAATATGTCTTCCTGATGAATTGACCCTTCTATCATTATGAAATGCCCTCTTTATTTCTGGCAGTACCCTTTGTCTGAGGTCTACTTTGTCTGATATTAATATACGCACACAGCTAGGAAACACAGATTTTATTTCTAAGTGTCTGGCTACATTTGTGGGTGAAATATTTAGAAAGAGTGCATCAGCGTACCTGTCATCTTGTATTCCCATAAAGATCAACCACAGGGGAGAGTTTACCGTTTCTTCTGGGTAAGCCACAGTCTTCGGGGTAAGCCACAGCCTTCTGAAACTCGAGCAGTGAGGCAAGGAGACGTTAACCCATGTGAAAAATGAGTGAGGATGTAATATGAAATAAACCAGAATATAATCTTATTACTTAGAAAAACCATATCTGTGATTTTTAAGTTATTGTAACATTTCCTGGAATCTTGAACTCAGTTATGAGCTGTTGTGGGTTGAATAGAATCCCCCCAAAATTCACATTCAGCCAGAACCTCAGAATGTGACCTTATTTGAAAATATGTATCCATATATATTTTTTGTTGTTGGAATTTACCAAAAATACAATACTATCTGATTTTTCCCCACTCCCTTAGATAATGCTCTTTTTGTTTCTGAACTCACACAGGGAAATATTTTTATGGATTCTTAAAAAAGACTACTATGCAATGTGTACATACTCTTATAATAATTCCACTTCAAGTTTGGCCAAAGAAATGTATTAAATGTATTACTTTAAATATTAAGTGTCTTTGATAGACACAGGGGATAACACATAAAGTTATAGTATTAATGAAAATAATAAATGCAAACCAGTTCTAATTTTGTAGGGGAAAATCATGACTGGAGTATTTACCAACTGCTGTAGAATAAATACTCCCATCATGAGTTTCAATTTACCATCTTAATGCCACTAAACACAGTTGGGAAGAGATGTGGAGTAATACATAATTTATCTTATTTGAACCATACAGATATATGTGACCTCAAATGCATAGATAACTAGGGTAAAATGAGTATGAAGTGAATAGTTTTGTGTTTATTACTTTTATTTTTGTATAAATTATTTAATTCTAAGTTTACATAATTCCATTTTTAATTATGATTATATATAAAAACTAACCCACAAAAATCCTGAAACCTTGGCAGTTGGCTTTTACAAGCCAGTACAATCTGGCTGCAGGACAGCACTGCTTATCACTTACCTAGTTTTGCTTATCATTCATCTAGTTGGTACAGTGGTTTTCTGCTAATTCTTTCTGGTTTTCCTTTTCTTTTCTCCTCCTATGAAACTATCTCACATACAGTTTTCAGACACCATGAGGATGCTTAACTCCTGCTCAAACACTGAGAACCACAGAATAAAGTCTGAACTTCAGACTGTCTACCATTCAGGAATCTTGATCTGGACCTTGTAAATATTTTTCAGCACTCAACTTCATGTTATAATTTACCCTGCATGCAAGCTAAGCCACTTTATTTGTGTCCAACTCTTTGAGACTCTATGGACTGTAGACTGCCAGCCTCCTCTGTCCATGGGATTCTCCAGGCAGAATACTGGTGTGTGTCGCCATTGTCTTGTCCAGGAGATCTTCTCAGCCCAAGGACTAACCCCAAGACCCTTACATCTCCTGCATGGGCAGATAAATTCTTTACCATTAGTGCCACGTTGGTTCAGTTCAGTTGCTTAGTTGTGTCCGACTCTGCGAGCCCATGGATTGCAGCACACCAGGCCTCCCTATCCATCACCAACTCTCGGAGTTCACCCAAACTCATGTCCATTGAGCCTGTGATGCCATCCAGCCATCTCATCCTCTGTCATTCCCTTCTCCTCCCACTTTCAATCTTTCCCAGCATCAGGGTCTTTTCAAATGAGTCAGTTCTTTGCATCAGGTGGCCAAAGTGTTAGAGCTCCAGTTTCAGCATCAGTCCTTCCACTGAATATTCAAGACTGATTTCCTTTAGAATGGACAGGTTAGAAATCCTTGCTGTCCAAGGGATTCTCAAGAGTCTTCTCCAACACCACAGTTCAAAAGCATCAATTCTTCGGCACTCAGCTTTCTTTATAGTCCAACTCTCACATCTATACATGACTACTGGAAAAACCATAGCTTTGACTAGACGGACCTTTGTTGGCAAAGTCTCTGCTTTTTAATAAGCTGTCTAGGTTGGTCATAACTTTTCTTCCAAGGAGCAAGCATCTCTTAATTTCACCTGGGAAGCCCATATTTGATGTATAGGTGCAGCAGAACTGAAGGGTACATGGAGGAAAGAGGCAGGAAGTAAGATGTGAAGGTTAGGTAGAAAGCTTCTAGGACAAGAAACTTGAACTTCATTCTGCAGGAAATTTTAAAAGCATTCCTCCAAATCAAACAATTGAATAGTTATAGATTTGTACCATATAATAAATACCAAACGTATTGTAGCAAGAGTATTTAAATTACTATGTATGTCTTCCAGGGCAATGCTGCTCAGCCTTTATTACCTACTTACTCTTCATACACACCTAACTTATCTTTTCCCATGATTCTCATTGACTCCACTGATTGACGACTTCATGCATCTCACAGAGCACTGTATGGACCCTGGCACAAGTCATTAGTTTAACAAGTACCATCAGGGGCATCAGAGTGCGATTCCCCTCCCATTACCATATGGATACCACATGCAGTTAGCTGACTTTAGAGGAAATGGGAGTTTAGCCATATTGTTTCTGAAACAAGCTAGGGTGAGAGAAGTGGATTATCACTAGTTACTGCCACTAGTATTACAATGAGAACTCTGTTCACTGAGAATATATATCCCACATTACTAGATGAGCCCATGGCAGAAACTAGAATTCAAAAGTAGAATTCTTTCTACTAAGCCTATCCAAGACTATTTTAATTCATCTATTAATAATACTTCATCAAGAATAAAACACTAGAAACAGATATAAAATGAGATAGGCTGGTGGACCAGCAGCAATAAGTTGGAACTCTTTCGGGGAAACTGGGATGTATTGTTACCCTACTACTGAGCTTTACTCCAGTGGCCAAATAAATTGATTTCAATTCCCAAATTACACATTGTTTTCAGACGATGTGTGGGCACACATTTTATTAATGTGTGATATTGCTGGCAGTTTTTAGATGGTAATTTTCTGTTCCAAATTCCAAGATGTCCTTTTTGTATCTGTATATTTTTGCCTCTAATGAGAGAGGCTTGCCAACATTCACCGCAGTCTTTACTACACGTTCAAAAACTGTTCATTCTTAAACACGCTAAAGAATACTGGAGAAGGTATACATTTTGGAGGGAAGATTTCAGTTTTGAGCAAATCAAAATTGAGGCGTCTAGTAGACATGTGTCGGAATTTAAGTAAGAAACTGCATATGTGAATCTGGGGTTCAGGAGAGGGCTCTGTGCTAAAATGTAGATTTGACAATCAGTTAATAAGATTTTTTGAAAACATGGGTGTAAGTAGCGTGTTTGCAGGGAGAGTGAGTAGCGTGAGAGGGCTCAAGTGTAGCACACTGAGAAACAACGTATATTTATATACATATCTAAAGGGCCTGGTACTGCACAATTCATTTTTAGCTTGGCATAAACACTTCTTGAGTTATGTGCTGAGGCTGCAGTAAACATCGACCCCAGAACTGCTCTCTCTAGGCGGGCCCAGCAGTCATATTTTCCCATATAATCCCACTTCTGGCCATGAAGGCTAAGCCAAGTCTTATAGCTGGGCATTCACTTTGAGCCAGTTGAATCACACATGGTGCAGAAGTATAACTGGATTATGATATCTAAACTCCAGGATGGTAGAGCAGCCATATTCTCTATCAAGTGAGTATGGGCAACATGAGAACCGAGAAACATGGAAACTGACCACTTTCTGGGTTTCCTAGTATAGACATTTCTGTTCTTGATTCAGCTTTTAATTTATGCTGCAACTGTTAATCAAGTTCTTCCATGTGCCAACAGTAGTCATGGCCACAGTGATAAAGAAATAAGTTCCATCGCCTCTTGGAGCATCCCTTGCTATATTCTCTTTCTTAGAATCCTGTATCTCCTTCAAATAAATCTCTTGATTCAACACTAGCTCTGGTGGACTTTTATTGATACAAACCAAGAACCCTAAGCCTATATATGTCTAATATTCGTGTCCTCCACAGAATAAACCATGGTAATCTTAATCCATCATCTCTCATTGATGCCCAATAAATGTTTCTGCAACTAATATCTAATTAATCAGTAAATCGATTGCTATGTAGTTTCAATAATCCTATCATTCCCACTGTGACTCTAGTATCACCTTCTAGGAGTAAAGAATCTTGTAGCAAAAATGCTGCTTCTCTCAAACATTCTAGTGTCTAAACTACTTTAATCAGAACATTCTAGCTTGTTTACTTCAGGAAGAAGAAAACCCTGTAAGCAGAGAAGTTCTGAGAAGCAGATGGACATCAAACTTATTTGCATGTTTCCAAGTAGCATTTCAAGCATGTTGCCCTACTTAAATTACTATGAGAAAGCCAAATCCATTTCTCACCATATTAGTTTATTGTTAACCATCTTTAAGGATAGCTTTATGCCACTTATTTTTATCTCACTTATTGAACGGTTACATCAGCTGGAAACATGTTATCCTGGGAACAGTTAAGTCATAGGTGATTATGATGTCTAGTCATCCCTTTACTGTTGCAAAACATTTCCTCTAACCCAAAGTCCTGAGGCAAAGAGTGATATGAACACAAAATTCACAGAAGATACCGTGAAGCGTAGCTCTTACTTAGCACTGGACAACGGAAATTTCCATGAGCATTGATGGAATGAAATTAGAAGCCTGGTACTATCAGCCTCCATAACTTTTGGAAGTTTAGTAAAATCCCCTAACCTTGATCCTCAAACTTGTCCCCTAGGGTTGCTTGAGCATTCAGTAATGCAATCCAAGTAGCTTATTTCGCCCACTAGTTTGTTCAAACAAACAAACAACAACAACAAAAAATGTTAGCTATTATTATGTTTATTGCTATGAAATTTGTTTGCACCAAGATTAAAAGTAAAGATGAGAGCAGGAAATGATGTACGAAGGTAGCCAAAGATCCTGGTAACCATAGGCCCCATGCCATTCTTCAGTGCACAACACCCTCAGACTCCACACATGAAAACCTGTCTCTCAACCGTGCATTCAGGTTTGAAAGAGTAAGCTAAAGATGTCTGTTGTCTCTTCTATACAAAATCTGTAGTGTGACACTCTGTTCTTAACATAATCACATCACTGATTAAGCATCTATGGATTATATTCTTTGAACTCTTTGTCCTAATAGTGGAATTGAACTGGACCGAATTCTGCCTTCCATCTGGCAAGGAGAAAGTGAGTGAATCTGTGAAGATTTCAGTGTTGTCTTCGAGGTTCTCAACCTTCCATTTATGTTCCTCTTTCCTTGTCTCAATGGTAATTCCACCCACATATGCAGAAGCATTGATTTTTCGAAGTTTCTTTCTACTATCTTTCCCCCTACACACGCTCATCAAAAAGGAAGAGATCTAATGTCTGCCATTTATAGATGCTAACTGATTGATTGACTGACGACACTTGAGTGTGAATGAGTTTCTGTAAATGCCTAACCATAGTCAGGCCTGTGTATTTTAAGCCTTTTGTCTCTAATTATGGAATGAAAGATTGTAACCCATTAAAGTAATTTCAAGCATCTGTAAAATGAAAGGCAAGAATGCTTCTACAAGGTAGGGCCTGCACTAAAGGTAAATTTGCTTGACTCCTTTTAGCATAATTGTACGTATGCTCGGAAGGGACATGAGACCTCCCTTTGAAATGGCCTCTTACTACCTTAAAGGTAATGAATTAGAAACAGTCTGTTAGAGGCCTGTCCCTGGGTGCCTGATTGCTCTCTTTCCTGACTTCTCTGTAGGCCTGGAGCCATCCTTCCCAGGACAAGTGTGTTTGTTGGAATATCTTCTACAGAGGCTTCACTTTATTCTAGATCAGACCAGACAATGGAAGCAGAGGGCAAGCCCACTAGAACACAGTAGGTGTCAGAAGGCAGACTGTGGTGTGAGCTAAGAATAGCAATCAGCATCACGATTGTACTTGAAAGATGCTGAGCAGAGATTCTAGTTCTCTGGATTAATAAGACGCTCAAGAAGCCTGGAGCAGACAAACAGAAATTCGAGTCATCAGCAGAAGAAAGTGGAGTCAAAAATATTTAAGATCAAGGTCTCAGGCAAAGCTGTGGTCTTTGGGAAGAATGTGACAGAATGAAAGTGCTGGTTTGGGAACCAAGACTGGATAAGTAACCAAGATTCCAGTTCCTGGAAACCAGGGACTGAGGCCACAGTGTCCCAAGCTCTGTGCTTTAGAGACTCCCTGGGCTCCTGCAGCCATCCTCCTTGCCATGCAGCGAGGAGGGCACTGTGCTAAGACGGCGTGTCCACCTGGATCCTGAGCCCAGCCCTCTATACTCTGCTCTAATGGCCATGAACTTGCTTCTGGGGCCTGAAGAGGCTCCTTCCTGGTCCATTCTTTCAGTGATTGACAGACCACCTATGTGGGTACTGTTGGGTCTAAGCTATGGATATGAAGTGGCTGTTGAGGGAAAAGGGAAGATGGACAGAGCTTGAATGTGGATGTGTGACTATGACATTCAGCCATGTGCACACGAGACTTTTCAAAGTGCAGAATAAAGCTGGGCTGGGAAGAGACGAGGGACAGCCAGGGGGCTTCCATTTGTGTTCTTAGCCTGGTGCTCCTTAAACTTGTGTGAGCAAGAAGGTTAAAAAAAAAAAAAAAAAAAAAACTTGACCCCAAAGCCTTCCAGGTAATAATTAAGAGGTTACAGGTCACAAAGTTAGTAGACTCCAAAGGTAAAGAATTAATCAATCATTTCATTACTCTTCCTTTCATACTTGAAGGCTAAATCCCCTACCCACCCCCCTTTCTTTTCTAATTATAGTCTTTTCTCAGAAGACTAACCAGAATTCTCAAATGTATAGGGTTTTGCTTGTTTAATTAGTGCTTAATGTTTCTGAACAATTCCAATTTGGGAATTATAAAATCAAATATCTTAGAGCCCAGGAGTGGAAAGAGGCTATGGTAGCTTCAGGGTACAGGTAGACTGTAGTAGCTTCAGAGGTCCACTGACACTCACAGTGAAGATAAAGAAAGTGAACAGGAATTTAGGCACACTACCTTAAGTAAGTACATGTTAGTCGCTCAGTCGTGCCCGACTCTTTGCAACCCTATGGAATGCAGCCCACCAGGCTCCTCTGTCCATGAGATTTTCCAGGCAAGGATGATGGAGTGGGCTGCCATTTCCTTCTCCAGGGGATCTTCCCAACCCAGGGATCAAACCTGGGTCTCTTGCACTGCAGGCAGATTCTTTACTGACTGAGCTACAAGGGAAGCCCTTACCACCTCTAAATAAAACTTCTTCCCCTTCACGACTCCATGGAACATACCCCTGTGCTCTTTGTGGTAGTTCTGGAAATAAAGTTTCTGTCCAAAATGTATGTTATTAGAAAATACACTTTTATTAATTACTATAACATGTTATTTGTGTTCGTAGTTTGCTGTGCTTCTCATTAAGTCCACTAGAAGAATCTATGTTTAATAAGAATATTGTTCATAATTTTATCTCTGTGAGATACTTTGCTACATATATCCTAGAATCAGTCTGCTTAGAACACAGGCATGCATGCATGTGCACACACACACACACACACAAACACACACTGCTTTGCTTTGATATGAATGATTTTTCCCACAAATACATGAACATTTTGGAATCACACAAGGCATGTTTGATACACAACATTAGTAACTTAGAAAGCTGATTTTTAGAGAAAATACAGAGAGTACAATTCTTAAATAATGAAGACCAAAATTCAAACAGCCAAATCAGAATGGATACAACAAAATTAGTGTTGCCAGTTTCAAATTAGTTACTTTAAGAAGACAAACATTTATTGCACTACCAAGAATATTTTTGGAAGTCCTCTTTGGGGAATTTTTAGGTACCATTGGTCCAAATCTTTTGAAATATTCTTAGTGATGCTGAATCTTCATCAATTGAGGTCAAATTGTATTTTTAGAGAGAGCAAAAAGCCAATCAAAGCCAAGTCTACTGCATAAGGTAAGTCATCAAGCTGAGTCGTTCCACTTCTGATCAGAATCAAAGCCGCTTGCAAACTCCACAGTGGTGTGTTTATGTGGTTTTATAAAGCCTCTACTGGCATTGAATACAATTTTAGATGAAAGCTATAAATTTGTTCTGAGTATCATTAGAATGTGTAACTACTTCCTAAGATAATGATTTTGAACAAAAATTAAATTTGGGCATATAGCTTTTAATATACTTGTTTTATTTTAAAGTAGAAGGAATAAATTACTTTTTATTCTCACACTATACATCAAAATAATTTCTAGGTGAATTTAAAATGTCCTCTTTAAGTAAAACAATAAAAATCTAGAAGAAATTCCAGGAGATTGGCTAAACATCATAACAACAAAGTGGGAACCTTTAAGGAACATATTGATATTGGTACAATTGATGGTTTAAAAAAATACATGAGAAAAAAAATGCACATAGAAGATTAAAAGACAACACATGGAAAACAAAGAGACAGTAAATTTATACATATTTGAAGTGAAAAAAAAAAAAACCTTAAATTGTTATACTCAATAAAAGAAAAGAACCATTCTCCTAGCTTACAAAGTATAATTTGGCATGATATTCCTCCAGGACAAATTGGTGCTATGTACAGAATGTCTGAGAAACATGTACACTCTTTGACACAGTAAGTTAACTTTTAAGAATGTATTTGAAAGAAATTTTGAATGTGCACAAAGACATATTCAAGTAAGTCCTTCGTAGTAGTGAAGAAGAAAATCTGATGCCCAGCTACAGAGGATTAAATTAGTCAATCTTGATATTTCCATATAATAGGATAATTAAAGACAGGAAAATGTTTATAATATACAAGTTGTCAAGCAAGGACACCATTGCACTCATTTTACTTCTTTAGACAGTCAATTAATCTATTTTCAAATACTCTTAATTCAGTTTAATGAAAAACAGACCTTTGGCATTGCGTGTGTGTGTGTGTGCATATGTGCGTCAAATTGTTACTTTCATAACACTCCTCTGCTGGCGATGTTGTAAGAGGTCTCCATTTCTGGATAAAGCATTGTTTCTGCTCATGGACATTTTCTCATAGCAGCACTGCACAGTCTGTTCTTCCTAAGCCGTGAGGATGCATGGGAGCCTCCTTTGCCACCGGCACGGAACGGCCTGCTTTGGTGGGCACATTGCACTGATTCACTTTTTCCTCCTGAGAGCTGAGGTTTCTACTTTCTGAGACATTCAGAGTAGGTGATTTAAAGCTTGTGATTATCACTTCAGGACTGAGTCTGTTTTTAATGACAATTTAAATCACAGAGAACAACACTGCTCAATCTCCTGATATCCTTTCTATACCAGATGACCACTTAAACTCTATCTCCCTGCAGATCTTTGCACCTTTTCACATGTGTTTCCTTTTAGTCAAAGCTACGAATATGATTTGGATTATTCATTTATTTCAGTGTGTTAAAACTTGAGCTCCTTCATCATGTTTCAGGTTTGTTTAATAGCTTATAGGGGTTAAAATACCATCAGCAAAGTAACCAATACTGCCTTTGGTTACATAGCAGAGGGCACTTTCTCAGTCCTTGCAAAGAAAACCCCCAAATAAGATATTTTAGAAGTGTTGGTATGTCCCAACTAGAACAAAGAAATTTTTTAATCTGAAAAGAGGCTATTGACCAAGGGATGATACTGAAAAACTGGAGTTTTTTTTTTTATAGTCATATTAAAAAGTCATATGTGAAAAACATCACAAATGTTGATAAAATAAGTTTAATCATCAAATACATACTGTGGACTCAAGAGGAGGTAAAACATGCTATATTTGATTTAGTTACTAACACCCCAGAAAATTAAAGAATTCATTTAGAATTGTAGTAATATGAGTAATGTTCTAAGATACGTATATAATACAGTTGTATTTCTCATTTTGTGAAAGATGATTTCAGAGGAGCAGTGTAGAAATGAGGCTTAAAACCATAGACCTAACCACGTGGTCAGACATAACTCACGTGGTCCTGCCAGAGGCTATCTGTCTCACCTTGGGCAAACTGTTGTATTTCCTCCCACATACCGAAGGCATAACAATGCATGTCTTGGAAGTTACAAGGTAAGCCTTGTAAATGAAATGAAATCATACATGAAAGACTTTGCAGAGTTCTCGGCTCATAATAAGCATTAAATAAACAGTAGTCGCCATTATCATAGCTAACACCAGTTTTGATGCTCATTAAATTTCATGCTGTTCTCCTTTTCCGAATTGTCTCCTCACTTAAGTTGCATCTACGAGATCCATTTCTTTTTCTTTTTATTTATTTAAAGATTTTTCATGTAGACCATTTTGAAAGTCTTGATTGAATTTCTTACAATATTGCTTCTTTTTATGTTTTGGTTTTTTAGCTCAAGGCATGTGGGATCGTAGCCCCCTAACCAGGGACTGAACTTGTGTCCCCTGCATTGGAAGGCAAAGTCTTCAAGGAAGTTTCTCCAAGATCCATTTCAATTTTAACTTTTTTCTGAGATTTCCTTGATTTTTATGGCTGTTAATGATCTCTCTAAACATTTCGTGACTGATTCTTACCCCTTAACACAGATAAACTATAAACTCCTAGAGATCAGGAAAATGCCTCCTATTGTTTCAGAATTTCTTAAAGAATTTTATTTATCATCTCCATGTCCTAGTTATTTATTGTGATATAACAAACCCTGAAACTCAGTAGCTTAAAACAGCAACCATCTTATTATGTCTCATGATTTTTGAGGGTCAGGTATTTGGTCCGGGCTTGGTCAAGAGGGTCTATTATTTTGAAAAGCATTGAGAAAGTAATTGGTGGTATTCAGGGGCAGCTAGACTGCTATGGAGGGTCCAAGATGTCTTTATGCACATTCTGGTGCCTTGGTGAGGCTGCTGGGAAAATTGGGCTCAGCAGGTATGCTGGTGCCTACATGAGGCACATGCATGTCCTTTACCCAGCAAGGTGGGTTCATTGTTATCGTTGGACTTCTTACATGTCAGCTGAGGTCACCAAATACATGGCCTTAAATAACTAAGAAGTCATGTAGCATCTCCCACCATTACTGGTGGAAGCAGTCACAAGCCTACCAGGTTCATAAGGAAGAGACATCATATATCCCACCCTTTAATGGCAGGAATGTCAAACAGTTTGCAGCCATGGTTTAAAACTGCCAAAAATGCCTCTGATATAAAGAGTACTTTGAGAGCTGAAACTATGCCCTGGTCATATTTACATCACCAACAGTGTCTTACAGGTCAGGAGATATTCAATAACTAAAGGTAACTATAAGCTATAAACGTCTTTTAAAATTTGATTATGAATATGCCTTTGTATTCTGTATAAAGAGAAATCAAACTAATTATTGATGTTTTTCATATCAGAACCTAGCCTTTTTGAATTTTACTACCGTAAAACCATGACCATATTGAAAATGTCCTTATTACTGTCACTTATCCCTTGTTAACTCATGCCTTGATCTCCCTTCTTTCTCTCTTTCACTTGTGTGTGTAAGATCTGAAGTCAGAAATACGGTGTTTTCTACCAATAATACTGCGGAAGCCACGTCTTTTCTTCAGAGCCAAATTTCATCTTCTTAATAATAATAATATTAACATTAATATTAAGTTAGGTAATATTTAAAGTTTCGTACAACTCTCAAACTCTGCGACTGTGGTTTACTCTTGTTATAATAACCATTGGAGAGCAGCATGGATCGGAAGAAACAAGCACTGTTCTGGGAGCAACAGAACATGGAGTTTGGTTCCAGACCTGGCCCCTGTCGATGATGTGAATTACTGTAGAAATTACTATTCTCCAAAGTGCCCAAGACTGTAGTGAATTGTGTGAGATAATAGATATGAAAAATCTATAAAGAGTTGTGTGTCATGATTGGGAAACAGTTCTCTGCCTTCCTAAAGGGATGATGGAAAGTCCTACAGGATTTAAGATAGGATCTATCCTTGTACTAAACACAGCTTTGGAGCACTTCTTTGAACAACATCTACGTTGGAGTAGCTCCAGCCCCATATCCTGCTACTGAGACCAGCCCACACAAATATCACCCTCTTGCCTTACTTGGAGGCTGCATTTCTCATCCTTGAAAATATGCATATCATCAGAGAAAGACACCGATAATTCAGCCGCTGGGCCAGTATAGAGAAGTTATTCACTTCCGGGTTCAACCTCAGGTCAAAAACATGAAACCTCAACTATGAAGCAAAATGGTGACAGGCCCAGTAGTGATGACCCAAAGTGAATATATTGCTCATGAGAAGCAAGGGTAGGAATACAGTGGCCTGGAAAAGGATGGCAAGTCAAAGTCAGGAACAACCAGGCCATAGTCCAGAGATGTATGTGAAACAGAATGTTCAAGATGGAAAGAGAACAGCAAAGGGGAGGTAACCATCAACAGGAAAGGCTATGGAAACACTTCACTGGTGACTGTATCTTCAGGGTTCATTTCTTTCCTCCACCAGCTTCTTCTTCTTTCCTTGATACTTTGCCTAAAATAGATAACTAATGAGAACATACTGTGTAGTACAGGGAACTCTACTTAATGTACAGGATGGGAAAGAAGTCCAAAAAGGAGGAGATATGTGTATAGGTAAGGCTGATTCATTTTGCTATACAGGGGAAACTAACACAACATTGTAAAGCAATGATACTCCAGTAAAAATATAATTATTTTAAAAAAGACATCTTTATCTCCATAGATCCTGTGAAGACACGGAAAGTGAAGTGAAAGTGTTAGTCACTCAGTCATGTCCAACTCTGTGACCCCATGGATGTAGCCTGCCAATTTCCTCTGTCCATGGAATTTTCCAGGCAAGAATCCTAGAGTGGTTTGCCATTCCCTTCTCTAGGAGATCTTCCTGGTCCAGGCATCGAACCTAGGTCTCCTGTATTGAAGGCAGGCTCTTTACTGTCTGAGCTGCCAGGGAAGCTTGGAAAAGGATACCTTCCTGCTGAAGAAGGCAGTTTGTTTTGGCCTCCCAGGCTCACAGCTGGAACTGGACTTACTTCTTGAAATCCAGCTCCTCAGTTAGCTTCAGCCTCAGTATTTTTTAGACATCTTACACTCTAACATGCCCCTTGGAAGGATGCTGAGTTCACTAGGACTGTAGAATTTGTTTGAAGTCAGTATTTGNCAGCTGGAACTGGACTTACTTCTTGAAATCCAGCTCCTCAGTTAGCTTCAGCCTCAGTATTTTTTAGACATCTTACACTCTAACATGCCCCTTGGAAGGATGCTGAGTTCACTAGGACTGTAGAATTTGTTTGAAGTCAGTATTTGTGTTCTCAGCAGTATTGTTTCCTAACGTATTTCTCTAATTTGCCTAGGCTTAACAGAAAGCATCACTAAGGAAATATGTAAAATGAATAGATTTATATCTAGTGCCTGGGTATAAATGAAACTGTTATGGCCTGGTTGTGGGGCTGTAATGCGTGGTAATGTATGAGAATGGAGGAAGGAGTGGATGATTTCTGCGTTCTCTTGCCCTTAGAGGTGGCTAAGAAACACCCACCCAGATACAAAAGTCAAGAGAGGGTCACGCTCCACCTTGCCTTTGTTGATGACACATTTTTTCAGCCCAGTTCTTGGCCTGCTGCTGCTGAGGGCTCACACAGCTCGGGGTGTCTGGGAAATGCCTGTTTCATTAAGGCTGCTGAACCCTATCAGGTTACACTTCAGAAGTAGTGACCAGCTTACTTAAAACAAAGAAGCTTTGACCTTTATCCCCTTCTGAAACCAAAAACAGATGAAGTTAAAGTGACTCATTTCCGGCTTTAAATATGCTCTAAGAAACATTTTCTCAAGTAGTTTTGGGCCTGAGGGGTTTTGTTTTTTTTTTCATTTTTTTGGTTGTGTGTTTGCTTTCGTTTTATATTTTTACATAAATACTCCTTTCCCTTCTCTCCAAGATCAACGGATCAATTACTTGTATTCATGGTGCAGCTGACTATCCTTTCTTCTTCTTCTTCTTCTAGATTTCTTACTTTCTTCAAAAAAAAAAAAAAAAAAATCTGCGTTGTTTATAACCATGACCCTTGATCCTCCAACTCTTAAAACAGCTTGGCTTTCAGCAGCTGAATCTGACAAGGTCAGCATTTTTCTGTTTATTCTGAGAATACTATTTACCCTCTGGGGTTTTTAAAAGCAATTCTGTAAAACATCACTTGGAAAAAGTTTATAACATTCATAGAGACTTCTATAAAGTCAGCTCACAATAAAAGACAATTTCTTACTCTGATTTTTTAACTCTAGGATAATCATCACAATTTGAGTATCTGGTGCCTAACTAGCTGCTTACCAAAAATTTTTAATGAAATTATAACTATAAAATAATCTAAAATATTTATTTAACTTCAGTATGACGTGCTTCCAACTTGAATCAAAAACCAGTCCGACAATTCTGTCTTCTCCTTCAGAAAATATTTCCCTGCAAAATTGCATAATACAATACATTAGTTATTTTAAGTCATGAATTAGGATACGGAGAGAAGGCAGACCTTTTCAGTAGTCAAGCTGCAGAACAAATCTACTTTTGATCAGTATGTAAGTTGTGAGTCAGCTGGGGATCATAACTTGTGTTTAAGGAGACAAAAGCTGTTTCTGAACTGGTGAAATTGAGAATGTTATTTGAAAAGAGACTAACGTATTTGTTAAAGGTTCAAAGATAATCCGCCAGGCCTGGATACCGTTCTCCATTGACTGGAGTGACTGCCAACGCCTCTGCTTCAGCGTGAACACCTCAGAGCCCAGCAGCCCTTGGGATCAAGCTGAAAACATTACTTTCTAGCCGGGCAGTTTCATCACAGAACATGCCTCCCCAACACATGGAATTCCCCTCTAATAGGATTGACGGTGAAGCCAAAGTATGTAATGTGTTCAAATCTTATTAAAAAGTTCATTCACTGGGCTGTAAGAAAACCTTTTAACTCTAGCAAGTGTGCTGCTAGGTCAGAGTGCACTACATGAGCAAACAAACATCTTTTTGGTGATGGACAAGGGTTGGATAGGGGGTGAGAGGAAACACCCATGCCATTGGGAACAGTGGGGTTTCTTCAGGAAGAGTAAGGATGCTTGAATCTCGGGCTCAGGAGAATCAGGTAGCAGGTGCCTGAGAGGATCAGCACTGCTAAGTCGGCGTTTATTCCTTGAGCTCTAACTGTACATTAATTCGATAAGATGGTCTAATAAAATAATGCATTTTTCAAAATGCTTAGCTGGCATTTCAGGAGGGGTGGGCATTTTTATTATTTACCAAGGAATGCATCTGGAAAGAAATGGTGAATGAAGGAAGCTGGCGCTGTAGGCTGCTCTGGCCTCCAGGGGTCACCCTTCCCTTTAACGACTGTACAACAATAGTCTGAGACCCCACCCTGAGGGCCCTGGGTCTTGTAGCAATTTCTTGTGCCCTCAAAACTCTGAGAAGCCCAGATGTTGCTTATACGTTTCAGAACGTGTGCGAGCTGTCACTTTTCCCCTCAGCCAGCCATCTGTCTGTCTGCTGCCACACCCTTCTGCTGACCACCTCTTCCTGCCACAGCCTGCCTTCTCCAATGCTGTTTCTGCTCCCCTCAAGCCAAAGTGTGGACGTGGGCCTGTACCATTACTCCCTACAGCCTGCAGCAGGCTGAGGAGTTTCACAAAATTTTGCTGGAGGCTTACGGATAGCAGAAAGAAACAGAAAAGAAATATAGGACAGGACACTAGATTTGTGTAACTCCTCTTCAAATGCGTACATCTCCCAGGGGATCCCTGCTAAATGTCTCTCCCTTACATACACACACACGTCTGGAACTATGTTGCACTGGCCAGCGTCCTTCTCTCTTGTCTGGAATCAAGACTCTCCCACGTCCTGTGTGACTACCACACACAGGAAAGTTTATTTTCCTAAGAGGAAATCTGATGTGATCTGAAAAGAAGACAACCTTTTATGTTTTTATGCAGCTTCTTTCCCTAGTGTCTCAAACTTTCTCAGACTACAAGTCTTTGCCTCACCTTATTTTAGTCAAGATGTGGAGGGGTGGACAGGGGAAAGCTGTGCAATTTAAGAGGCAAAGATGTTTCTGGATTCGAGGCCTTCATTTTCATACAGATACTGACATCCATCCAGATACGCTATTCTACTGGGAAGTCCATGACTAAAAGAAAGTACCCAGTGTGACTTAAGGAGGGGATCTTGGGATCACTCAGAATAAAGGAAAAGAGTCAATTACAGAGTCACAAGTATAAAAGGAGAAGGCAAGAACTGGATTCTGAGACTGGCAGGTTAATCAGCTCAGACCTTAGGCTGTGTAAACTGAGGCACTGTTAAGAGTTAGAAAAGATGATGACGCTTCCAAAGCAAAAGCAAAGATGAGAGGAATTATATACGGAGAAGCAAGAGATGGAAAAGAAAACTGCAGAAATGATCCACTGCAAAACAGAAATAGAGACACAGATGTAGAGGAAAAAAATGCATGGATACCAATGCGGGACGGAGGAGGTGAGATGAACTGGGAGATTGGGATCGACATACATTCAATACTGATACTATATATGAAATAGATACGTAATGAGAATATACTGGATAGCTCAGGGAACCCTAGTGGTGACCTAAATGAGAAGGAAATCCAAAAAAGAGGGGCTATCTGTATACATATAGCTGATTCACTTTGGTGTACAGTAGAAACTAACACAACATTATCAACTATATTTCAATAAAAATTAATTTTAAAAAACTACCCAATGTAATATACTTTATTTCCTCAATGAAGTGAATTTCCCTGTTAAAGGCTAGAGATTGATTAGAAAAACCCAGAGTGATTCACTCTGGGTTAGCCAAAGGCAAAGACCAGAGACACAAAAGTTGAGGACTACCATTGTGCTTTCATTTGCCCTACTCTCTGGAGACTTGAACCAGGCATCTGGGCAGGGTACTAATTTTGTGTCCCTGCAAACCAGTACAGTCTAAATGTTTGTTCACACTTTTCAGAGCAGGACCTCATGAGGGAAAGATGGAAGACTCCTGTTGGTGGCAGCTTTTATCTTTGACCCAAACTTCAATACTTTGCTCAGTAAATCAAAGACATTTCTGAGGAGATATTTTGATGACCAGCTATTGTTACTTGACCAGCTCATTTCCACTCCAAGCTAGCCTTTCAAAGTATAGGTTCCAACAAGGTATATAACTACTTGGAAATGTTCTAATAAATGTAGTTCTTCCAACTTATTGATTGCCCAATGATGTCCTGGTGTCTCCTGCAGATGGAAGCCCTGGACACCATCTAGCTGGTCTACCTCTCAACATGTCTTTGCCAGTCTTAAACTACTGTTAGTTACTTGGGTTACTGGTGTCAAGACCACCGAACATGTGTCCTTCGTTTCCCACTTACCCACATGAGAAAAACAGTGCGTTTCCAAACACAAGATGTCTCGTCACGAGGACTCCCTCTAAATGCTGTGAATAGAAATGGTGGGTCTAAGGGTATAAACGATACTAGAGATGGAGGCCAAGATGTAGAAGATATATCCAAAATGTTCCTACAGTCATCTGGATATGACACGTTGAATGAACTCTGGAGCCACTTCTTTGTGCTGCCGTCTAAAGAAAAGATTTAAGAATTCTGCCTGAAAAAAATAAGGCTACGTTCTAACTTATTTAGTAAAACAGTACTTTGGACTTCTCGACGCTTCTATTTCATTAGCGCGCTTTGCGTGTAAACTTCTAATCGGTTTCTTTACACTCACTTTTAAAAATGAATATATTCTTCTGCATTAACATTTTATATAACATCATGGTCTAGACATGTACATGTACTGCTAAAATTAAATCATCAATAATCACTATCTAAAATGAATTACATTCCAAAAGCTCTGGCTAATGATTTATCTCTTCTTCATAGAACCGATCTCTATCAGATTGATTTATGTAGCAGCCAATCATGTTTCAGTAAACTGCAGCACGCACCTGCATCTTTAAGTGATGATAAGCTGTGACTGTCCATTTATTTGTACAACACTAGCAACAAAAAAAAAAAGAAGGAAAAAAAAAAAAGTCCCAATCTCTTTCAAAAGCTTCACACTATGACTAGATCCTCTAAGAAATGATAATGGCCAATCCTCTATCACATTTCAAAATAACTGATATACTAGGATCAAGCATATGCAAAAACATACACAAAAATGGTGAACCATTAAAAGAGTGACATTTGATACAGGGAATTCTTTGCCTTTGCGTGTTTACATTATTCGCTTTGATAGCAAGGTACCTTTTTGCACATTTACATTATTTGCTTTGATAGTAGATGCTTTTGTTAGTTGTTGAAGTGATTGACAACCTCATGCTGTTCTATTTAATTGCCTTTTCTGCAATGCAAGGTTCTATGTTTAGAAGACGCTGTTTCATAAATAAACCCAAAGTGTATGTGTGCGTGTGTGTATGTGTGTGTGTATACTACAGAGGTTTCATTTCTCAAGTCAATTCTGTAACTATTCAGCTACAGCTGTCGCCATATTTATCTGTATTTACATTAGGGTTCATTTTCATTCTTCATATTTTTTTGGCTTTTCTATGTTTAAGGAGATTAACAGATCTTCTTAAGAGAATGAGAGCCTTTTCTTACAACACTTCAATACAGAGGGAAGGGTGGAGGTATTGGACATATAATGTTTTAGCGTAAATCATCTATTCTTTCAAGCCCCACACAATTATTCTGCATAAGACCACCTCTAAGATTTAAAACCTGTAAGGATTTTGCATTCTCCCTGAATTTATGTTCTAGCTTTTGGATTTGTTTTCTCAATAAATTCCAAATACTAATTTTTTCCAGTTAACAAAATATAATATAGAAATACTACTGACATGATGATTTCAAAAATAGTCTCCCATTGAGAGCTTGATCAATCATGTGATATAAAAATACACAGCTCAATAGTAAAATCTTTAGTGATTTTTTTTAACTTAGCTAAAAATTAAGTTCAAATAATTCTGAAAATTAAGTTATTATAATAACATCTTAGACTTATCTTCAAGAAATAGTTCAAGATGATTATTACTGCTTTTTTTTTTTTTAATTTAGTCACTCTTGGTTCTTTGTCACAGGTCTAGATGATACGGAGCACATTTGATAACAAACTCTGTAGGCATTCTACAAGACAACACATGGTATCAATACTGTGGTGACTTTCCCTCTGATACTCTGTTGTGAGCTAAAATCACAGAGACTGATTTTAGAGGCAAAGAGGCAGAGAAATGAAGCAGACAGACTATTGTTTTCAACTGGTCTGAGCCATAAAAAGTTGGATCAACTATGATTGTTTCAATTGTTAAATGAGGCAGGGGGATGTAGAGAACGTACTTAAATTTAAATCCTGACACTACCAACTCATTTGAGGAGGAAATGGCAACCCACTCTGGTATTCTTACATGGAAAATGCAATGGACAGAGGAGCCTGGCGGGCTACAGTCCATAGGGCCATAGTTGTGTAATTGTGTGTATCTCTTAACCATTCTGAGTTGTTTCTTCATCTGTAAAATGGAAACATATAATATCTACTTTCTAAGAAATAGCCATCATTGGATGACCTGGAAAGGAAGAAGCCAGAAGAATAAGTACACAGCTCTCAGTCCTCACTTTCTCCATCTCTTCTCTCATTGGCTAAACCCAATGTGAGTCCACGACGTCCTGGCTCAGACAGTAAAGAATCTGTCTGCAGTGCAGAAGATCTGGGTGTGATCCTTCGGTCGGAAACATCCCCTGGAGAGGGCAACGGCAACGCACTCCAGTATTCTCGCCTGGAGAATCGCATGGACAGAGGAGCCTGGCGGACTACAGTCCATAGGGTTGCAAAGAGTTGGACACGAATGAGCGACGAACACTTTCACTTGAAGTTTTTTCAGCAGGATTTTCAGAATCCAGAGGGCAGGAGTTCACTGATGCAGTTCACAGGGAAAGCCTCCAGGGCAGAGGCAGGGTAGAGAGTGGCAAAGAGTAGATAATGAGAGAGAAGGAAAATGTCAATGTACATATGAAAGAAAGCAATAAGATCCTAAAATAGAGAATCCCGAAAGACTCAGATTTTGATAATAATGTCAGAGCAAGACTACAGAGGAGGTAACACATAGATGGTGCTCTAAAGAATGAGGAGTCAACACATAAAGAGATAAGCAGAGAGAATTCTAGGCAAAAGGAATAGTATTATATAGGCAATGGTCCTGGTGTAGGAAAGAGCTCTCTGTACTATGCGACTTGAAAGAATAGTCATGTGGTTTTCATAAGTCAAGGTAGGAATTTAGACCTAATTGGTTGTGCAATGGGTTTTAAATAGGAGAGCAACATTTGGAAGAAGCGTGTGGATGCTGTGTGAAGAATGAACTGAACAAGAAAAATGGGAGAAAAAAAAAGGAAAAGGAGCATTAAAAAAAAAATGCTAAATATACAATAGAGTAGATGTCACAAGGCAAAACCAAATGATTAAATGGCAAATGAGTCATACAGACCAGAAAGTTCATGTGTTCAGAGAAAGGACAATGCCTTTCTACTTGAGTTAATAATGAAGGTTTTATCAGAAGACAGTTTAAACTGGAACTTAGAGGCTGGTACAGAATTAAAACAAATGGAGAGAAAGGGGAAGCCCAATCCAGAATAAGAAGAAATGGAAATCAGTAATTACGTACAAATGTTTGGCAAAGAATGAAGAGGGCTTTTTTCAGGAAAGGAACAAGGGAAATGGAGCTGGGTTCAGCAAGAAGGACATATATGAGTTTATTGGCATTTGTTAATTAATTTTCTGTTCTTCTCAGGTAAAGTTTTTACTCTTATCCAAGTCTTTCAATAAGTTTGGTAAGATTTTCAGGTACTCTGGATACAAGAGAGATATTTTTGGGTTTACCCCTTCAAATCATATCACATAACCAATCTATCAGCCACTGATCTAACTTATGCAAAGCTGATTTTCAAAGATCAGAAATAACCGAAGTAAAATGTACTCAAAACAAGGTTTGGCAAGCCAGTAACATAAGCACTGATTACATTACACGCTATTCTAGAGTATCTATTACATCTTTGCTTCTCTGGTGCAGAAAGTTGAGAAAGACCTATATATTTGTTCTTACTATTTTTTTTTTAAACTAGGAAATCTGATTTTATTGATGATGGAAATTGAGCTGTATTTCTATTGGCCTACAAACACTGGGAAATGTAGAAGCAGCATCTATACAAATTCTTAAGAATGAAATTTTAGTTTTAATAGATGACTAGTGCTATTTTTTGAGACATCAGGGCTTCAAACTCATTCTTGTTCTGTGTGTATATATATGTCATATTGAACTATTTGGTTATATTTTTCCTAGAAAATGGCATCAAATTTTAATTTGAAACGTTTTTTTTTTTAATTCTAGAATATAGTTTTCTTAATGTAAGAGATGTAATTGGCAATATACTTAATTCTATAAATAACTTTAATCTATTACATTCTATATATATCAATTAATGATACAAATATGTATTTATGTGTGGAACTGAAGAGTCAAAGTGTTTAAGATCATTGCTCAAAATTATCTAACAAGTAAAAGGCATAACTAAGACTTGAGTTGAGAAATTATTAGGAAAATAATTTTCCCACATCTCTTTTTTGCAGTATTTTGAACCTTCCTCTGAGGACAGCAGAGTCACTAATGAAACTCACAGTAATTGTATATATATTAGTATTTCACAATAAGGCTAATAATGACCAAGTGAAATCCAGGTAAAAATAAAAAGCTTTACCAGGACTTACGTTACAAAGTGACTTTTTTTATGGAACCCAAACATACTTCTCACAATTTGTTATGTTATTGTCTCTGCGATTGATTGTTTAATTCATGTGTACCTCTCTCATGAGATTATTAAAAAATGAACAACTGAATAGTGGTAATTCAAACCAATTCATTCATGAATCGATTTTGATTCCTTTTCTATGCCCATTTGGAACTCACACTTTGTTCAAAGCTTTGCTCAGTTTCCACTCATTCCACATAGGCTTCCTGACTACAGAGACCATCTTCTATTTCCCTTTTCTTTCCACACTCCACATTAATTTGGGGCATTACTTTGTCCCTAGGGAGTTACGTCTCATGGGGTTAAACACACGTGCTTGTTAAAAATAGAAAGATTTCTGGCTTCTTCTTTCAAAACTTTCTTCTCACCACCCCATTATAGCTCTTCACCTAAGTTTGGCCAAGTGTATCCTCTTTTTTCGGAGACGGCAATGGCACCCCACTCCAGTACTCTTGCCTGGAAAATCCTATAAACGAAGGAGCCTGGTAGGCTGCAGTCCATGGGGTCGCTAAGAGTTGGACACAACTGAGCAACTTCCCTTTCACTTTTCACTTTCATGCATTGGAGAAGGAAATGGCAACCCACTCCAGTGTTCTTGTCTAGAGAATCTCAAGAACAGCCGAGCCTGGTGGGCTGCCTTCTATGGGTCACACAGAGTCGGGCACGACTGAAGTGACTTACCAGTACCATGCTCTTTTTTGGGAATTTGAATCTTGAGCAAAGGAATACAGAAACAAAATACAAGAACTAAAAAATGACTAGAAAAGGTCAATTTAAAGGAACTTTAAAAGCATTGATAGGAATTCAATTCATACTGCTGAATTAATTTTCAATGAGAAGAGTACAAAAAATAAGTAATCATCAAGTAAGCAAACTATTCCTTGCATTATACTTTTCCTAGTAAAATCTAAAAACATCATAATGGAAACTATTCACTAACCACAATATCTTCTATAAAATAAAGCCACATTCATGTTGAAATTCTACAATTTTTTGTTAAATACAAGACAAAGACTTTTATCTCATCATTAAGATCAACAGAAGAGAGAGGAATGTGGAATTAATAGTCAAATTCAAGTGAAGTAATAAAATGAAGTTCTCCATGACCCATGGCCTTTTCTGCAATACTTTAGTACATTCCTTTGATAAGCAAATACCAAGATCACATTGCATTCATAACACACTAGGAACTTGCACAAAGAGATTGATTTTATTTTTTATTATTCAAAAATTCTAAATGAGTCTCTCAGAGTGTTTGTGAACAGCATCATTTGTGGTATTTGGGGAGTTCATTGTATTGTCAATGATTTTCACAAATAAAAGAATACAAAAAGTGTAGAATGCAGTCTGTTACGAATGAACCATAGAAATAATAACACTGCCTACTGGTATAGAACTTTACTATTCAAAAGCACTTTAGTAATTGTGATTCAAATGATTTGTATCATATGAAAGAAATTCTATGGAGAAATTAAAGAAATGATCTTTAAATATCACTCAGACATCCATTTAGAGACACAATATTTTCAGAAAATTATTTTAGTCACTAAATATAATATATATACATGTTATCATGTCTATATAAAAATTTTTCAATAACTGGCATAAGAACATATTTCATTTTTACCCAGAATAAGTAAATGTTGGCTTTTTATACACAAATTATAAGAATGTTATTTTTCACAGTAATGCTTAAAGAACTTGGCTTTCCTAAATAATTCATATAATTTTTCCTCAGTTAGTACTCATTTGTATAACTGTGTATGATGAAAGTTAAGAAGTACCCCATCAGGAGGGGATGAAAGGCTGGCAACACTTGAAAAATTATAAACTAAACAGAAGTGACGGTTATGGTCCCCCTTTCACATAAAAAAAAAAAATCATAAAGTATTTCCTGTTTTGTCCCATTTCTCAGCTGGAACATACTCTCATAGAGGGAGCATGAAAAGATTAAAATCTAACTTTTTTCTTCTTTAAGAAAACATAACCATAATCACTTTTGATTTCTTTCAAGTAGTTCAATAAACAATGAGAACTATTTTAAAACTACAGGCATTCCATGGGAATCTCTCTGGAAAGAAATAACTTACACTGAATGTCATTTTATGAGTTAAGTTTATAGAGAGTTATAATCTTTTTGCAATATAGACTGCAGTAAAAGCTAATTCATACATGTCCCTTTTCATCCAGTATATACAGGAGACCCAAATTTTATCTGCTGGAAATGACCTAAGGTGATTTTTTCTTCCTTTGAGAATCAGAAGAATATTAAAATTGCAGGTTCTTGTCAAGACTTTCCTTAATTTATAAATGATCTACTTGACACTGAGTGCCTGGGGATGTCTTAATTTGTCTGCATCGGTGTTGCAGCTCATGGTCCATAATGTGAGGGTTCTCTACCGTAGACAGAAAGCGCGTGGGGACAGAGAGAGGAAGACAGCCAGAGGTTACTTAAACCAAGAATTGGAAGATCTTAGGCAGTTCAACCTGAAACAAAGGCATAAAACACCCCATACCCTAAACCTTATAAAATAAAGGAGGAGGTAATGGGCACTCATAAGGGACCAACCACACGCATACCTCCCCATGGTGCAGGGTCAAATATACAGAAAATATATCAATATATCTGGAGAACTGGGAACTTCTCTAATGTGTGTGGGTTTTGACTTGGTGTTTAGTTTCAGGCAGCCTTTATTAGGAAATCCCCCAAAATCAAAGGGCCTTCACGTTGGTTTCAGGTCATGAAGGAGGAGAACTGGGAGGCTATGTAGTGTTTTACAGGCCTGGCAGGGTGATGGGGAAGGACTTCAGAAGATCAAAATGTGCTGGGGCAGCTGGAGAAAAAGGAAAGAGGAATGATCTTTGTGGTCTTTCAGAAGAAATAATAAAGTAGAGAAGAGCAAAGGTAAAGGTTCCTTTACCAATAATATTTATTGACATTCAGTTTATTCTGTCTCTACCTTTCTAGGATTCTAGGTTTCATAATGAATAAGAGTACATGAACAATGAGCCATTAATAATTTGATGCTGGAATAATACTTGGCTTCTGTACTGCGCACATTTGTACATGTCAAATTACTTGATATTCATATCCATCAACCACATTTTATGAGTCAGAAAAAACGAGGATTAGAAATACTAGGCCTATGAATTGGAGAAAAAAAGACTAGAACCTGAGTTTCTAGTTGTCTGTTTTGCTATACGTGGAATGGATGTGTTTAGATACAACTCTTTTCCTCCAAAGAGAGAATAGGAATGCTTTCCAGAAGCAAAACTGAACCAATATTTTAGGGTGAATAATTATTGGCTGCCTTGCTGAGACTTGTTTTGCTCATCCACTCCAACAACTAAATCTTTAAAAAGTAAAGCTGACATTTGTTTTTGTTTTCTCTAAGTGGAGAGTGTAGGTATTTATGTGGTGTTTCCCTTGTGGCTCAGCTGGTAAAGAATCTACCTGCAAGGCAGGAGACCTGGATTCAATCACTGGGTTGGGAAGATCCCCTGGAGAAGGGAAAGGCTCCCCACTCCAGTATTCTGGCCTGGAGAATTCCATGGACTATACAGTCCATGGGGTTGCAAAGAGTCGGACACAACTGAATGACTTTCACTTTCACTGTGCAAAAGTTCTGCAAACCCCTTTGGATCTTTTCCGTACCCAAATACCATATAGTACTCAGGTGTCAAACTCTCCCTCTCTTCTCCCCTCCTTCCCTCTCTTCTTCACTCCCTTGGTCTTTCCCTTCCCATCCCATCCCTCATCCTCCCCCACCCTTCCCCCCACCCCGCCGC
>SJYA01001072.1:945544-1018984 GCA_006410615.1 Neotragus moschatus | reverse complement strand
CGCCGCTAACCACTCCCTTCATATTGCTCTTCCTTTGGTTTCCTCCTTTTAAAGCCTTGCTGCTCATACCATTCCTCTTGGAAAGTCCCATCATTCCTATATGTGGACCTCTCTGCCTGTCATGTCTTCAGGAACTATATCCCGACCCACAGCTCTCAGCTCTCATAACTCTAGGAGCTGTTGTGCAGAATTCTGCTGGATAAAACTCCTCATCCTCATTATATATTTAATCACTAAACTTCTTTGGATTTTTTTCTAATTCTCAAACAACTTCAAGGTCAAAATACATCCTTCTTGGGGGCAGGTGCATGATTCACAATGGTTCTCTTTCTAAAAAACAATTTTTTTCCTTCTGTTCAGTTCAATTCAGTCACTCAGTCATGTATGACTGTTTGCGACCCCGTGAATTGCAGCACGCCAGGCCTTCCTGTCCATCACCAACTCCCAGAGTTCACTCAAGCTCATGTCCATCGAGTCGGTGTTGCCATCCAGGCATCTCATCCTCTGTCGTCCCCTTGTCCTCCTGCCACCAGTCCCTCCCAGCATCAGAGTCTTTTCCAATGAGTCAACTCTGCACGAGGTGGCCAAAGTACTGGAGTTTCAGCTTCAGCTTTCAAAGAACACCCAGGACTGATCTCCTTTAGAATGGACTGGCTGGATCTCCTTGCAGTCCAAGGGACTCTCAAGAGTCTTCTCCAATACCACAGTTCAAAGCATCCATTCTTTGGTGCTCAGTTTTCTTCACAGTTCAACTCTCACATCCATACATGACCACTGGAAAAATCATAGCCTTGCATGACCATAAAACCAGGCTCTTTCTCTGGAATAGAGATGATTGATTCAGGAGAAGTGATTACTTCAAGGGTAGCTGATCCAAGCTGGTAGCATCAGCTTCTCTTTCCCAGAAACTTGAAATTTAAAATCTAGAGATAGACTGAGATATGCCAGAGCTGATGTAAGCAGAGACAAGGCAGAGGATGAAGGAGCAAACCACACTTCTGCCTCTGAGGTCCGAGATCTTCCTGCTGCCCCCTCACCTGAAGTCCAGGGGAAGCTCACCCTGGAAGGTTCATCCCAGTAACATCCCAGTAAGCCACTAGCTAGAGTCTTTTTTTGTTTGTTTGTTACTGGAGGAAACTATTTTCCAAAAGGATCTAGACCAAGAGATAGTTGCTTAGTTGAAAAAGCTCTTCAGGTGGGAAACCATAAAAGCGATGATACTTCAGATTCTTTAAGACATAAAATGTATAGATGTTTTCCAATTATTTTTAGATCTGCTGATTGGAGTTTCCACTGTTATTCTTGTAAAAACCACAGCCAAAATCAATAGCTGTGAGTTCTAATTTAAGCTTCTTCCAAGTAAAATAGTAGTTTTAAGCTAGTGGTAAAACAATCTGGGTACACAATTACTCTGAATTATATCAATTTTTTTCCTGATTCATACTTGTCTAACAATATGTGATCGCTGAGCAATGTTGCCCTTATCAAGTTTTCCCAAGTATTTAATTTAGTTTCTGCTCCCACAACAATTTTATCACTATGTCATCAGGAAATATTAAATTACATAATTATAATACTATAACAGTTTGAAAACAAAACAAACATCCCTTACTTTTATGAAGCGTTAAGCTTACCAGTAAGAGGAAAAAGTGCTCAAGCATGATAGAGAATACCCATTTATGCAATAACACTTGCATTTAGCATGATGCAGGCATGAGTGCATTTTGTAGGGCAAGTGGAAGGCATCTGTTCATCTAAAGCCGTGGTTAAGTGGAGGTATATTAAAAGAGCACCCACTAGACTCAAAGCCAAAAGACACCTGACTAATATAAGACATGCAGGTCAATATAAGACTTCGAGGTCAAAGGAAGAACTTTAAGTAGATGAAAATACTGCACATTTAGCCTTTTCCACAACTTTACTTATGTTAATAGTTAGATACTAGAGAGAAAGTGTGGCTCAGTGAAATAAATCAAAAGCTGGCATTTGGATTTAATACTGACTCTTTCCCAAGCTGAACATCTCTTAACAGGCAAAACAACTGCAATGGTCAGCCATCAAATGACTACATAATTTATTACATTCAGGTAGAAAAGAAGAAAGTTGAGAAAATTTTAAAATTCTCTGGAAAAGCGTGTAGACCTGATCTTTACCATCAAAGTCTTCACTTTTCAATAATTATTAACTGTTTATTATGATTGAAAGGGGATTTAATCAATAAGAGGTCATTAGGAATTATAAAATAAGAATTTCATTCTAAAGAAAAATATAAATATAAAATACATAAATGTATCTATGTATCACTCCAGCCAATATTATTAGACAGTCTGGCTGATAGTGGTATTGTGTTTCTGACTTAGATGTAGTGTGGTCCCTAAGTTTGATATGAAAATGACACTAGAAAATAGAGTATGCTTTTAGTTGATTATGCTAGAAGATATAATAAAGAATATGGAATTGCCACTTGAAAATTCATCAGGTGTTCTTTTATATCATTAGGTTGTGAATTTTTAAAGTTCAATGGCCATCAATATGTATTGATCAACCTTCAAAAAGAATTAATCTGTAATCATGGATAGTGACCTACTCATGACATTGATGATCCCTAAATCAGAAACCTACATGCATAAGAGAATTAACATATATTCAGCATGAAAAAAAGAAGAAAAAAAAGTGAAAGTATTAGCCACTCAGTTTTGTCCAGTTTTTTGCAACCCCGTGGACTGCAGCCCTCCAGGCTCTTCTGTCCATGGAATTCTCCAGGCAAGAATACTGGAGTAGGTAGACATTCCCTCCTCCAGGAGATCTTCCCTGACTCAGGGATCAAACCCAAGTCTCCTGCATTGTAGCACTGTAGGCAGATTCTTTACTGTCACCATGAGAAGTCAAAGTCACTCTGTTGTGTCTCTTTGTGACCCCATGGACTCTGAAGTCCATGAAATTCTCCAGGCCAGAATGCTAGAGTGGACTGCCGTTCCCTTCTCCAGGGGATCTTCCCAACCTAGGGATCGAACCCAGGTCTCCCCCATTGCAGGCGGATTCTTTACCAGCTGAGCCACAAGGAAAGCCAACCAAGGAAGCCCTGTATTCAGCATGTCTATAGGCAATTCAGAACCAATGAAATTCTTTCAAAGGATGCAGCCATACGCAGGGTACCGTACTAACTCTTAGCAAATAGAATTGCCCTAAATTTCTTGATTGGACCAGCCCTGCAAAGAATGGCACACTTCCAGAGCCATACCCCAGCCCGGGATCTCTTATGTTCATTTTCTCAGATAAACTGTGTGTAACCTCCAATGACAAGAAGGAGTCATCAGTGCTGAGTTCCTACTCTGCAAGCCAGCTGACTTCAAAACCTGGCCCATTGGCACCAAAGACTGCCAGGCTGACCGTGTGCAGAGTACCAACAGAGCCAGATGCCAAAGGAACAGCAGAAAGGGGAGCTAAAGCGGCTGATCACAGGTGATGGGGATGCTGTGAGGCACCACTGGCGGTAACGTGGAAAGCCTGTCATTTGCTGGGTAGTGACAGGAGTGCCCGTGGGCAGAATGGGGGTCGCTAACACCACAGAAACCCCGTCACACTGCTCAAGAGTGAGCATGCAAGTGGGACTGCTAACAGCAAAAGGATTCCCCACCAGCAGCTCCTAGGACAGGAAGGACGAAGTCATTTCCCGGTGCCTGTGAACTCTCCACAGGGCTCCATTGATCTTGCGGTCTGCACTCATGCACAGGGCTTGAAATACCTTCGGCTCTGTCATCTCTAAATACTAGCAAAGGTTGCTCTCTCTCCCCAAAGTTAGGAAGGACAGGGACGATACCCAAACATGCTCTGCAGGCAGGTGCAAGTGGGGAAAACAACAAAGCATTGTCTTTTATATATCCCTCCCCCACCCTATGAGACATTTTAGGGACTGGAATGTAAAACCTTCATTTTTGAATGTATCGGGATGAAGAGGGGTGCAGTATCTCAATCTGATCACATTTCTACACATGTAACACAAATTTCATATTCATTCATTCACATCTCAGCGAACTTGTAACTTTGGATCCTGAGGCTTTGTGGGCCCTTCTCTCACAACACTTTTATTACTCTGTTTTGAAATAGAATAATCACTCTTCTACTAATTCACCTATTCAGCAAACTTTTCTTGAATGCCTATCATGTATTTCACTGTGCTAGGCATTGTCTTGTTAAAGAACAAGATGGGAAAGCTTCTGCCTTCCTGGAGTCATAGCTCAGATGACAGACTTTTTAAAAATTAAACTTTTGTGAAAACTACAACCCATCGAGGTATCTTGAAGCAATATCAGGTACCCCTCAATCTAGACTGACTTATCTAGTCTGTATAGTGTTCAGCTGTAGTTGGGACTCTGGCTGGCACAGAACAGATACTTACTAAATAGTTTACTAAATTGATTTAATGAGTATCAGAACAACAATAAGATTGCATGAATAATTGTAAGAAAAATTTGACCTCAGACATTTTAGAAGTGATATCTTTTCTTTCCCATTAGGATATATGCTTTTCATTCCTTAAATTTTAAATATTTAAAAGTTTTTTTTTAAAGAAAACCTAATATTTCTAAGAGATACAGACTATTTTTAATGTGCTAGATTTTCAGACTTGAGCTGTATTTTTGGAAATCTAGGGCAAACATTTAGTGTTGTGCACTCTAACATATGAACCTGATTCAGAGACCCCACTCTTTTTGAGGCTTAGGCTACAATCTTATCCTGCTTTCTTCATTTTAAATGAAGTGCTTATAAAACCTGTGTTTGTTATTTAAAACTCTTGAACATACTTCTGAACAGGGTACAGGCAGTCAGGGAGAAAAATTAAGCTGCCTGTTGAAAAGTCTGACACCTATAAGATTCCACTGGCCTGAAAGAGTGAGTGATGTGTCTACAAGAAGCTGTTACTCTTAGCTAAATAGTTTGACTATGCAATGTAAGCTAGCGCTATATCCCTGTGCTGACCAGAGGCTTGCCTCTGCTCTCTGGAGCTTCCAGGGCTGCAAATGAGTTTTCCTACAAAGAGTTAACACCTAGTGCAACAGTGGACCTCTGAACTCTGCTCCAGCCTTAAAGACAATATTCATCATCCCCATTCTGTGCTGTGCTCAGTTCTGTCAGATTCTTTGTGACCCCATGGACTGTAGCCCACTAGACCCTTCTGTCCATGGGAATTCTCCAGGCAAGAACACTGGAGTGGGTTGCCATGCCCTCCTCCAGGGGATCGTCCCAACCCAGGGATTGAACCCCGGTTTCCCACATTGCAGGCAGATTCTGTACCCTCTGAGTCACCAGGGAAGCCCAAGAATACTGGAGTGGGTAGCCTGTGTCTTCTCCAGGGGATCTTCCCAAAGCAGGAATCAAACTGGGGTCTCCTGCATTGCAGGAGATTCCCTGCTGAGCTACCAGGGAATCGTCCATCCCTATGCAACTATAATTGCAAAATATTTAGAGACTCATCCATAGACAAATACGAAAGTATCCATAAGCTGAAACCCAGAAACTTTGAAGAAAAGTATACGTCTTTATTACGGATTTCCTTGATTTGTGATACAAGTTTCATACACTCCATTATTTAAAAGTCCTCTTCTGATTTTGTGCTTTGTATTTCCTCATTGCTAATAACCAGAGAGAGATGATCTCTAGCAAAACTAAGGGCCAGAAAGAGGTGATGAATGGCTTGCTAAAAGCATTTAAATTTACATTTAAATCTGTGACTGCCCCCATTTACTCTTCCTAAAGGGGTATGTTTCAATCTACCAATATTACTTTCTTCTCAGATAGCAGGGCACAAAAATTTATTGTGTCAACCCTTAAGGAGCTTACATTTTATGAGAAGAAACAAGTATCCCTCAACTAATGTTAAAGTGAGGCAGAAGCAAAATATAACAGCAGAAGTATAAATGCAAGACCAGGAGATCACAGAGGATAAAAAAAAGAGGGGGGGGGCGGTGTTTAAAGGCAAAGAGACAAATCCAGCCTCACCAAGCAGTGATGTCCAGTATCTGAACCCTGTAGGCTATATCAGAATGCAGTGAAGGGGGGCTAGAAGCAGAATCAAGACGATAATGTGAGTTACTGACCACTGCTGGGAGCAGTGAGGTGTTAGAGCCAAGGAGGGTGGGGAGCTCCACCCCAGACACAAGTTCATCCCCTGGATGTATCTAACCTTTGCAAAGCTATATCTGCAGGGATTATTTATTTAGTTGAAGTTTGGGGCATTATCCTTGGGAGCATCCAGGTGCTTTGGTACATTTTAGCTTCAGAATGTAACAGAGAAGTCTATCCTTGCCTAGGGTGGCATTTGCTAGTATAAATCACGACATGCTAGGTTTTAGCTGCAGCTGAAAGCTGAAATACATCTCCTTTTAACTTCTACTCCGTGGTCCCAGTTCTGCCCTCAGGAACTAACAGAGACAAAGTTGAATCCCTCTTCTATGTGGCAGCCCTTGAACTGTCGTTAGAGGGGCCCCTTTCACTCACTCCCCCAGGTCCTCAGCTCCATGAACTATTCCCGTTGGTGTGGACTCTTCTCCCTGCGCTGTCCTGGATCTCTGCCTCAGCACATCCTCGAACTTGTCACATCTCTCCTAAAATAGGAAACCCACACAGGGCACCAGGTTCCTGGGAAGAGGAGCCAGGGACAGCTTCCTTCCTCGTCCTGTGCCCTATGTTTATAAAGATGTCCTCGAAGGGCTAGGCTCTTTCTAAGCAGGCTCTCATCCTGTTGGTGCCTCCTAAGATTACTACGTAGCCACACGTGGAGACATTTATCACATGGACCTTGAAAATCCATCTGTTCTCATGCCAACTCCTCATGTAGTCTCAAACTGTACTTCGTAAAGCAGGAACAAAGATGTCTCTTACACCATGGGGAAAAGGCACACTGGTTGCAGCTTTATTGCAACAGCCAGCATCTATTGAGCTCTTGTATATGCCAGATAATCATTTTAATGAATTATATCCTTTTACAAAATTAAACTATATGTTTAGTCATAAAATATGAACAGATAGAAAGACATCAGTACAAAAGGACATAACATAAAAGGCAAATCTTATACCTTATCACACATTTCCATGTTTCATATATCCCACCAAAATTTTTCTGTGTGTATATATTATATATCATGTTTTTACATAATATCTACAATTCNGGGATTGGGAGCAGGAGGAGAAGGGGACGACCGAGGATGAGATGGCTGGATGGCATCACGGACTCGATGGACGTGTCTGAGTGAACTCTGGGAGATGGTGATGGACAGGGAGGCCTGGCGTGCTGCATTTCATGGGGTCGCAAAGAGTTGGACACGACTGAGTGACTGAACTGAACTGAACTGAGACATGTAGAAACCATCACAGCCTTAACATCAAGCTTCAGTGTAATGCTAAATCTCACCCAAATTCATATCAAGTACTTTGATTATTTTCATAGCTAAGAGAAACTATCAAGGACATTTTAACCCAAATTAGTAAATGGAAAGAAAGTGTCAAAGAAAATTGTGAGAGTTAGCCATAACTTTATTAGAATTGCTTCCACTACTATTAGTCCTCAAACTCAGTTAAACAACTTGTTTTTAAAGCCCAGTTATAATTCAAGCAACTTTTTAATCTCTGGTGATGACAAAGCTATCCACTGAGTAAATAGTTATTGAATATCTATTATGTGTCAACAAAGGGATATGAGGGAACAAGCAAGTCCTGCATCATAGGGTCTTATATTCTGCCAAGGTTAGGGCGAAGACAGAATACACATTTTAACATGAACAACAAAAATATAAGGTATTGATAAGCATGATGCAATGCACAGAATGAATATAGATGAATAATTGGCTGCCTTTCTTAGAAAGGTCAGGAAAAGCCTCTCTGAGGTTTAGATTTAAGCCGAAAATTATAAATCATGACAAGTCAGTCATATGAAAATAGAGGGAGAGCATTCCAAATAGCAGAATAATTGGTGCAAAGATCTGGAGACAAAGACAAGTTTGGCAAGTTGGAGGCTCAGAAAGAACAATAGATTCTAATTATGCCATTTTTCTTTAAAGAACTCAGTTCTTTATTCAAGATAAAGAAGTCACTGCCATGTATGTCTCTCTATAAATTGCTGCATGTGAGTGTGTATGTGTGTGCTGAAGTCTTAGTCACTATTTTCCTGTACTTGTCTCTGCTTTTCCTCTTGAATAGCCTTGGGTCTTGAGCCACTGTGGGAGAGGACTCGACTCTAAAAGCCAGTTCTCCGCCTTAAGGACCCCTAGAAGGATAAACAGGCTTAAGGATATCTAGACAGGCTAACCTGGAATATAGAAGCTTGATTCACAATAGACATGCCAGGATGCTCTGGGCATACTGGCCCTCTGACGAGCTCCTGTTCCTTGAGCCAGCTGAGACAGAAAGCAGCCTCTTGCAGCCACCTTAGAGTAAGCTGTCAGGATTTTCAAGGGCATGACAGGAGATATGGGCCTCGTGCTCTTTGAATATAGGACAGTTCTATTCTTTGGAAAGAATTTTAGCTTGATGAATTCCTTGTTTGAAATTCTGATAAGTAAATCTCTGTTAACAGAGTGATAGTATTCCTGCCTTTTATACATCCCTAGATTTTAATGAAGTCATTAAATTCATTTTTAAAAGAAGATGAAGCCAGATATCAACCTTGACCTTGAGTGTCTCATTGACAATCACTTTTTCATATAATAGAAAACACAACTTTGAATGACAATTTTGGTTAATTTTTCCCTGGGGGGAAAATAAGTTAATCACTTAATGACTCAGTTCCTTCATCTGTGAAATGAGTCAATTTGTTTAGATCTGTTTAAGGCCTTTATATTGTTAACACATATGATTAATAAAATATAAACTAATATATAAATGTGACTTCTATTGTGTTCATTGTTAGTAATAATTAAAAATTCCATACATACACGCACCGGGAATCATATTGTACATAACTTTGGAGATCTCAGATAACAAGGTGTTTATTACAGCAATGTTGTGAAGAATGGCACCAAGGAAACTACTATTGAAGCAAAAATGGAAATAGGAACTGAATTACATACAAAGATGAAATTTTGTCAATTGATTCAGTTTTCATTTGATTGTTATTCTCTTAATCTGGACTTCAACTTTATAAAACAGTTTCAAAATTATTATTTTATTAAACACTTAGATATTTTGCCTAGGCATATTGACTTGTAGTCCATGGAATTTCGTGGTCCCCCCTTACAGTTGTGTTTACGTATAACCTTAGAATCAAAGTTTAAAAAGTAATGGTTGGGAGGTCCCAGAATGGGCCCTAAGGGCTCCTTCCTAAGACTGTCCCTCTGTGCAAACTTCTCAGGGAAATCCAGTGATCTGAGAATGGTCTCTCAGCTATTTTCTGATGCCAGTTCAATGCCAGTCTTCCTAAAATGAAGTAGAATCTACACGGTTTCTCCAAGTTGCCTCCATATACCAGGTACTCTAATGTGGTTAGAGTCTCATTCAAATATTCACAGGAAGTAAATACCTACTCTATGCCAAGGATTATGCCAGGTCCTGGAAACACAAAGAAGCAATTAGAGAATTCAGATGTGGACTCATTTACCCAAGGAATAAAATGTTAAAGCATTAGTCTGCATGGTAGACCTTCAGTCCATAATGTTGAAAGAAAAAAATATATATATATAAAATGGTCCATGGCACCTTTCTGAGTAGATCATAAAGAATAAAGAATAGAAGGAAAATGAAATGCTTACATCAGAAGGTAGTACAGTTTGATTATAACTCATCATAACTCTGGTGTAAGTCGTTTTCAGAGTACTGAGGTTTGAGGCTGTGATATTCTCCATCCAAACCAGTTTGGCACAACTTGCTTTCCTATTAAGGACCCACAAAGAAAACCCTGGAGATAGCACAGCTACCTGCCAAGTTTCGTTAGGACAAGACCTATGCAACCAACTGGGACTGAGTCTTGGTTCACTGCACTGTGCTAAGGATATGGAGCCTTGAAAGCAAGGTTCCAAACAGGGTCACATCCACACTGGTGCCAAGAAAGAGAAGGGACAAATGAGTGGAAGCTAGCAGCAAAATGAGTGATGCAACCATGAGCGTGTACCTGTGATGAGATGTTTTCCTTCTTCTGCTTTTCTAGTCATATCAGCAGTGGCAGAGACCCCCAACAAGTGCCAGAGAAACGGGCTGGAAAGAACCTGGGGATGGAGGCTCTTGCTCTAGATGGAAAACAGTTTATTTCAAAGTGCAGGAAATGCAAATTTAGAACTTCTAGAAGTAGCTCATTCTTTGAAGAAGGAAGAGCAATTGTACCTGAGTCTCCTCTATTTGCTTATTCAAAAATACACAAATCACAGTAAAAATCCTAATTCATTGTCAAGATGTCAGTATAAGAGAACTTGAGTGAGTCTCATAAAACAGCTCAAGTGTAAAAAAAAAAAAAAAGCTCAAGTATTTCTGTAAAGATTTTGAATGCATTCCTAATAACACCGACAGGAAATGGCAACCCACTCCAGTGTTCTTGCCTGGAGAATCCCAGGGATGGGGGAGCCTGGTGGGCTGCCGTCTCTGGGGTCGCACAGAGTCGGACAGGACTGAAGCGACTTAGCAGCAGCAGCAGCATTATATAGTATTTTTGGATATGAATCTTGTTTTCTAAGGCCACATCTTTACATCTAGACAGACAGAATCAGTCTAAGAACAATCTCAACTTCCAAATACAAGATTCAATAAATGCTACAGAGAAGAGTGAGCAAAGATCCAGAAGTTTCCAACCAATACTTTGGTGATACATTAGCCCAACTTGTTTGATCAAAAATTTCAACAAAATTCATTTTTACTGTCAGTGTACAGTTGAAAAATTGTATTTCAAATTAAAAGCACAATAGTGTGCGCTTTTATTCCAGCTCTGCAGGAAAAAGGATAAAATAAGGCTCTTGTGAGAGATGCCAAAGTATGTTCAGAGTGTACTTATGCCATGCTAGCCCTCCCTTTCATGGAGCCCTGTGTTTACTTCCGTACTTCTGCATGACATCAGTACTCAAAAGATAAACACAGTCATAAAAGTAGTATCACTGTTTCTTACGTGTCCACCAGAACATTTATTCGACCTATTGACATTCATTATACACCTTCTGTGTGACAGGGATTGTACAAAATTTGGGGTGAATGAAAAAAAGACATAGCCCCTGTTTTCCAATTATTCACAGTCTCTTGAAGGAAATGACAAGCTGACAGACAGGAAAATTAGAGCCACATTAGATTCAAGTACTTCATGGCAAATAGATGAGGAAAAGGAGGAAACAGTGGCAGATTTTATTTTCTTGAGCTCCAAAATTGCTGTGGATGGTGACTGCAGCCACGACATTAAGAGACACTTGCTCCTTGTAAGAAAAGCTATGACCAACCTAGACAGCATATTAAAAAGCAGAGACATCACTTTGCCAACAAAGTCCCATATAGTCAAAGCTATGGGTTTTCCAGTTGTCATGTGGAGATGTGAGAGGTGGACCATGAAGGAGGCTGAACACCAAAGAATTAATGCTTTTGAATTGTGGGGCTGAAGAAGACTCTTGCGAGTCTCTTGGACAGCAAGGAGATCAAACCAGTCAATTCGAAAGGAAATCTACCGTGAATATTCATTGGAAGGACTGAAGCTGGAGCTCCAATACTTTAGCCACCTAATGCAAAGGGCCTACTCATTGGAAGAGACCCTGATGCTGGGAAAGATTGAAGGCAGGAGGAGAAGGGGACGACAGAGGATGAGATGGTTGGAAGGCATCACTGAATCAGTGGACTTGAGTTTGAGCAA
The DNA here is from genome assembly GCA_006410615.1 of Neotragus moschatus. Classification (NCBI taxonomy): domain Eukaryota; kingdom Metazoa; phylum Chordata; class Mammalia; order Artiodactyla; family Bovidae; genus Neotragus; species Neotragus moschatus. The sequence goes on along the minus strand of SJYA01001072.1, from coordinate 1,007,175 downwards.
GCTCCAAGAGGTAGTGAAGAACAGGGAAGCCTGCCATGCTGCAGTCTATGGGGTCACAGAGAGTTGGACAACTGAACAACAGTTGTTGTTCAACTTAGCAACTGAAAAACAATAACAACAGACCCACCATGCACAGNAATCAGTGGACTTGAGTTTGAGCAAGCTCCAAGAGGTAGTGAAGAACAGGGAAGCCTGCCATGCTGCAGTCTATGGGGTCACAGAGAGTTGGACAACTGAACAACAGTTGTTGTTCAACTTAGCAACTGAAAAACAATAACAACAGACCCACCATGCACAGTCCTGAGGATAAAGAGGGGTGGGTGAAGGTGGGGGCAGAAAAGTCTTTCTGACAGCTTGAGCTTAACGTTGAAGGTTAAGTTCAAATTAGCCAGGTAAGGAGGAGGAAGTAAGTGTTCCAGGCAGGAAGACCAACACGTGCCAAGACTCAGAGGCGTGAGAAACTGCAGAGAGAGAGAGAGAGGAAGCCCATTGTCCATATTAAGGACTAAGTGTGGATCTTTAGCCATATGTAATGAAGAGTCACTTTGGGAAAGTAACAGTATCAGATTTGTACTTTTGAGAAAGTTATCTGGCAACTTGCATAGGATGCAATAAAGATATGCCAAACTGGACACAGAGGCTAATGCAAAAATTCAAACATGGCATCAGGAAGCTCTGAACTTCTTCAGACTCATCACCATCACCATCTGTGAGAGAATACAATATGGCAAGCTCAGTACACACATTAGCTTACTAGATCCACACAATAACAACAGTGTCCTTCTTATGCCCATTTTACAGCTGGGATAAGTAGATAGAAGACTTGCCCTCACAGCGTAGTAGCTAGAAAAGCAAGACTGAAACCCAGGATGTTTGCTATTAGACCCTCATACTTAATCGTAACTTCACGCGTCTTCACATGATTCACTCCATCTGAAGAGAAGCTCATATGCTACATTCCAGATATAAAGCAAGGAGGTAACAGCACTTCCCAGGTGGCGCTAGTGGTAAAGAGCCCACCTGCCAATGCAGGAGACCTGGGATGTGGCTTCCAGCCCCGGCTGAGAAGGTCCCCTGGAGGAGGGCGTGGCCACACACTCCAGTATCCTTGCCTGGAGAATCCCATGGACAGAGGAGCCCGGTGGGCTACAGTCCATGGGGTTGCAAAGAGTCGAATACGACTGAAGCAACAAAGCACACGTCAGTTCTAGTGAGACAGGGAAGGACTCGCTTAATAATCAAGCAGCCCCCACAATGATGAGTATTCCATCCCTAGGTGCTCAGCAGAGACAGAGAGGACACACATTTTTAAATATATGGTATAAGAACATGATTTGTGACCAGTAAACAAAGGTTTAAAACATCAAACTCCTGACTAGAAATCTACTATAGGTTTTATCTGAAGGAAAAAGAAAAAGTCAAATCAATCAGTTGCTTTCTTTGCTCATGGGCATTTGAACTATGATTTTAATAGCCCAGATTTTGTTCCCAACTTGCTTCCTTTTGACTAACACCTTCTCTATGAAAACAAAAAATTACATTCATATTACTGTTTAAAATGTTACATTATCAAAATATTGACTATTGAACTTAGCATTTCATTATTTTGAAAAGATGTGGCAGTAGTACTCTAGTATAAAACCCATTTTATTTGAGGTGGCAGTTTCCAGACCCACTCATCCAAGCAAGAGCTTCATTATTTCTGGCAAGGATCCCAGGAAGGATCTCCATAACTCAGAACTTAAATATCACTTTTGTTCAGGACCAATTATGGTAATACTGACAAAAATGCTTGAAATGCTCACCTCTCCCCCCATCAGTCTTAGAAATGGATGGATCTAGCAGGTAAGAATCTATCCTTTAATTTCAAATACACTTAATATACAAAGATATATACATTAAATAAGACTGAACACAGATGAGATGCAGTATCTGTCAATCTCCCAGAATAATTTGTCCACATTTATTGAACAGGAATTTTTTTTTTACCATTTTCTACATGCAAAATTAACCTGTTCCACATTTTTAAAAGAATCTCAAACTATATTTAATGAAAAAACCAAGAGCAAATGTTTTCAGTACTTACTACTGAATAGCTTTTTTTTCAAAATGTAAATTCTGAAGTACAAATGAAATCAATGCGCTGAAAGTCTTGAATGACACAATTAGCATAAGCCTTTCCAAAGGCTATCACTGAACTTCTGTTAGCCTTAAATACATGTTGTTGGAATAATATTTAAGTTTTGGTTTTCAAATTATTTGAAGCTGAAAAGAGAAGTTATATGCCACATGTTGGACTGTAAGCCCTTTGAGAGTATGGAGGGACCACATCCATTCATTAGTTAATGCCAAGCCCAAGTATGCTTTCCACTTGAACACCGCTCACTAAATATTGGTTAAATGAACGAGTGAATGGAAGAAAGAATGAAATGAAAAGGAATGTAAACAATATCCTGGTGATTCAGGCAAACTGTTCTTTAGTATGAGAGAAAGGAAGATTCAAAGGCCTGTGTTATTAAAATTCATTGTCCACTATAATTGAACTCACAGGATAGCTTGACTTAAAATCACAAGATAATGTCTCTCCAATTCCAGGCACAATACTCTGACATAGGCACCATGCCAGCATGAGCGCTGCAAGCCTTCAAAATTAGCACTGTTTTCTTGGACTTTGTGTTCTTTCCCAGAAGATAAGATTATTTCTTACCACTGTTTAGCACGTATATTTATGTCTGCTCATATCCGTTTCTCTAAGTAACCAATATGTTAAACAAAATGTCTCTATTTTGATCAAGATAAAATAAAATTGAATTAAGCTACAGTTAGTCCTAATTTCTGATTAACAATTTCTCATAGGTTTAAAAATACTTGCTAAATTAGCATGAGACTTAACTTCTTACATGTTTATTTTCTTGTCATTTGAGGAAACTTTTTCTGACTTGAAAACATTTGAAAGGAAAAAATGCATGTTTATCTTTGTAATCTAGGTCATAAATCTGTAATTTTTATTCCAACTTTATAGTCAACATATTTTCTTACCTTAAAAAAGAATGAAAAATAAAGTCAATCACAAAGCAAATTGGGGAATAATTATTGTAAAACCACAAAATAGTACTATATGGGAACATAGGTTGGGGATTGAACTAAGATTTACTTAGAATTAAAATTTAAAGTATCTTTTCCTGAAATGACTCCAGGAACTTTGCAAAATATTTGTCCCTATTATAAACTCTTATAACTTTCATGGTTGTATGGTTTTTAATTATTTCACAGCATGGTATGAACTGAATTCTCTAGAGGCAAATACTCAGGAGTCCATTTTGATTACATGTTCTCCAGCATTTACTTGGAAGAAATAAGTGAAAACAGCATTTTAATACAGCATTTCATATAAGTAAATGTCTTGGACATTTTCACAAACTCCAAAGATCCAAGTTAAAAAACAATGACATTCTAATTTTGGCTCAAGTATTTTGGATCACCTTCTGCATTTTGACATAAACTTCACATTCATTTTTGTATTAGAATCCTTAGTAGGCAAAGTTCAACGTATTACTTTACGGTCGTTGAATCAAGAGAGAACTTTTAGGATTCAATGCAATGAAGTTTAACTTACCTTAAAAGAGACTGGTTTTCATGAACTCTTGCTAAAGCGATCTAGGTTTTCTGGTCAAAAGCAATACAAAGACTGCGCTCTCTTCTCTTCTCTTCTCTGAGACCCAGTGGGTTGATGGTTCCCTCTCTGTGTGTGATAAGCCTGCGGAAGACTCAGAGTTTGTCCTCACTCCTGATACCACACACCTTTTCTTGGCACTTCCTCTGGTCCCAAGGGAAAATTCCTGCAGAAATTTTCTTCTCCATAATCTCTTGACAGATGGCTCTGCTGGCAAGAGTCTCAACTTTTAGGAGCGCTTTAATAGGCTTTTATTCTCCCGCATCGCGTCTTCACAGGTTTTATTTTTTTAATTGCACATTGCTTGATGCCTCAATGTCCTAACAGGCCGGAGCATCATTGCCCTCTTGGAGTACTCCCAGATAATCTGCTTCTCTTGTTTTCCATTTCAATAAATTTGCAAAGCTAGTTTCCTTTTAATGTTCCATTATTTTTCTGCTCATACACACAAAGGCAGTTGGAAAAAAAGGCTCAAGTATTTACTTTAAAGCACAAAGTGAATAAATAGTGAACTGTTCAAATACAAAAGGTAATTTTGTATGGGCATTGATAAAGTTATAAACCAGAAGGAACAAAATCTTACAAATACCAATTTTCTTGACATTTCATGCTTTCCTCTGACAAATACCTTTTATGTAGTTTGTTTTCTCTCTCCCTCTCTCCCTATGACCCTCTCTCTCCATGCCCACACCCTTCATCTTTTTGGAAAAATAAAGGAAACCTAACCTGAAATGATAGATTCAATTGCTATTGAGATGTTACTTAAGAGAGTTAGAAAAAAATACTACTCATTTCTCGGTTCTTTCATCCTTATCCTTAAATACCATGAAAGTAGAGATGACTTAAAAATGGATAGCAAACAAAAATGCCTATAAATCCAGGTAAGGAATTTTAGCCAGGCATAAAGCATGGAGTGGTGGGAACCACGGCAAGCTGCATGATGCGTGCCATTTTCAGAGGACAGTGGCTGCTCATCTCCAGCTCGTTACCAACTGATAGGAACTCAAACTCTGCATTATGACAGCCAGTTTTCAAGAAAATTCCCATATCTGACTTTTTGCATGTGAAAAATCTCATGTCTTTTACATCTTAGAGGAAACTATGGTCACTAAGCTCAAACACCCATGACCAAGCCTTAGGCTGACTTCTAACCTAGAATATACTGAAATAAAACTAGTGTAAACACCAAAATACTGCCACTTATTAACTATGAGCTCTTTTCTTATACGTAAATATGATGATAAAAATGTAGACTGGTTAAGTCAAGTAAGAAAACACTTATAATAATCCTTATTAAAGATGTTGGGAAGGTTCATAGCCCCAAACAGGTAAATGGTATGAGCAAAGTACAGCTCAAGTCTGGAGTAGGACCAGGTTTATTTAAAAAAATAATTAAAAATCCATTTAACAAGAAAGTGATAAATTGTATTATACCTGGATTTCTTTATAACACTATCCTATATAATAAGTACTAGTTTTTTCCTAATTACACAACTCATGCTAAGCGCAAAGAATATATATGTTTCTAATTCTAATTTCACTAGTAATGAAATATTAGTTTATGATCTTCTAGAATGTGTCTATATATACATTTATACTTTTATAAATTATAAAGTATACATTTATATATATACTTTTACATACATATATATTATATACATTTGGAGTGACAGTGAAGTTGGCTCAGTCATGTCCAACTCTTTGCAACCCCATGGACTGCCAGACTCATGCAACCCCAGAGTAGCCTGCCAGGCTCCTCTGCCCATGGAATTCTTCAGTCAAGAATACTGGAGTAGGTAGCTTATCCCTTCTCCAGGGATTCTTCCAAACCCAGAAGTCGAACAGGGGTCTCCAGCATAGCAGGCAAATTCTTTATCAGCTGAGCTATCAGGGAAGTCCATATACATAAATAAATACTGACCTTTATAAAAATTGTGTATTGAACATACTTGAAATATATTACTTGGAGAAGGCAATGGCAACCCACTCCAGTACTCTTGNCTCACCTGAAGAAAAGTGAGGAATAAGCTGCAAGCATATGAGGAAAGAGCATTCCAGGCAAAGGGAAGATCAAAGGCAGAAACCCTGAGGTGACAGGCTATGAGGAACACTGAAAAGCCATGTGAGTGAAGTGATCAGTGGTGGTGGAGAGAGTGGGGGGCCATGAAGTCAGAGAGATGACTTGGTATCAGATTGTGTAGACCTTTGTATAGTACTGTAATATATGGAATTCAAATTTATGTATAGATATGATTTTTGTATATTTCCATTATACCCCAATTTAGCATACATTTTCCCAGACTTGTGTTCTAATACTGTTTTATTGTCCTCGTAACACCCTTAATTAAATTTCCAATTTCAGAAATTTTATTCTATTTTGAATTTCCACAACCCAAACCGAGGGTAATATTGCAGTTCTCCTGGTGCATTGCACCATGATTTATAAAGCAGACGGTAACCACAGAAATTGCTTGGAGCTCAAACAAAAGATGTTCTCAAGGAGGAACATTTTTTCATTGACATTATTCTGCAGTATCAGTGCAGACTGACTTTAAATTAGTTTTGTTTTCATTTTTAATTCTACGATGCTCCTGTTATTACCTCAACTCAGGGTGAACTGCTTTTGCAGTCCATTACACACAACTTTTAAATACTTTTAAGTCCAGCTTTATCTATTCTTCCCAACCTAGGGATCGAACCCGCTTCTCTTGCATCTCCTGTTTCTTTACCACTGCGCCACCTGGGAAGCCCATTTAACTGAATACTTTAGTGGTTTCCACTGGGTTCTCCCGCATGCCTATCAAATTCTGCAGATCCAAGGCCAAATTCATTCAATTTAATTCTTCTCTTCCACCAAATCTGCCCCAAAACTCCCTTCTTATTCAAAATCTTAAGGGGAAAATAAGACATTTACTCAGTTGCTGAGCCAGAAACTCAGAAATCAGCCTTATTCCTTAATTTTTGACTGACCTCTACATCTCATCAACCCCTAAACCTATCAATTCCACTTCCCCAAAATTTCAACATCTGCTCTGCCTTTGATAGCCATCAGCATATAACTGGCTATTCAGTAGCCTCCTGCCTTTTCTTTCCACTGAACCCCAACCTTCACTTCAATTTCTTTTCCGCTACTATCAGAGTGATCTTTCCAGTGTGAAAATACAGGCTACCCTAAAAGCTTCGGCAACTTCCAATGACAAAAAACTCCATGATATACTAACAATGAAAGGACCCTGTCCAACTATACAAACTCACTTCCAATTATTTCTCCCTCACCCTTTAGGCTCCAGCCATAGTAGACTCATTTCCTACACACCCTGTGCTCTCTTAAAATCTTCTGAACTCTTGAACTGGTTTTCCACTCTACCAAGAATACAAACTTAGGGAAAACTCCTTTAGGTCTTACTTCAGATGATACTCTTGAAAAGGTTCCCCTGCCACTGCTCCCCACCCCAGGCTTCTCTTCTGTTCTCAGCCCATCTTGTCTGGTCAGTAAACTGTCTGCTCTTTGAAGGCAGGAGATGCTTCTCTTCATCCTGGTTTCCCAGAATCTAGCCCAATACCTGACAGAATATTCTGGGAATAAGATTTTGAAAACATGAAATCAGTTCACATTCTGCTAGTAATATTAAGCTTTGAGAATTATTTATCCCTAGGCCTGGTGTGCTGTGATTCATGGGGTTGCAAAGAGTCAGACACGACTGAGCGACTGAACTGAAAAGTGGTTTCAAAGAAAGGTGATTCCAAAGAAAGGAAAAGGAGAAGAAAGAGCTAAGATCCTATCCAAAAAGAGGGCAAAAGGAATAGTTACTTCTGTTCTAGAGAGAGAAGAAAAATTATGAGATCTGGATTAAAAGTTAGACTCCCCACTCAAGGACTTATAGAAATATCTAGATAAAATGAGAGGGGGGGTTCACTGTGATAGGGCACTACAGAAACCCCAGATATTCTGAAGGATAAGACTCTTCCTCTCTTTAGTATCCCACCAGGACCAAGGCTGGCCTGCTGTCATCCATGAAGTCTCAAAGTGTCAGACAGGACTGAACAACAAGGGCCAGGAAGCAGAAACAGCTTCACTGACCAGAAGCTCACCAAGCCGAAATGTGAGGTGCCAAGCCTGGCAGCAAAGAGAGGACTGATCAACAAAGCAGCCAAGCAAAGAAAGGAGGAAAACTCGAGGACCCAACCCCTCCCTCCACGCAAGAAGCTCTGGTATGCATGGATAACGGATAAAGGGGCAGGGCCCCCTGAGGCATGGAGGATATGGGGAGCGTACGGCGGCCTCCAGATGGATGCTTGGAAAGAACATGTGGTAATCACCTGTGCAGGTGTAATAGGCCACAGGCCTCTGCTAGGCCAAACGTAGAGGCCCTTAGCACAAACTGAGGGTGGAGTGTTCAGCCCTCTGATGGCTAAAGGTCATAGCCAGGACATTCACACATGCCCAGTTGGAAGGTGAGTTGGTGATCCTATCCAGTCTTAACCAGCTCAGCTTGAACTAGACATAGCTGACTACAGTTCCTGGAAAATAATTCTGGAAAACTTCTTGTTTAGGTTTTTGCTACTTGAGGACATGCAATACTCTTGTGCTCATGCTAAGTCATGTCTGACTCTTTACAACACCACGGATTAGAGCCCGCCACGCTCCTCTGTCCATGGGGGTTCTCCAGGCAAGAATACTGGAGTGGGTTTTCATTTCCTTCTCCAGGGGATCTTCCTGACCCAGGGATCTAACCCATGCCTTCTACTTTGGAAAGGTGGGTTCTTTACCATTGAGCAACCAGGGAAGCCTACAAGTCTTCTATAGCAACAATTAAAATGACCTTGATTAGTCAAGGCAGGCTACAGGTGAAATGAATTTAACTAATGATTACCCACGGTATCAAGGACAGAACATCACTGGTGGAAGGAAAGGTCTCAATAGATGACTCTAAAATGGCTCGTTAAATATTTATATTGAAATATATCATCTTTATAGAGTGACAGTAACAGACTAGGATTCCTGTAGCAGTAGAAATAGAAGAGACGTGGGAGACAAACCTTAGAAGGTTTTTCTTATAAAATGCATAAAGCATGAGAACAGGGGTATGAAATCATAGAAAACTCTCCTGACACGTGGGTAAGTTTCCAGTTGAAAACTTCCAGTCACCATTTTTAGCCATGATACATGTTTGAATTACAAGATCCTGACATTTTGAAAAGGCTTGTACTTTAATGGCTACAGAAATCTCATGTATGCTTGAGTCATTTATACTTAAAATTAATCACTTTCCTACGAATTACCACTATACCTAAAAGAATTGGGAAAAGCTAGTTTCACTATGTTATAAAATATTCATGGCTTATTTTTGGATTTCCTTATCTATTTTAAATATCAACTGATCTAAACAAATACTCCCAGTCTCCACCCAATGAAGGTATATCTGACGCCAATTTAAACCAAACCAGGACATTTGCTTTAAAATTTCCAAAATAAATTCTATAGAATTACAATATTTTCTACTAATAAAGAAAAAGAGCTTTTTTATGTAATGGATGATAATGCTCAGTTGTGTCCTACTGTTTGTAACCCCACCAGGCTCCTCTGTCCATGGGATTTTCCCATCAAGAATACGGGAGTGGGTTGCCATTTATTCCTCCAGGGAATCTTTCTGACCCAAGGATCAAACCTGCATCTCCTGTATTGTAAGCAGATACTTTACCACTAAACTATCTGGGAAGGCTTTATGTAATATTCCTGTGTTATTTTGCTAGTTGTTTAAAAAATGTCTTATCAATTTGAAGTTTAATTAAGGAGACGAAAAGCAGAAAAAATTTTTTCCCCATATCAACCTAAAATTATTTTTAAAGAAGTTTTTTTTATTTCAAGTAAGATCCAAGAAATATTTTACTTGAATAAAGCAATTTGATTTTTATAATCACACCTAATTATTTTCCTGTGCCTGAAAGCTATACCTACATCAGCAGTTTTATGAAAAGTTTTTGCACTTCCAGAAACAACAGGTAGCTTAGAGATCACTAGAATGCTAATGGCCATTTTCCGTATTTTCACATTATATATGTGTATATATATATCTCAAAAACAAACAAACAAAAAACCTGCTGTGCTATCCATAAAGCCAAACAATAAAATCTATTTGTTAACACTCTTATTTCCAGGGTTCATTCTTTAAGCATGGGCTGAGGTAAACATTAGCAATCCCATTTAAAATATTTTATTATTTATAGCATTTTCCCCTCAGATATTTGAAAAGATGCTAAGAAGGCTTTATTTTATAGAACGTTTACTGGTCTAAATAGTATTTGAGCTCAGCACAATTTGCTGTCCACTTAAATAGTGTTATGTCCTATTGATGAACTGGTTGTTCCTTAAGGTCTCAATANAAACATTAGCAATCCCATTTAAAATATTTTATTATTTATAGCATTTTCCCCTCAGATATTTGAAAAGATGCTAAGAAGGCTTTATTTTATAGAACGTTTACTGGTCTAAATAGTATTTGAGCTCAGCACAATTTGCTGTCCACTTAAATAGTGTTATGTCCTATTGATGAACTGGTTGTTCCTTAAGGTCTCAATAGAATCAGTCAGGAGTCCATCATGAGCCAACAAAGGTGGTTGACGTGGGTGTTGGTGCAAATACCTTCGGTACAAATACCTTAGTTGTTTTGAATAGACTTTAAATTCTGTTAGTAAAACTACAATGTGCTCATGGTTAGGGACTGGAAAGGCGCCTCAGATCTGGTGCTGAACTGAACGCTTCAGTTGTTTGGGGGAATTTGTATAAGTAATACGGCACAAGACATTGAGATTTTATTTAAATAATTTAGTTTTCACTAAGAGTGTCTAACTTTTTTCTTTAGCCCATTGTTTGTTTGTGTTATATGTATCTCANAGGCGCCTCAGATCTGGTGCTGAACTGAACGCTTCAGTTGTTTGGGGGAATTTGTATAAGTAATACGGCACAAGACATTGAGATTTTATTTAAATAATTTAGTTTTCACTAAGAGTGTCTAACTTTTTTCTTTAGCCCATTGTTTGTTTGTGTTATATGTATCTCAGTTCTATAATCCTGGATGCTGTGAATGATGTGATTACATAGGGTGTTTAGTAACGTTATTCCAATAGAGAAGATGAAAAAAGCTCTTGGTTTAATTGAGATATATTATCCTTGTTTAATACGTCCAGTGCTCCCTGAAGTAGTTGATATTCTAAAATTTATATTTCTATATAAAAAAGAGAAAACCTAGAGAAGTTAAATGCTTTACCCATGGCCACAATAATAGTAAATGGCAGAGGAAAATTTGAAACTAGTTGAGCTTAAATACAGAGACCCTTAACACTAAATACAGAAGTTTTTAACCTCTACACCTTATGCATCAACACATCTGGCTTTCCTATTACACTGTGACCTTCCTCTTTCCTATTCTGTCTTTCAATTTGGCCTTTTCCATCTCAGTTCTGGTCTGTCTTTGTATCTTTCTTTGGTTTTTACCAAAATAGACTATGCCACTCAGAATTAGCGTGAAAATGTCAACGTAAACCATAGATGTGAGAAGAAATCCATGCAGATAGCCATAGTACCCATATCAATGTGTCTCTGCCATAAGCAAACCAATTTTTGACAGTCCACTTATTTGAAAGTTTCTATTGGTGGTAAGAAAAGAGGAAAAGTTGGGACCATCAAGAATTGCCAGTCACACACTCATTATTAACGATTTAGTTGATGCTTGGCACTGAAATTAGCCATTTATATACAGTATCTAACACAATCCCTACCACAACCTTACAACATAAACCGTATTACTAGTAATTTACTGTGGAGAAATTTGAGGCCTGGAGACATTATGCAATTTACCCAAGGACATACAATTTAGCAGGTTAAGCAGAAATTTGGACCTACATTTGACTAATTGCAAAGATTGTGATATATTAGCCGTTAGTTAAACTGTACTTTAAACCACTTGGTTGTGCTTCTTCTAGAACGAATACTTTGAATAAAGAGAGAGATCAACACTTAGGTGACCCGAGAGCACATTCTCAACACAGGTATAGCAAATTTTCACTACTCACTTCTTTAAAAAAGTCAAAGAACCATTATTTTGAAAGATAAGAGGAGAGAGAAGGGGGAAGGAAAGAAGGGAGGGTAAAAGGAAGGGAGGAGGGGAAAAAGGAAACAAGAAAATCCCTCCTCACTTCCTGAGCTGATGATCAGACTCGAAGTCCTCAGCCAACTAAGCAGATAAATTATGGAATCAAAGCAAATTTTCCTTTTTACCACAGTGGGAGGATTTGTCTTATAAAGCTATTTACGCTTTTGTTTGCCGTTATTTCTATCATTTTAGTCACTGTACCACTGCTTAAAGCAGAAGCTGAAGTCAGGGGAGATGCCAAAGGCAAGGACAAAGAGATGACTTGTCTTGCACTTCCTCCTGGGGCCCCAAACAGAGCCTGATGGGCTGTCCTAGAGTCGCAGGATGACAATTGAGCCTAATGGGATTTTGAAAGCTTTCTTTTATCCCATGGTTCTGGGTTGCATGTTTCGTCTCTAAGTATGGACAACAGGGAATGAATAATCAGTGCAGCCAATTGCCAGAAACTTTTTATTGACTCGGTGCAGATCTATTTTTTAGCTGGATGACTTTTATTTTTCCATTTTTTAATTGCTTTGCTTGTATTATCCTTTTTCTCAGGGAAGTTTCTAAATACCACTTCAGAGAGTCTTTTATGTTCGCAACAGTGACAGAACTGCAGAGATTTCAAGGTAAGCATGAAAGCCTGGATCTAATATCTTCTCCGTGATTTCCTCCTATCTAATAGATCAGATTGCTTATCTTGCCGCTGTGATCCCAGGAACAATACAGATGCTTATTGAAGAAAAAACTAGGACTGGCAGAAAAGCAGACAAAAACAGTTCCTTGTCAGAACTCTGGTTTGATATCTCATCAAATTTCACACACATTATGCGACCAGACAACCTACGATGGTGGAGAGTGCAGTTGAGAAAGTGAGAGATTGAGAAAACTACCTCCTGAACTTGCTTGGCCAGCTATGTGATGTGCCCCAGCAGGAAAAAATATCAATTGGTAATCACAGACAGTTACTCTTTACTCACAGAGACGCAGGAATGGGTTTGATCATATCGTGGAGTGCTTTGAGGTNGTTGAGAAAGTGAGAGATTGAGAAAACTACCTCCTGAACTTGCTTGGCCAGCTATGTGATGTGCCCCAGCAGGAAAAAATATCAATTGGTAATCACAGACAGTTACTCTTTACTCACAGAGACGCAGGAATGGGTTTGATCATATCGTGGAGTGCTTTGAGGTCTTTGGAATAAAGGCATTCTACAAATATATATTTCTATACATGGTTTGTGTGTGTGTGTGTGTGTGTGTTTACACGTTCTTTCTCTTGAGTAATAGGGCAGGAAGGGAGAATTTCATACAATATCTGCAAGTACATTTCATAGTCTCTGTATGCTGTGTGCTCATATATCTAAACATTTTTATAGGTAAGCTGCTTTCTGTCTTATGAAAAATGTCTCTTGGCTGCATTGAGGTCTTCTATATCCATGGTACAAACTGGCAGCTTAGTGCTTTTCATTCAGTATCCAGCAGACGAGCAAATCCCAGGGCTGAGCTATTGATCCAGCTGAACTCACAAGCAGTGTGTCCTTATTCTTCTGGTTCAGTAGCCTTGGATGTAGTATACAAAATAATTTGCTGCATTCTTCAAAGCAATTTCCCCTTGGGGTAGGAAAAACACAGTTGGAAAAATGCAAAGATATTTCACTACATTCAACAATAAAGGCAACATTTTAAATAAGTTTACTGATATAAAGAAGCCCACTTGTTTTGTTTATATTTGTTTTTGTTCTATCTCATTTTGTGGGTATTTCATGAAAAAGGCCAACAGAGTAAAAGTTTAAACAAAATCCTTTTTAAAAGAATTTTACCCAGTCTACTGTAAGGGTTTGAGAAAAAGACTTAACTTTCAAATTAACTTTTATAAATGTTCATGATCACACTATGATTTGTATCTTTACCTTTTATCCATTTTTCTGGTTTATATATCAAGATTAGTCTCAAGATATGAAATACTATTTTTGTTTCACAAGAAAGACAAAGAGAGAAGATAAAGGAACAGTTGGTGGCTGTCATGAAAAGAAGGAACCTGTCAAGGTCCTTACTCATTGGTCTAGTCTCTAGTCAGAGGTACAGGGTTCACTGCTCAGATACATGACCCAGATGTTCAGTCTGGGGAAGCCAGTTAGCCTTTGAATTCAAATCAGAGCTGGACCAAGACCTGCAGGTTAAGTTATCAGTCCTGTCTCCCCACCTGTAAAATGACCCTTCATCATAAAGTCAGTGTGACATTCAGATTTTAAAAAAAAAAAAGTGTATTGAAAGCATTTAGTACAATCTTGGAAGAGAGTAAGCAGTCAAAAATAAGTCCTTAATATGACGAACAGTAACTAATCAGTAAGGATATCCTTAGCAGTAAGGATAGAGTCACAGCGACACAAAAGTATAGATCAAACTCAAAGAAGTCAAACTCCTAAGAAAATTGTTTACTGCCTAGCACATGTTCAGCACTGTCTTAGATGTTATACTAGGCACTGGGAGATACCAATTAAGAAGAATAAGGTATGGTGTCTGCCCCCAAAGAACTAACTCTCTAGTTAAAATGATAGATGGGGAATATATTTAACACAAGACAATTAAGTATCAAATGAATAATAAAGGCAATCAAATAGGAGGTTTAAAGGAGAGTTCATAGAATAGAATAGTTATAGCATTCATTATCTGATAAAAAGGCAGAACTAGGAGATATACATGCATATATATATATATATACACACACACACACACATATTTAGAGAGAGAGAAGATTTCTTCAATATTTTTATCTACAACTTCACAACCATACAACAAAGATAAACAATAAGCTGTCAGAAAACACAGCCATTTCACCGTTATCTAAATACTAAGTAGATATAAAGAAAAGACTTTTGGACTCTGTGGGAAAAGCTGAGGGTGGGATGATTTGATAGAACAGTATTGAAACATGTATATTATCATATGTGAAATAGATGACCAGTCCAAGTTCGATGCATGAAACTGGGCACTCAAAGCCAATGCACTGGGATGACCCTGAGGGATGGCCTGGGGAGGGAGGTGGAAGCGGAGTTTGGGACTAGGGGACGCATGTACATCCATGGCTGATTCAAGTCAATGTATGGCAAAAACCACCACAATATTGTAAAGTAATTAGCCTCCAATTAAAATTAAAAAAATAAATACTAAGGAATTCTAGGAAATAAATTTCTATTTGATGAGCTTAAAAAGTCAATCATAAAAAACATAAAGCAAGACTTTGAGTAGCCTCAGAAGTCGTGTCGAGTATTACATTTCTGTTTGCTTCTGGGAAATTAATCAAGCCAATGAAGCTGATACCAATAATAAATAGGGGAAGTAGAGTTCTTTTTAAACAGAAGCAACAGTTGGGCTATAATTGTATACTCAATAGACTATTTTAGTGCCCGGAGCATCAAACTGAGCAAGAGTTTATGTATATGAAGAGTAAAAAAAATCATTTTGCCAGTCGATCACATTAAGTAGATTTAACAAATTATTGAGACAATATTAACTTTTTTTTACTATACAAAATTTGGTTGAGTTTCAGGGCACAAAGATAAATTTATATCCAAAATGTCCATTCCTATTGCCCAGTTCTCTATTTTGTTGGTGTTATCTCGCACTGGTGAGATTTGAAAATAAAAGTTATTTGAAAAGAAATCTATATAGAATTTAATTTTATTACTTTAGATTTACTTGTATATTAGTTTAACAAGTATTTTAGGAGCTGTAATATGCATAAAACACATATATAGAGATAAATCTACACATATAATGTTATAAATTGCATATTATATAAGAATTTCTAGGTAATGAAAAATAACGTGAAGAAAAATGAAGCAGAATACTACAGGGATAGAGATTCTTTTTTAAACTCTCTAAGGAGGTCAACTTTGAGCAGAAGCTTCAGTGAAATGATATGGTGAACAATGCATGCAAAGTTGAGGGTCAGGTCATTCTGAGAGTGGGGAATAGGAACTGCAAGGCCTTGATGCTGAAGTGGATTCAGGTTATTTTAAGAACAGCAAAGAGGCCAGTATGTCTAGATGGACAGAGATGTCTAATACAATTCTACTCTAAGTTTTGAAGCTGAGAGTTTTAATTTTTATTTCTATATACAATTAACTTAGTTTTATGTCTCCAGAAACTACCACCAACTGTGTCCCATCTGAACACAGAAGACAATCAAATTAATTTAAAATAGGCCCAAGGATGTAACACCAGGAACCTGGTACTGTTAAAAGCAGAAGCAAACAATTGTGAACAGACACAGCAAACTTCAGAAGTAAACCTGCAATGTCTAAGCTATTTGCAATTACTGGATACAGAATGTTTATATCCCACAAGACTACAGGGTCAGAGTGATTTTTCAGAGAGATCTTTAAAGAAATAATTTCAAAACTGCAACACTGCTTTAAAGCACATAAAAAAAAATGCTACTTAATTACAAATCCAAGTTTTAAAAACACACAAAAATTAAAACTATACACAGGAATTGTAAATAATTGGTTTCAGTTTGTGTAAAAAGTCTGTCTATTGAAGTTGCAGCCTGATCAATGTGCTAAAAATGATTCCAAAACTTCATTTTGGTTTATTTAGCAACATCTGCTATGCCATTTTAAAATTTTTAAACATAAAAATATTTTCAATATATTAGAGGGCTAACATAATTAATATATGGAGACCTCTTTCAAAGTAAGAGTCAAAACTCTAACACCTCCATGAGAAAGAAAAAAAAAATGGGAAAATTCTGTACAATGAAAATCTAAAGAAGCAAAAATATGTGATCAATTGACATAAGAAATATTTACTTTCTCTAGTAGTAAAAGGAAAAAAAATAATATATCAACTATGAAGCTCTGTATTCGCTTAGCAACTGAACAAAAAGTAAGGAAAAAACCACTCATCATCAGTGCTAATGAGTGAATAGAGAAACAGCCATGACCTGGTGACATACAAAGTAGTTTCTTAGAGAGTTTCAGATCTCTCAAAAATGTGTTGGTTCAGTTCAATTCAGTTCAGTCACTCAGTCGTGCCCAACTCCTTGTGACCCCATGAATCGCAGCACGCCAGGCCTCCCTGTCCATCACCATCTCCCAGGGTTCACTCAAACCCACGTCCATCGAGTCGATGATGCCATCCAGCCATCTCATCCTTTGTCATCCCCTTTCCCTCTGCCCTCAGTTCCTCCCAGCATCAGAGTCTCTTCCAATGAGTCAACTCTTCACACGAGGTGGCCAAAGTACTAGAGTTTTAGCTTCAGCATCATTCCTTCCAAAGAAATCCCAGGACTGGTCTCCTTCAGAATGGACTGGTTGGATCTCCTTGCAGTCCAAGGGACTCTCAAGAGTCTTCTCCAACACCACAGTTCAAAAGCATCAATTCTTCGGTGCTCAGCTTTCTTCACAGTCCAGCTCTCACATCCATGTATATCTCTTACCAAATCAGGGTTCTCTGAATAAAAAAGTGAGTCGCTCCTCAACTTTACCATCATGTAGAACAAAATTAATTTAACATGATTTCTATCAATGTTTTAATCTGTATTGGATAAAGCTTTAATTATTATCTAGGTCATTTTCTAATATTTTAGATAAGTGATATTACTTTTTACTGATTAATTAAAAAGAAAAATCTAAAAGAAATGTCTATTTCTTTATTTCAATTGCTAGAGTGGTGGTTTCTAAATATAGGGCCCAGAGACAATCTGGATTCTCATCCAGACATATTTGAGCCTAAAAATCTGAATCTGTAACAAGTTCCAAAGATTTGCTGATGCACATAAATTAGAGACTCATTGACCCAGTGGAAGCAAAAAAAAAAAAATTTAATCCAGGCCAGCACACATGAGGAGTCATAGATGTGCTTCAGAAATACACATCTGCAAAGAAGCAAGCATGTGAAGTAAGGCATTGCCACTTATCAAGGCCCCTGGAAAATCAGCCCTAGAATGGACTGGTTGGACTAGACAGAATGGTCTCTAAGAATGGACTATATGTTCAACCTTGACAACTAACTGCCCAGGCAGGTCTATGCACTGAGGCTGAAGTGGATACAATAGGACAATTCCAGAGGGAGAACAGTCACCAGCCAGACTTAATCAGGGCAGCAGAAGACCAGCTACACCATTCTCCTGTGGGTATTTCCGTCATGGCTACCCTTCAGGTCAGCATAGACATGCTTTGGCCTCAAAAATATGCCTTTTGTCTTATTCTATTGAAAGTTACAATGGATCCAATTTTCTGAACTTCTGCTTACTGCTACGTCTTTCTGTCACCCTCATTGATCATGAAGTGCATTGTCAATATTCAAACAGTATGTATCCAAACTCTACAGAAGAAAGAACAAATTCAGACTTTAAAACAGCTACCCATGACAATTGATGCTTTTGAACTGTGGTGTTGGAGAAGACTCTTGAGAGTCCCTTGGACTGCAAGGAGATCCCACCAGTCCATTCTGAAGGAGATCAGCCCTGGGATTTCTTTGGAAGGAATGATGCTAAAGCTGAAGCTCCAGTACTTTGGCCACCTCATGCGAAGAGTTGACTCATTGGAAAAGACTCTGATGCTGGGAGGGATTGGTGGCAGGAGGAGAAGGGGACGACCGAGGATGAGATGGCTGGATGGCATCACTGACTCGATGGGTGTGAGTCTGAGTGAACTCCAGGAGTTGGTCATGGACAGGGAGGCCTGGCGTGCTGAGATTCATGGGGTCGCCAAGAGTCAGACACAACTGAGCAACTGAAATGAACTGAACTGAACCCATGAGAATTCTTTTTCTTGCTGTCATAGAATGGTGATTGTGACAAAATAGGGGACTCTGACCGCAGTAAAGTGTAACTGGTTGTCTATCAGCCTGTTTGTTCACACTCTGGACCAGTTTAACGAGAGGGGGACAGTCAGTATTTTNAACTGAAATGAACTGAACTGAACCCATGAGAATTCTTTTTCTTGCTGTCATAGAATGGTGATTGTGACAAAATAGGGGACTCTGACCGCAGTAAAGTGTAACTGGTTGTCTATCAGCCTGTTTGTTCACACTCTGGACCAGTTTAACGAGAGGGGGAAAGTCAGTATTTTCCATTTGAAGAGCTGTTTTAAAAAGGAAGTAACATTTTTATTTGTTATATGAATAGTTTTCAATTGTTTCTTAGTGTGTTTTCAAAAAAAAAATTTCCGAAAACGTTCATAAACTTTCTTAAGTAACAAACTGTGCTTTTAGCTATATTTTTCAGCCTTTCGATATACAAAGAGGACTTGCAAAATCACTTCAGCATTTCTGTAAAAGCCCAAATGTAAACAAAAAGTAAATACAAATGCCAGGAGTCTCTTAAAATTCAACAAATGTGTCCTCTACCCAGTCTTCTTTGCTTGAATCGGGTTCTTTGTGTCTTCATTTCCCCCAGCCTTGCCCAAGTGCATTTTCTTGCTCATCAGGGCCCTGAAGATGATGATACAATGGTGTGCATTCACTGTGCTGGCATGTGCAGAACTATGGCTCAAGGTCCACTCATTATTTCCTCAGGGCAACCATTGGAGGGAATGAGTTCCACTTGTCCTTAAGGATGGACACTACAGACTTTTGACCCTCTCAATGCCTAATATAGCCATTTTTCTTATTTCTAATATAGACATGGTCCACGGTCATACAACACACGTTAAACAGTACATTAGGAAAAAAAGATAATATTATCTTCGTCTCTTCCCAATTTCTACTCCAGTATGTTCATAGCTTTGGAGAGTTTGGCTGGTATTTACTTTTATCATAATTTTGTGAAGGGGAGATTGAATTTAGAATCTATGTAAGTGATAAAGTAATTCCAAATAGTCACTGTATTCATATTCATCACTTATCACTAAATGGAACTGATTATAAATGTACTGGGAGACTATCAGAAAGGCACTGTTGATTTACTTTACATAGATAAACAAGCCACATAAAAAATGAAAGCACAATGCTTACTGAATTGTAAGTGATTAAACATTAATGACTGTAAAGCTTAGTCAAACACTGCAAGTCTTAAAGTCTTCAACAGTACATCATGTTGATTGTCAACGGATAAAACAGAATGCCAATAATAGTTGGAATGTTCTTGAAAAGAGTTAAGCTTTGTCAATAGCTATAAATGTACACGTGCCAATATCTAAAAATCTATCAATCTCTACACACTGTTTGTGTGAGGCTCTATTAGTCTGACCAAATAATTCCAGTACTCATTGGCATTGAAAAGAAAGTCTGAAAGTAATTTTATATTCACTTATGTGTTTCTTTCATGCTATGTGCATGGATTTTGGTATTGATGTAGTCAAATATTTATTATCTACACTAAAAGAAGTTTGAGACAAAATGAATAAATCAAATCTTTGTTTCATTTTTTCCTTCATAGCCTCTCTGCCAAGTAGACTGCTGTAGGGAAAGCAAGTTTAAATCAGTATCTATTGTATATCAAATAATTATTTAAAAGGAGGCACAAACACAGTCATATGTCTTGTCTTTGGTAATCTCAGAGAAGCCCCCAAACTCTACCCTCAGTCACTTTAGACAACCATCTTGCAGGCAAAAAATGTAAGAATTCAGGATAAGTGGCTTTGTAGGCCCAAAGATCTGTTTGGTTCAGTGACCCACTCCTAGCACAGATGAATTTGACGCTTTATCTGACAAAAAAAGGTTGCCTAATCCTGTTATTGAAAGATCATTTCATTAATTCAAAATAGTCCTTTCACACAAGGACTCAGGGGAGAGCAGAATTTTCCCCACCAATGTGGGAAATCTCTACTATTGAAGGTCACTCAGCAAGTCAATATCACCAAAAAGCTACTGAGCAACAGCTTAGATTTGCAAAACACAGTTTGTGCACATTTGGGAATTGAAACTGGATCAGACATGAGATGATATTCAGGAATAATTTTCAGTTTTATTAGATATGATAATGTTATTTTGATAATGTAAGAAGACAGTTTTTTTCTTTTAGAGTTTGAGGTTATGTCGTCTGTATAATATTCAGTCTTCTCTCTCCTCCACTACCATTCCACCCTATTGTATAGAAGACTTATCAAATGTTTGGTTTCAGTACCACATCCATTTAATTACAGATATATTGTGGTGACTGTATTTAAATATTCATTTATCTAGCTAACTTTGATTTTGGCTTCATATAAGAAAAAGTACTGTACTTGACATTCAAAGATTTGGGTTCAAAACTTCAGTCTTGTTTATTAAATCATATGACTGTGTTTAAGAAAATTCACTTAACCAGTTGGATTAGTTATTTCTGCTTTAAAGTAGGATCTCTCTCATCAATTATTTATTTTGAGGAGTCAAACTAGGAGTAAATTTAAAAATACCTGATGAACTCAGAGTGTTATATCCATGTGAGATATTATTGAGAAACTGCTACAACCCTAAGAAGATTGTAGATAAGAAATGTCAATAAAAGGTAAATTTTACATTCGGAGGTCATGGAGTATAATAACACACTAGAGAATTTATCCTCCTTCAAATGAAGACCCAAATTTCACTGTAGGAACTTAAAATTCACCCAAACTCTCCATTCCTTCCTTTATTTTTTGTTCAAAAGTTCTTTATTTATTATTTCATTCTGTAAGTCAAAAAAAGTTTTGTTTCTACTGTATGTCAAATACAGTGCTAGATACTGAGCTTACAAAAATGAGTAGAATACTGTCCCCCATCCCACAACAGAGCTTACCCTTCAGTGAAAGAGCTTGCTCTCTTGCTCTCCAATGCATGTTGGGCTCATAAGCATCACTTCCTAAAAAGCATTAATGTCTACAACTATGCTCTGCTGCTGCTGCTGCTGCTAAGTCGCTTCAGTCATGTCCGACTGTGTGCGACCCCATAGACAGCTGCCCACCAGGCTCCCCCGTCCCCGGGATTCTCCAGGCAAGAACACTGGAGTGGGTTGCCATTGCCTTCTCCAACGCATGAAAGTGAAAGGGAGATAGTTCAATCGTGCCTGATTCTTAGCGACCCCATGGACTGCAGCCCACCAGGCTCCTCCATCCATGGGATTTTCCAGGCAAGAGTACTGGAGTGGGGTGCCATTGCCTTCTCCAGTTTCAGGTAGGGTCCTGTCCAAATTCTGTGTCATTGCAGAGATGTATGTAGTGTTGATCCTTAGAAAGTGAAAGTGAAGTTGCTCAGTTGTGTCTGACTCTTTGCGACCCCATGGATTGTAACCACGGAATTTTCCAGGCAAAAGCACTGGAGTGGGTTGCCATTTCCTTCTCCAGGGAAACTATGCTATGACTAATGTTAGAAGTTGATGATGTGCCATGGTTTTTGTGTTTTTTTTAATTCCATTCTCATCATGCTGACAAATATTTCTTGGGCCTTAAAAAAGGATCACCTTTGGGAATTCCTTGGTTGTCTAATGATTAGGACTCTGCACTCTGCACTCTCACCATGGAGGGCCCAGTTTTCTGCTAGGGAACTAAGATCCCACAAGTCGCATGGCCAAATAAATAAATAAAAAATTTTTTAAAAAAGATCATCTTTCAAAGACAATTTGAATTTTATACTATTTTTTCACTTCTGTAGTAAAATACAATTTGAGATGAGCCTACAAAACATCAGAAATCTCACTAAGTCACTAAGAAAAGACTTTGAAATCAGACTGCGAGGACACAAAAGTTTATAGAGAGAATGATTATAATTAGACTTTCTTAGTTGATATGCACACCATATAAGAATGCAGTAAACTAGGAACTCAAGAATCTGGTATTCTCTATAAGTATACCTCTCATGATGAATAAGTAAACTGGAATTCCAATTTTTGTGGAAGAGCCCCTGCTTTGAGAAATGTAGAGTCTAATTCAGTCTTTCTTAATCTCTTTTGGATTATGGAATTCTTAGACATGGAGAGAAGCTATAGGTCTTTCTACAGAATAGTGCACATTTAGACCTACACACATTTTTAAATATAGATCAGGGATTTATCAATCCTGTTCTAGTTTAGTGGACAATCAAGTTCACATATGATATTACCCCAAGTGCCATTACTGGAAAGACCAGGATATTTACAGGACTTGAAGCAAATTACTCATATTTTAAAGTTTTTGACCACTTTGGGATGACTTTAGAAAAATGATCTGAAAGTTAAAAAAAAAAAAAGGCCAATCAAAGAAGGAAAAGATGATTCTGGGATAGTTAAGAGTGAGATCTTCCCCACCCAGGAATCAAACCCAGGTCTCCAGCGTTGCAGACAGATTCTTTACCACCGGAGCCACTAGGGAAGCCCACTTAAGAATCATGCCAGTCTTCATGTTATATCCTTAGAGCCAAAAGCAATCCCTGGCATTTACATGTTAGATGCAAAATAGCCTTTGTTGTAAAAAGCAAAGATCATGAATAAGCCACCAAATATTCTCCTTCCAGTTCTTTGTGTGATGCTAAATGGTTCTTACAACACTTCTAAGGTAAAGGCGCCCCTGCATTACCAACCGCCTTTGGCAGAGTCTGAGTAGCCTTTGCATTTCTACTGTTGGTAGGGATCAATCCTGGGGCCATTAGATTATGATTTCTTTTGTTTTAAGACAAAATGTTAGACCTTAAGTATTGCTGTAAAATGAAATCATATCTTTGGCACCGCTTTAAAATAACAACCTGCCTAAAGGCAAAATTCTCTTCCCCTCATCACCCGGTGATAAATCTCTATTTCATATTCTGCACTTGTTGGGTGAGTAGCCCCATCCCCAGGCACTGTGAACAAAAACACAGAGAAGATAATGAGTGCAGAACCTAGGAAAGATGGACAGTGCAGGAACGATCTGTGGCTGTGGGTGCAGAGAAAATTTGGCCCAAAGCTCTGTCATTAAATATATACTGCACTGATGATGAAGGTGGGGAAAGGGGACTGAATAATACATTTTTATATTTTAAACATAATCCTCTCTTCATACAAATATTTTGATTTAAAGAATGCCATTCTTACAAAAAGGAGAGTTTTGCCTTTTCAGACATCCTATTTGGGGTATGTCAGAGGAAATCTATGTCATTTTAGCCTAAAGATTAGACTCACTGTATTTTACTGATATATTTCAAGTAATTACTGAAATAATACCCTGAATTCTTTCAAGTCTTGTGTTATTTAGAATTAAGAGACTTTGGCTTTAAATGTGTGTTAAACAAAAATTCCAAGAGTATAATACATTTTGTAGTATTTTACCTAAAAGAAGAAATGTGTACATAGGATCATTCACTTTGCAGCACTATGGAAAAGCTAATACTTTGTGGAAAGCTGTCTAAACCCCCACTATGATCACTATCACAAATTCAATTTCTAATAAAAAGTATCATGTAGAGTAGGATATAAGATAGCAGTTCTTGGGATATTGTGAATAAGTATTGAAAATTAAAAATTTTAACACCAGTTAGAATACATTTATTTATATATATCTATATACACACACACAGACAGAATGTGGTCCACTGGAGAAGGGAATGGCAAACCACTTCTGTTTTCTTGCATTGAGAACCCCATGAACAGTATGAAAGGCATAATGACAGGATACTGAAAGAGGAACTCCCCAGGTCAGTAGGTGCCCAATATGCTACTGGAGATCAGTGGAGAAATAACTCCAGAAAGAATGAAGGGATGGAGCCAAAGCAAAAACAATACCCAGCTGTGGATGTGACTGGTGATAGAAGCAAAGCCCGATGCTGTAATGAGCAATATTGCATAGGAACCTGGAATGTTAGGTCCATGAATCAAGGCAAATTTGAAATGGTCAAACAGGATGGCAAGAGTGAACGTCAACATTAATCAGCGAACTAAAATGGACTGGAATGGGTTAATTTAACTCAGATGACCTTTATATCTACTACTGTGGACAGGAATCCCTTAGAAGAAATGGAGTAGCCANGGAGAAGGGGACGACAGAGGATGAGATGGCTGGATGGCATCACTGACTCGATGAACGTGAGTCTGAGTGAACTCTGGGTGTTGGTGATAAACTGGGAGATCTGGCGTGCTGCGATTCATGGGGTCGCAGAGTCGGACATGACTGAGCGGCTGAACTGAACACACACACAAATATCTCTAAGGCCAGATAGTCTTTCATGAATCATAGCACAATACAAAATAAAGAAAGACATTCTGAATTTAAAATGATCATCTGAATAACAATGTGACTGAGGATAAGCAGATGTTTTGCTACATTAAATAAGGTCTTAAAAGCTTACATTAGGGGTTAATAAACTAGGGTCAGTGATCCAAATCCGGCCCATGACTTGCTTCTGTATGGCCCTCTAGCTAAGGATGGTTTTTAAAATTTTAAAGGGTTGTAAAACAAAACAAAGAGCAATATATGAGAGAGACCATATGTAGCTCCCAAAGCCTAAAATATTTATTATCTGGCCGTTTACAGAAATACTTTGCCAATCCCAGGTTTAGATTCTAGTGTACTAATGGCAAGGTTTAATGTGCAATTTTGGCTTCAGTTGGAAATGCCACATTATTACACTAAAGATAGGTCTTGTCTTCTGTAGCAGCCAATTTGTGTCAATTTAGAGAATGAAAAGATGAAAAATTCCCTAGCAACAAGTCAAATGCTTAAATTTCTAGTTAATTTAAATCACACTAACTAGATTCGGCTTCCTTATCAACAGAAATGCTCTAGGAGTGAAGTTGTCTGATGATTCTTTTAGTATTGAGCAATCTTTTGGCATATTTTGGAGGAACATCAATGTGAAGTGGAAGTACTGAAAATTCTTATACCCAACTGTAATGTTCTTTCCTATTATTCTTCTTCAGAAAAAAACTCTCTCTCTCTCTATAGGTTCTTGAATATGTGGCTTCCCATGAGAATATGTGGGTATTTTAAGCTAAGAAATTTGTAAATGTATTTACCCACTAACATAAAATTCTTTTAATAAGCTTACTTGTGAACTAACTACATTGTTCAGANTACCCAACTGTAATGTTCTTTCCTATTATTCTTCTTCAGAAAAAAACTCTCTCTCTCTCTATAGGTTCTTGAATATGTGGCTTCCCATGAGAATATGTGGGTATTTTAAGCTAAGAAATTTGTAAATGTATTTACCCACTAACATAAAATTCTTTTAATAAGCTTACTTGTGAACTAACTACATTGTTCAGAATTCAGGTTCAGTTAATAAACTTCATCATTAACACTATTACTATGATTGATTCTCTTTTCAAATTGTACGCATGGAAATCTATGACAGCATTGTACTAAAAAAAAGAATCAATCTGGCCATAACCAGTTAAAAATTTCCATATTATAAGCCAATAATATATTCTAGAATAGTCTTTTACATTAAATAAGAATTAATCAAATAATTTTAATAAAATTATTTTTCTCTTTTCAACAAGTCATGTATATTTTTTGTAATGTGCAATTATTAACAAAGCTCTCTGTCTCTGAATAATAAAAGTGATATAGGGAAATTAAATTCCACAAAAGAGAATTTAGTTTCAATGTTTTCACAAACCTGAGAAAAAAGAAGCAATTTCTTTTCTTAAAGTTCATTTTAAAATTATTAAAACAATTTGGAAAAACAAAATTACATTTTGATAAGTGCATTTCAGGTGAAAGAGAAGTTCCCCTCTCTATATATAGGCCTATATTAATAAGTAGACTACTACTCATTGAAATTTTAATTTACGATATCCACTCTGAAATGGACTGAGATATCTGCAATGCCCTGAGAAATGGTAACAGTATCTAAATCACATGCCTAGATATTTCTAAGCTTTTGTGTAATGAATTATTGCTATTTTACTTAGGAGAAAATATGTTTGTTGTTATTTTTGAATCTTCGATGAACTCTCTATTTCAAACAAGGTCAAGCCACAAATAATGCCCCAAATCAAGTTAAGATGAAATAAAAATCAATGATTTATAATACAGATTTGAAAGGATGTGGGTCAATGTAAAAGCTGCAAGATTTTGTTCTTCATTATTTTAAAACGAATGCACATCTTCTGTGGGTAAAACAGCCCAAAGCAGTCTCTTTTAAATCATCTATTCCAAAAGATACAATACCTCCAAACAAGAAGCCTTGACATCTGTGACACAGGAGACATGCAGAAGTCATTAAGTGTATCCCGAGGGGCTTCCAACAGTTGCTTCACTTTAGGGTGGGTGTGAGAAGGTTTAAAATTAAATTACTTTAAAATAAAGTTAGAGCACTAAGCAATTTCCTGCTTTCGACTCAGTAGGGTTTCCCGTGAGAAAAGAAAGTAGGCAAAAAGCTCAGACAGACAGACAAACATATTTACCCCTAGGTGGAAGGTACAAATTAAATTAGGCTGCTACAAAGGGGAGATGTTTTCTCCTTCTGTTCAGATGTCATGGTAGTGAGGAAACATAGTCTGGGGCCAAGAAAAATGGCACAAATGCATTCATCTGAGCTCCCATTCATCCTGATCCAAGGTCTAAACAGAACGCATAAAAGAACAGCACTGTTGAAGGACTTCCTCTCCCTAGTTACCAAGTTGAGACTTGCAAGGGAATATGGGAGCAGGGGGTGGGGTTCTTTCCAGAATGTTTCAATGTTGTTGGAAGTGTCAGAGGATGTTATGGAGTTAATGACTGAATCTGAAATCACATCAGTATAATTTGATTCCATATTTCATAGAAAGAGCTGTATTTTATGGTACACAGTATGGTGTGTTTAAAGGTACATTGTGAACTTTCTTTCCCTCTGTAGCTGGAAACCAATATAGGCACTTCCAAAGAGTCAAGTATCTATTATAGTGCCTCATTAATATGCATGTTTTTGGCACTCAGTTTGGTTCAGCTGGTATGCTTTCCAGTATCTCATTCTTTATTTATATGAGACTAGGAGGTGTGACCTATGGAGCCAGTTGGCTGTCATGAATTGGAATATTCATTAAGGCTCATGAATTATGCATTAGACTGCTTATAATACTGAGATCCACATTTGATCTAGCCAGAACTCTCAACTGCTTCCCATTCGATGGAATGATCCACATTTTGTCGACCAAACTATATGTGTGTTCCATACACTGCAGAAGGAGTAATTGTGTATTTGCTACCCAAAAATGCTTGGGAGATTTTGCAACTTTTGTCTAAGTCACTTTCATATTTTTTGCATGTTTGAAGGGCACAGCAGACATGGTTCTCTTCTGGTAAACTAGGCTTGAGTAGCATTCTTCTCTAGGCTGATTGCTGTTTCCATCCATTTCTGCCCTTGCCTGTAAAAGTCACCAATGACTGGTGAGCAGCCTGGATTTGTAAAAGATATGTAGCTGTCTCCTGGTGATCCACACATACAAGTGAAGCCAAGTATAAAGGACATAGAGAGTGTGTTTAAGAATTTAGTTTCTCTTATCTAAAATAAGGAAATCTTTTTACTGATAATCTTAGCATTTTTGTTGCTCTTTTAGGGACAGGTATATTCAAGCCATATAAAATCTAATCTGGAGATCCTGCTGATGCTATAAGATTTTATCAGAATTCAAAACAACATATACTTGTTAGGAATGAAATATTTTCATTTTTAAAATATATGCAACAATATTAAATGTATGTCTTGTTTAAATCCACATTCTGAAATATGAAGAGAAAAAAGAAACCTAAAAAAATTAACCAGCAAATATTAATATGATCTCATATACATATTGGCAACCTCAAGTGCTAAAGGCATTTCACTTTTTAGGTTCTTAGTACAAGTTACTCAAGTTAAAATCTTCACCCGCAAAATACATTCATAAGAAATAAGATTTTATTTAGCGTTGATCTCAAACCTTTGATGATTAACCACTTTAAAAAATTCTCTACTCTTATTTCTTAATATAGACCTTATTTCTTAATGTAGAGGCCTTGGAAGGAGCCTCCATCGAAGGAAGTAATTATTATTAGTTAAAATATAAAACATGATTTGAATTTAGTCCCTTCTGCTTTCTATACTCAGGAAAACTAGACTAAAGAATCTATAGCCGGCTCTACAAAAGGTCATGGGTGAGTCCTGGGTAAAAAAGCATTGTTTACAGATTTTTAGTGAAGAGATTAGCTGTCATTTATTTTCACATACCTAACTGAGGAGCCTTAGTGGTTCCCAGCAAGACTGTGTTCTCTTCTCTTTCTTAGCCTGTCACATCCTTGTCAGTTTCAATAAAATTACTTACCTGAATTATGCAAATGAGGTTTTGTGATGTCCAGCTCCCATCATTGTTCATCTCCACTACAGCTGAAAATTCTAGCAGACCCCTTGCTTACACTGTCTGATTCCAGGACTCCTTAGGTCAAGACCTTTCAACCTCAGAGTTTGACTTATGCCACAACCATTTGACAAATCGCCCAGACCCTCACAAAAGCCGGTTGAGCTCCAGAGTGGCTGCTCTCTCTATACACCACTGTTTCTCTGTTTTGACATTTCCTTCTCACTTTTCCTCTCAGTAATTAGACAAAGGGAGAAAAAGACATTTGTGTTTAAAGAATGCTTTCATTTAGGACTGTGATAAATGGCTCCCCTTTCCAAGAAGCTGCAGTCCCACTGCAGGACAGAAGGTTCCTTCACAAGGGGGACTCGACAGCAGAACCCGCCCACCAAAGCCTTCCCGGACATCAGCTTTGCCTCTAAAAAGCCTGCAGAGTGTCCACTGATCTTATCTGTATTTTCAGTCAACTGGAAAATGGAAAATGTAGCATGAACTACCCATATTAAAATTATCATGGTTGTAAATACAAGGACACCAAATTTATAATTTAAGTGTTTCTGGGAAATTTTGGTGTCAGAAAACAAATTTGGAACAAAACACACTGTGATTGTCTTAAGTCATCTTAGTACTATTAAAAACTCTCCGTTCAGGTAATAAATTTCAGATTATAATATATCCCACTCCCCAGTATGTCTCATCTATCATGCTGGGGAAAAAAAAATGAATTAACAGAACTATCCAAGATCTGGCATTTTAGTGGCCCATTACAAATTTGAAATATTTGTGGGGAAGTTTGAACATGCTCTTTTCAAAATAAAACACAACTCTTATCATGTTGCAAAAGGGGAAAAGGGCTTTGTAAAAGGAAAAAAAAATTAATAGAGAGTAACTTTATGTCAACTATGTTTTTATAAGCTTCTCTCAGAGTAATGAGTTAGTGTTTATTGTTCCATTGGGGAGGAAAGATTGCCAAACAAGCAAAATAAATGAAACTGCATGTGACTCAGCGTTTGAGAGTTTCAGTGAAAACTGAGCATATTCTCGTTCTTGCTATGGTTAACCTGTCACCTTTGCTCAGAGTAGTGCATTAATTAGAAAATCACCAAATGACATTCCTAAAGGGGGCAAATCACTTCTATGGTCTGATATCACACTTGGATTAATAAAGCAACAAGCCTACCTTTCTACTGATTAGAAGTTGGCATGTGATTTTTGCCTGATTTATGGAGCACTACCTTTAGACTCACTTAAGTCAATCCTGTGAAATTATGACACTTTAAATATTTGCAAGAAAGCATTACTTTTATTTTACATTAATTTTAGGAATCAATAGAGCTTACAAATAGCCTTACTAATGGACTTGCAATAACATTTTTTTTAATAAAACGAAATCTGGCACACGATTTTAAAAAGCCAATGTCAGTTTGTGTAAGCAAACTATTTGTGGTTGCTTCCTCTTCCTTGTGTTTAGCTGTGGGAGCTAAAACAATGTAAGTGAATTAAACATGCCAGAGTGTCTATCTCCAAAATCAAAACAAAGCCAAAGGAGGAATCAATTTCATTTGGATTTTTATTGAAATCTTTGTGAGGGAACAGGGTCTTTAGATGTTTCCCATGTAAAAGGCACTAGACCAGGCAGCCTGATATGCTTGAAATAATGTCCCCTCAGGCCTAAAGGCCAGGATGCATTCCGCTTCAGAGATCTTTTCCAGCATGCGGGAATGCATTTAGTGAGAAAAGGAAACCATGGGAACTCTTTTGGTAAACCTTTAACTAACACAGTATATGCTTGGCTCCTGGTTTCCATTTATTCTGTGAATAGAACAGAGCAGAGGTGAACTCGCCAATGCATAACTGAAAAGGAATATCAGTAAAACCTTACAGATCTAGGGTTTCGGGAGGAGCATAGCTTGACGTGAAAGGGAGCTCATTATCGCTGACAAATATGAGGTAGTGTGAGACGTGTAAGTTCTCATTATGGTAGCAAAATATCTAGAACTTTAAGTGTAAGTGTATCTCTAACTGAAATTGTATGGTGTCACTCTGTGAAGACGTCTGACGATTTCTGGAACTTCTCCTTTGACTAAATGTGATGTATTTCAGTATCAGTACACTCAGGTTTTAAGTTTGGTCTACATATTTGTAGCAATGCATTATATGCTTCCATTTGACTTTTGTAACCAAAACGTATCTTTATTTTTAAACCAAAATTATCTGCTTTTTCTGATGATTCATACTCAACCAAGTGATGATTTTCTCTCCTAATTTCAAAGAACAAAAGTCTTGTTTAATTCTTTACTTAATGTAATTTCTTTCAGAAAAGACCTGAACTGTTCAGAAAAGTTGCAGTCTATATTTACTCACTAACACACCATTTCCTAAAGGCAGATACTATCTTATTTCTTAGGCATATCATAAACAGTAAATGTTTGTTGAAAGATTAATTTTTATTGAGCAGCTACTCTGTTATTCACTTCAGCTCCTAAGGAGCTCACAATCTAAAAATCAAAATAACGTGACAATAACCAGAAGAAAAGGAGAAAGCTCAAGTGCTGCATGGGCAATGTCATAGACCTTCAAAGGAGCTGAAAGACTACTTACCGTGTTGGTTATCAGAGTAATTAGTGAGTAGAAAATGTATCTGTCATTGACTATGAAGAAATGTGGGCTTCACTGGTGGCTCAGACATTAAAGAATCCGCCTGCCATGCGGGAGATCAGGGTTTGACATCGGGCTGGGAAGATCCCACGGAGGAGGGCATGGCAACCCACTCTAGCATTGTTGCCTGGAGAATTCCCATGGACAGAAGAGCCTGGTGGGCTATAGCCCATGGGGTCACAAAGAGTCAGACCCAGCTTACCAACTAAGCACACACACATAAAGAAATGTGGTTATTTAATCTGATTCATTAATCAGAAGAAATAATTTTCCAGTCTTTATAGATTTGATTCTCTTCCAGAATCCTTGTTGAACTTTTCATGATTATGAACAACTACTTGGTTGTTGCACCTATAACAGAATTTTTATAGAAGTTGGAACTTTCCTTACCTAATTTCAAAAGGACAACTCCTTGTTAATCACTCAGGAAGTGATTAAAGAAAATGTTTAATCTGTAGCTATGTTTCTATCATATTTCTTCCTATCTTTTCAACTGGGTCTCTCTACCCAGTAATTAGTTATATAATAGACCAAAAAAAAAAAAATTCTTGCTGGAGCTATCATAGCTGATTATGTCATAACTTCTTTATGAAAGCGTATGACCTGAAAGAAGACTGCATTTGATTTTAAAATTTAACTAGCATAATTATTTCTAATTCCACTCAGGAGTAAAAATTACACAATCTGATTTACCAAAATAATGGCAGTAACTTATTTTAATATCTATTCTTCTCCTTATAGTAGGTTTTCAGTTCAGTTCACTCAATCAGTTGTGTCTGACTCTTTGCGACCCCAGGGACTGCATGCAGCACACCAGGCTTCCCTGTCCATCACCGACTCCCAGAGTTTGCTCAAATCATGTCCATTGAGTCAGTGATGACATCCAGCCATCTCATCCTCTGTCATACCCCTCTCCTCCTGCCTTCAATCTTTCCCAGCATTAGGGTCTTTCCCAATGAGTCAGCTGGCCAAAGGAATAGACTTTCAGCTTCAGCATCAGTCCTTCCAATGAATAGTCAGGACTGATTTCCTTTAGGGTGGACTGGTTGGATCTCCTTACAGTCCAAGGGACTCTCAAGAGTCTTCTCCAACACCACAGTTCAAAAGCATCAATTCTTCGGCACTCAGCCTTCTTCACAGTCCAACTCTCACATCCATACATGATTACTGGAAAAACCATAGCTTTGACTAGATGGACCTTTGTTGGCAAAGTAATGTCTCTGCTTTTGAATATACTATCTAGGTTGGTCATAGCTTTTCTTCCAAGGAGGAAGCGTCTTTTAAATTCATGGCTGCAGTCACCATCTGCAGTGATTTGGGAGCCCCCCAAAATAAAGTCTATCACTGTTTCCCCATCTATTTGCCATGAAGTGATGGGACCAGAGCCATGATCTTAGTTTTCTGTATGTTGAGTTTTAAGCAACTTTTTCATTCTCCTCTTTCACTTTCATCAAGAGGCTCCTTAGTTCTTTGCTTTCTGCCATAAGGGTGATTTCATCTGCATATCCGGGGTTATTGATATTTCTCCTGGGAATCTTGATTCCAGCTTTTGGTTCATCCAGTTCCGCATTTCGCATGATGTCTTCTGCATAGAAGTTAAATAAGCAGAGTGACAACATACAGCCTAGAACACTCTAAAAAGAAATTCTTAGTACACTTTGGAAATACACACAAAAAAATACTGTTGTTTCCCCTCTCATTCCCCAAATGCTACCTGCACCTCCTCTCCCATTGCAGGGTATGACACTATCACATTCCCCATTATTGAAATCACAGACACTCAGAACTCCCTTGATGCTTAAATCTTCTCACATACACAGTACACGTATATTTACAATAAATGCACCTTAACATCTTACATATTTATTGCTTATTTCACCCCATTATCACCAGCTTAATCGAGAGTCTCCTAAGTGCTCACTTCCACAAATGCTTTAGATCCTTAATCTGCCTCTCTGCTATCTGTCTCAGATGCTATACCTTATCCTCCCTCTACAGACAAAGTCTTACGTATAAAATGCAAATCCAAATATACTGCAGCTTAGGATCCTTCAATAGCTCCCATAGAGATTTGAGAACAAAAGCAAATGCTTTAGCAGAGTCCCTGACTCCTTCCGAAAAAGTACTCTTCTTCACACTTTACTTAGAGATTTGCATGCTACTCCATGAATCCTTCATGTTTCTCATGGTGTTCCCATGGCTGGATTTTTTTTTCCTTCTCTTCACTCTCCATTCCACCTACCTAAGTGCTATTCCTGATCCCATCAATTTCTCCCAGATCCCTTCTCTGACCTGGTGTCTGCTTCATATTCCTTTCCACCCTCTCAGCATCCTGCCCTTTTATTTGTCCTAGTTTTTATCTGTTGATACCACTAGACCTTGAGCTCTTCTAGTGTAGAAATTTTACTCCAATTTTTTTCTTTCAATTGCTTTAAATTAATTTAGCTTTTGGTTAATATTACCAATTGAAGAGAATTCCAATAGAAAGGAATTGAGCCTTATGCCAGACATCCTGGAATGTGAAGTCAAGTGGGCCTTAGAAAGCATCACTAGGAACAAAGCTAGTGGAGNTGGTTTTTCAGAAGTCATGTATGGATGTGAGTGTTAGACTATAAAAAAAGCTAAGTGCCAAAGAATTGATGCTTTTGAACTGTGGTGTTGGAGAAAACTTTTGAGAGTCCCTCGGACTGCAAGGAGATCCAACCAGTCCATCCTAAAGGAAATCAGTCCTGAATATTCATTAGAAGGACTGATACTGAAGCTGAAGCTCCAATACTTTGACCACCTGATGCAAAGAACTAACTCAATAGAAAAGACCCAAATGCTGGGAAAGATTGAAGGCAGGAGGAGAAGGGGACAACAGAGGATGAGATAGTTGGATGGCATCACCAACTCAATGGACAATAGTTTGAGCAAGCTCTGGGATTTGGTGACGGACAGGGAAGTCTGGGATGCTGCAGTCCATGGCATCACAAAGAGTCTGACACAACTGAGCGACTGAACTGAACTAGGGAGGAATGAGGATAACAATTATAGTAGACTTCCCACCAGAATTCAAGGAAGCAAGAAGAGAGTGGAGTGAAATATTTAAAGACGAGTGGAATAGAATAGAAAGCCCAGAGACAGAGGTACATCACGCTCAACTGATCTTGGACAAAGGTGCTATTCAACGCAGAGAGGCTTTTCAGCAAATGGTGCTGGAACAAGGGGCATTCATGTAAACAACTAATGCAGACCTAGATGAATAAACCTAGATGCAGACCTTGAACTTTCATAAAAATTGCTTCATGGTAGATCATAAACCTGAATGCAAAATTCAAGGTTATGTAACTTCTAGAAGAAAGCATGGGAGAAACTCCAGGTGACTGGAACTTGATGAGTTTTTAGATATACCATGGAAAGCACATCCATGAGAGGGAAGATTAATGGGCTGCATTTTATTAAAATTAAAAACTTCCCTTTGAAGGATAGGATAGGGAGTATGAGAGAACAGCCATATCTTAGAGAAGTATTTACAAAACACATTTCTGTAGGGGAATTGTATCAGAAGAGGACAGCTGGGGCTCAGCAATAGGAGAGAGAGTGAGCCTAAGAAAGGGTGAAAGGTCCAGACTCCTCACTAGAGGACCTATGATGACAGGTAAGAATATGAAAGGTCCATTCACACAATTTTTCGTCAGGAAAATGCAAATTACTTCCAGGATGGATTCCTGAAAAAGAAGACAAGAATGATAGGTAAAAACTGAGGGAATCTGGATAAATTTTGTACTTTGGTTAATGTATCCATATCGAGTCATTTTTGTGACAAATGTACAAATATTTTAAAATAGGGAAAATTATGTCTGGGATATATGGGAAAAACTCTCTGTACCGGCTCTGCAAATTTTCCATAAGCCTGAAACCATTCTAAAATAGCAAATTTATTAAAAATACATATAAAAATTGAACCATATTTTTCTGAGGTCACATGTGTACATGGAAGAGGGGAATTTCAAAGTCACTTTCAACTCCATATGTGCCTTATATTTAAACATAATCATTTTTAACATACACTATAATTCATGATTCAGTTAGCAAATGCTTCAATGCTTTTCAACAATTCTTAGCATACAGCTTGACCTTTAAGATTTTCATACATTTTTCCATAAGAAAAAAAATGTTTCCTTGTAATGAGCTTGATCTGCCATACCGCCTTGACCATGACTAACAAGGGCTGACAAGGAAGCATTCTCTGCCCTGCCTCCCTCCTCCTCAGCACCAGCCTGTTCCCCCCAGATTCCCTCCTCACCCCTAAGGTGAGGCTCCAAGGGGAAGTGGTACATGTGAGCCCCACAATGAGCATGGTTAAGACAGCCCGGGATGAGAAGAGCAAATAACCATCATCATTGAACATCCGCGCCTATCCCACGCTCTTGAGAAAATGAGCCTCCTGTTGCCAGCATGGACAATCTCTTTCACTTTGGGTTTCAGCCAGGGAAGTCCAGGAAAAAAAAACTAAAGTGGAATAAGCTATCACGTAACCTGTCTATTCCACAGCTCTCCCATCTGCTAAATGAGGAGACTTGCAAAGGTCCCTCACTTTACCTCCTAATGAGAACAAACCCTAAGATATGGCTCAAGTCAAACGTTCATCACAGACTCCACTCCACAAGGTCAGTGTGAGCCGGGTGCTAAATCACCCCCCTGAGATGCAGGGACTGTGCTGTTGCCGGAGTCACGGGCTCCCGGAGTGAGCTGCTCTGAGCCGTTTCCATACCCTCTGTTCTCCTCTCACCGGGGACAAAGGGAGGTCAAAACAGGCCCCTGGAGGGTTGGAGTGAGAAAGAGATGTATGCCGTCTTTCCTTGGCAGACAAATATTCATTTTTACGAGTTGGAAGCCTCCGGCTCCCTCCCTTGAATTAGGCCTTGCTGCAGCTCAGGCTGCCACGGGATGGATTTGTCTTTCCCTGCACATTATTATTTTATTGTTATTACTCTCATTCCTTCCTAACTGTGAGCCAATGAGCAGAATTATTTTTATTTACTCTGATTTTTGGATGCTTGAATATATTACTTCAATATAGTTTATAATCCCTTTAATAGCACATAATGGTTATACTTTAGACATTTAAAAGCAATTGGGCACATTCAATATGTTTGTGACATATAACTGTATAATGCCCTATCTCTTTCTGTATTAAATGTCTCATGTTAATAAATTCTAGCCTATTTTGTATGTTTCATATTTGAGTGTATAAACTCATAAAAAGAATAATAACTGGCATGAATTTTTCTGGTAAACTTGGAGTGTGAAGATGTAATGGAACTACTGGTAGCAGAGGTAAGGCTCTATAATTGAGGCGATCCAATTGAACATAAAGATATTGTAAAATTCAAATTTAACAGGACTCTGACCAGATCCAGAAATAAAATCACGATGATGCATTTGAATAAAACTTTTCCTAGTGTCAGGAAAGCCATATACTCTACGTTACAACTGAGGGTGATCTGTGTATAGATGAGTCATCCTCTGACGGAGCCAGACTCCTGACAAAGTACGATTTTCATTGTAAGCTGATTTTTGTAATGTCGTAGTTTCAATGTCGTCTGCATCACTAACACAACATTCTTCCACAACTGGTGGCTCTGCCATACAGAAGCTCTGCGGCCTCTCTCTTTGATAAGCCTAAAGAGAAGGATTAATAACGAAACATGATGGAGCGTGATGACATGACATCATCCTCAGAGGTGACCCAAGACCCAGGGCCAACCCCAGCTCACATCCCCGGTGCACGTTACTGTTGATGGTTGCAGCTGTGCCCATTGTCTTGTCGGACACGTGCAGGGTGACGGGGAGATGTGTGCTGGTGGCCAGAGGCAGGGGCTCATCACCCTTGGAAAGCATTTTGAGGAGGCTAGACTTCTCTTTATTTTTCCAGAAGAAACACATGTCTCATCGCACACACATAAGAAAAGCAGAGTGTGAAACTAAGGGAGAAGGCACTGAAATAACCCTAGCTCACAGGGTTTCAGGAATTTAATAAGCCTAATTTCAGTAGCTCTAGGTTTAATCCCTCATGCCTGCACAAGCTAGTCCTTTATTTTTGTGCTCAAAGATATTTAGCAGCTTTCTCTCTGGTCCCTCACTATTAATATTCAGCCCACAATATTTTCTTTTCTCTAAAGCTGGGTTGACCCATCAACAGAAAACTATTGTTCTATCAGGGCCCTCTGCAGATAATGGCCAACTTGGATCTAACATGATAACTGTATTTCTGATCCAGAAGGTGTTTTTTGTTTGTTTCTGAGAAAACTCCACTTGTTCTCTTTTGTCTTCATTTCCATGTAAGTTCAGGTGGCACCAGGTTTAAGGAAAACACTATTAGAGATTATATCAGCTATCTGTTATAATACAAAATGTTAAAAAGTAAGTCAGCTTTCAGTAGGCTCAAAATGGTTGTTCTGTTAGATAACAGGAATTCAATTGTTAATGACTTGCTGTGACTTAACTGGACTTTATTAAATGACAGTAGCTAAAATCTGCTTGAATAGCATCTGAACCAGAGTTTTACCATTATTGAACCTTAATAGCAATTCTCCATTGTATTATCAAATGATTTGCATGGATTCTTAAAGATTCATTTTTATTTTTTATATTGAAAAAGAAGGCTAAATTGTCCTGCTATTGGCGTATTTGGGGGTCAAAGAATAAATTTAAGATAAGGGAAAGCTTCTAATGTAAGAGAACCACGTCTAGCTGCATATTTCTTTCCTTTTTAGCTTTCAACTTGTTGCTTTGGATACTACAAATCAATTAATCAAGAAGATCATATTTTACCCTTTGAATCATGTTGCAAAGAAATATTTAATTAAATAATGTATCTTCCCTTCAGGAAAATTGGAGCAATGAAAGTAAGGTACTTTTACAAATGCATAGAAATAAAGTACTTTTGTAAATACATAGAATAAATTCTTCCTTTTCTGAACAGCCATTTGCTCATGACTTTAATAGAAGTAGCAATACTTTCCTATTCAATAAATTTTGACAAAGTATACAAACATTTTTTTAAGTTTAAATTGTAGGTAATGTTTTTAAGCACATTGTCACTTAGAGAAGCACATGTTGATAAGCCTCTATGAAGTATAAATGAAGATGTTTAAAAATCACTAGAATATAAATCGGCAATAACAATAGCATGTATATGCCTGAAATGAGAAAATAAATGCAGTAATGCTTTTAAAATATTGATTTGAAAATTAAATTTGTGAGGCCAAAGAGCAACACCAGATATAATTAAAAGTTAAGTCTTAACTTCGTCTACGTAATCACGATGTGATCCTGGAAAATCATTTTACTTCTCTAGACCTCAGTATCTTACCCTCAGATGGTAAAGAATCTGCCTGCAATGCAGGAGAACTGGGTTGGATCCTGGGTCAGGAAGATCCCCTGGAGAAGCGAATGGCAACCCAGTAAAGTACTGTTGCCTGGAAAATCCCATGGACAGAGAAGCCTGGCAGGGTCCAGGCCATGGGGTGGCAAAGGGTTGGACACAACTGAGTGACTTATACAGTATCTTATTCAGGCAGAATTGATCAAAGTTTCTGTATTCCTTTTTGTTCATTTACATGTTTTGAAATTATGCATTCATTGCTTTAATGACTGTCTTTGAATTAACTGTTATTTAACTATTAGACATCAGAATGACAGTGTTGGTTGCTTTCAGAGGCTGTCCCTTCCAATTATTCAGTGTCCCTTTATGATTGGCTGTTTCCCTGACTATGTCAGTTGTTACATTTTTTAAATTAGAGCCTTAAACATTTATCTTACATTTTTGACACCAAATCCGTGTTTAACAATATATCTAACCTCTTTACTAACATTACCAAGAACTTAAAGCTTTTACTTCTGTCTTCCACTTCATTGTTTATCACTCAAGTCTCTCATTTAGTTTATCCCATCCTCCAAAAACGTTTATCTTCTTACATGATTGTCATCATATGTTTATTCATTATTTTTTATTAATGTTTTTATTATTTGCATTCCATCTTTCTGTGTTTGATATACTTCCTACTGAAATGTGTTACAAAGTTCTTTCAGAAAGTGTCTGCAGGAATAAATACACTGTTTTATTTGCCTGAAGAAATCTTCAGGTTCCCCTTAGTTTTGAATGATACTTTGCCTGACAACTGTTAGTTGAATGAATATATAATGTTAGTTGAATAAATTTTAGCTTACAAAGTTGACTGTATTTCAAATATATTTAATATACAGTACAATAGAGTTAGCTGATATTTTCCATTAAGTTTATAAAATTAGTATAAAACATAAGTAGCTATGAATCAGTTTACTCGAGTTGCTAAGTTTAAAAAAGTTAGATAAAATTACACAGTGAAGAAAATATTTAGATCTCAGTACTTCTGTTTACTAGTGTCCTCCACATGCAAGCATAAGTTAAGAAACTAATGTGTGCAAAGATATCAGTGTCTAGATTCTGGAAAAAGAACATGGAGAGAAATAAATCTGATATTGTACACCACTTTTCTGGCTCAAAAAGACTCATAGTTTGGTAAGAGAGAAAATAATACACAAATAATACAAAAGAAAAAAATAAAAATATGAGTAGATGGAAGAAGAGTTGTTTAGGCACAAGATTTCACTAGACTCCTCCAAGTTTCTGAATAATGCATTAGCACTCAGAAAAGTGCCTTTTAAAATTCTCTTCCAAATGCATGGTGGTTGGCAACATGCAGTAACCAAATATCCAGACTGAAGAAGATTTTTCCTTAGAGGAGGTTAGAGGAATCATATAAATCTTATTTAAGCCACATGGCTGAAGGTCATGGTTCTAAATTCATGTAGATTTAGAATTTAAAAATATTTGGTGCTCACTCATTATCTTAGTTTGGCTCTATTTTGAATTAATTTTCATCTGTGTTATACTAAAAGAAGCACATTTTAGTTCTAGTTCTGGGCTCAGTAAATTTTTGGAGTCCCTTGGACTGCGAGGAGGTCCAACCAGTCCATCCTCAAGGAGATCAGTCCTGGGTGTTCATTGGAAGGACTGATGTTGAAGTTGAAACTCCAATACTTTGGCCACCTGATGCAAAGAGCTGACTCATTTGAAAAGACCCTGATGCTGGGAAAGATTGAGAGCAGGAGGAGAAGGGGACGACAGAGGATGAGATGGCCAGATGGCATCACCGACTCTATGCATGTGGGTTTGGTGATGGACAGGGAGGCCTGACGTGCTGTGGTTCGTGGGGTTGCAAAGAGCCGGACACTACTGAGCGACTTAACTGAACTGAACTGAATGGCAGGTTTATCAATTTTTTTTTCATGTGGCTCAATTCCATATTTGGGTGAATTCAGAGATATTAAAACCCTGAAATTATCCAGGTTTTGCCTTGAGATGATCTAGTTTTCTTAGAACTAAATCATCCTTCTAGAATCTTCTGGTGTGTGGTTCTGCTGAACTTTCTGACAGGAATTTGGGCACATTCAGCATGGCTTCTCTAATGTCGAGAAATCAAATTCATCAATTTTACATTGTAAAGTACCTATGATATTTTCTTAATTTATGAAAATTAGTTTCAATGATCTTATTTTTCATTCAAAACTTTGGTCCCACATTTATATAATTGCCAAATCTTTCACAGTGTAGACTGCTAGTTGAAAATAAGAAAGAAATACATTTTCTCTCCCCCGTAGCTATTCTCCTATGTATTGAACTTCCATCTGTTTGCCTTTTGCTTTTGTTTATGTGAAGCTTTACATTTTGCCATCAATATGTTATGTTGTGTTGTGTTAACTTGTAAGCCGAGACATAAAGGTAATCAATTATACACTTTGACCAACATTTTAGTTGACTGACTAGTAAAATCTGATTTTAAAATTCAGCGAGAATGTAATAGGTTTAATGAGACTACAAGAAGATTATTTACCAAGGAAAATTCCTACATAAAAAAAATTAGTAATTTAAATTGGTGATTTGAAGGACAAGGACCTGTATGTCACAAATGGAAAGTGAGTACACGTATGGGCTAAGACGTCTAATCTCCAGAGAAGACTTATTCCCAGAGTTGCCTTTCATTCTTCTTTTTATGAAAATGCCTCCAACTTGTGATTCTCTAAGGATTCAAACTAATTGAAAGGTTGCCTACATCTTTCTTTCATGTGAGCCATAAGAGGAGGGAGTGATGCAAAGAGCTCATAACGTATAAAGAGTAAAGCTTTATGCATACAATAACTGGGGCCTCGCAGGTGGCACAGTGGTAAAGAATCTGCCTGCCAATGCGAGAGGTACAAGGAGACATGAGTTCAATCCCCAGGTGAGGAAGATTCCCTGGAGCAGGAAATGGCAACCCACTCCAATATTCTTGCCTGCAAAATTACATGGACAGAGGAGCCTGGCAGTCCATGGGAACTGGCACCCAGGTCAGGAAGATCACCTGGAGCAGGAAATGGTGACCCCCTCCAGTATTCTTGCCTGGAGAAACTCATGGACAGAGGAACCTGGCAGGCTACAGTCCATGGGGTCACAAAGAGTCAGACATGACTGAGCAGTTGAACAACTGAGCACACACACATACAATAATTAAACTCACATGTTTTAGGGATTTATATATAAGGTAATTAGTTCTGTATATAAATGCCCTTTATATAGTATAGTAGGGAAAAAAAACATAGCTTATTATGGATAATAAGTGAATGCTGGTTGCCACACTCACAGAGACACATCATCTTCTATGGTTTCTTTATCATCGTTGACTTGTTCTGTAATGCCAAGCTTTGCAGCTTTGGCTCTAAGTCTGGGTCTTCTTAAGTCCAAGTTTTTGTTGCTATTTGAGGCTAACTCATATCCGACTCTTTTGAGACCCCATGGACTGTAGCCTGCCAGGCTCCTCTGTCCATGAGTTTCTCCAGGCAAGAATACTGGAGGGGGTCACTATTTCTTTCTCCAGGGGATCTTCCCTCCCCAAGAATGGAACCCGCATCTCCAGCATTATAAGTGGA
The DNA here is from genome assembly GCA_006410615.1 of Neotragus moschatus. Lineage (NCBI taxonomy): Eukaryota > Metazoa > Chordata > Mammalia > Artiodactyla > Bovidae > Neotragus > Neotragus moschatus. The sequence goes on along the minus strand of SJYA01001072.1, from coordinate 964,548 downwards.
CTCTTTACCACTGAGCCACTAGGGAAGCCCTAAGGCCAAATTAAAAAGAGTTACACCCTGTTGTAGGAATGTTATTATCAAAGTAGTGTCCTTGTCTTCATCCAGAGAGTAACACCACTCAAATGCACTGGGCGCTGGAGGAAGGCTTCACAGAGCAGATGACATCTGTCACTTAATCTTAGTTTTTCCACCTTTTCAAATACAAGATCTCTCCTTTTATTTCTTTTTCTATTGTTCTCCATATTTGGAAGATTTTTGAAGCCTAAAATACTGTATTAAGTAAAACTCAATTTTATGAATTCCCATTTCCTTTGTTAATAATCATATAAAGAAACAAATACATTTTATGCGATTCTGAACATTGTACTGCACTGACCCAAGATAACTCAATCTAAAGCATCGATTTAGCCTTCTATGACCAATTTTTATTTGACCTTAAATATATATATATATAGGCTTCCCTGGTGGCTCAGACAGTAAAGAATTTGCCCACAACCCAGGTTTGTTCCCTGGATGGGAAGATCCCCTGGAGAAGGGAAAGGCTACCCACTCCAGTATTCCTGCCTAGAGAATTCAGTGGACAAAGGAGCCTGGCAGGTTACAGCCTATGATGTCTCAAAGAGTTGGGCACAACTGAGTGACTAACACTTTCACTTTTTCTTTTCATATACATATATGTGTGATATATATGCAAAATAGGTATTTAGGCTCTCTAAAGGATACTGATTTCAAGTTGTTTTGGAACAAATTCAGATTCACAGGCACCCCTAGCATGTGTACAAAGGACACTTCTCTTAAGGAGGGAGACTCTTCAAAGAAAAATGACATTTATGGTAATATTTATGTGCATGTACTGAAAGTACACATATACATGTAAGAAACAACCAAAATACACAAGTAATACAAAAACAATAAAAAGTGAGTCAAAAATGAACTGTGACTTGAAAATATTTCACAATAATCAAACAAACTGTCTAGAAACAGTTAGGCCTTAACGATAATCAGCCGATGCAATTCTATACTTGTAACCACTGCTCACAAACAGGCTCAGATATTATTTTTTGCTGAGGAAATAAACACTTGTCTTTGGACTGATTCCCATGTGGCAGAACTAGGGCAAGGCATTTATTGCTATTCTGAAGCTCTTTGAAAAATCAATCCAAAAGGGAACCTCTGCAGAAGACCCATTCTCTTCTTGTTTCTCTGATACACTGCACTCTGAAAATGAACTAAAGGGAAAAAAGAAAATAAAAGAGCCACACAGAGAAGTGAAAACATGATGGAGAAAGTAAAACCACTGCTTCCAAGCATCAGATTAGAGTGTTGCCCTTGTCCTGGAATTCCCCTACAGTTACTTAGGACAAGAATCTGGTCCACTGAGATCAAAGCCAGCAAGAACAAAGAAAGTCAGAGTGATAAACAGCCTACTAGGAAGAAATCTCAAACAAACTCTGACAGTTTGTAGAATGGCTGAGATAAAAATCAGCTGTTCAAACCAATCTGTCATTTCATCCATCAGAATAAAGATGGGGCTTTCTGTGGTTCTGATGAGAGTTGGACACCCTGACATAGTATTTTCTTCAAGAGGAAGAACTATCTTTTTTAGCTAATTTATACTCACAGTCAAACAAGGTCTTTCTTGCTTCCCCAATAAGGAATTGTTTTGAAAGTAGAAGCCAAGTCCACTCTCACTGTAGACCTCCTAAAACAATGAATGGGCTAGAATTTTTGAATAGTGTCAACCACACTAATTGCTCCATGATCCTAAGGCCTTTGTGTAGTATGCAACACTGGTCAAGCATAATATTAATGAAAACAGCCCTCTCTATTTTTTCCACTTCTTAATTATTTGGACAGAGGTAAGATATAATTTATAACAGGGTCTCAACTACACTTACATGCTTATCTGGAAAGAAAATACCTTTAATTTTCTATAACAACTAACCTGATCTTAAAAACTCTTCATCTTTCTGGATAACGAAGATAGGATTAGAAGTGACTATAATTTAGTCCAATTAGGTAATCTTAGTCCAACTCTAATAATCAAAACAATCTGTTTCTGACTGGGCAACCTTAGAAAATGTGCAGTCTTGTCAAGTTTTACTCTCCGCCCCACTCCTCTCTAAGATGGCATCTTGGTATATAGGGCAGCGTCGGCATGTGCCCTTGTGTTGGCATAGGGAATGAGAAGGGTTTTTCAATATGCATGACTCCCTCAGTGCCTTTGCAAGTCTCTGGCTGCAGAATGGATGGACAAGCTGCTCCCTGGACTGGTGATGCCTGAGAAGCTGCTGGGTCATCCAGCCCTCTCATTGTGATATGCTGACATTATGGAGTGGAAATTTTCCAAACAAGATGACCTCTTCATCTTGTAACCTGCCTAGTAGGCAACTAGGCCTGGAGAGGGAGCAACCACTCAAAGCCAATCAATCTCGCCCTTTCCTTCACCTTCAGTGCCACACTGGAACTGGTCTGGCTTGAGGTTTCTCCTAAAAGCCAGCATCATGACTATAAAAGCATACAGCTAGGATGCGAATAAAAGTATATCACTAGTTCCTATTTCTAGGGCTCCCCATAGAGATGTCCTTCTCCCTTGAGACNAACAAAGGTCCGTCTAATTGAGGCCATTCCCTTCTCCAGGGGATCTTCTGACTCAGGGATTGAACCTGGGTCTCTTGCATTGCAGGTAAATTCTTTATCCTCTGAGCCACCAGGGAAAACCCATGAGATGCAGTCAAAGTGAATTAGGTTGGGCCCTAAATTCAATGACTGGTGTCCCTATAAAGAGAGGGAGATTTGGACAGAGACACACAGGATAACACCCTGTGACAACAGAGACAGAGATTAGTGCATTGGTTCCATAAACCAAGAAATGACAGAGTGTCAGCCACCACCATAACTAGGGGAGATGCAAGAAACAGACCTATCCTAGAGGTATCAGGAAGAATATGGCTCAGTTGGTCACTTGATTTCAGATATCTAGTCTCCAGGACTATGGAAAAATTGTTTTCTGCTGTTTCAAGCTACATAATTTATAATGATTTGTTATGGCAGCCCTGGGAAACTGATAAAAAATAAAATTCTTCTTTACAATAAATTCCTCTGAGATTGAGTTGTAAGAGAGGTTGTAATGACTTTGGTTGCAAAAGTCAAACATATTCCCAAAGAAGATTTGCTTTAAAATATGATTTGATGTATAGATGAATCATCAACTCTCAAATTTGCCCTTATTCTTGCCCTAAAAATATTTTTTTCATCAGAAGATAGTGTGGAATACCTGTGTAATGGAAACAGGCGAACTCAACAAAGTAATCCAATCCAAGGATATCAGATCCCCTTACTTCTACCCGATTCTCACCCCCATCCCCAAGGAAATAGGTAAAGTCAATAAGGGTCATAAAACAGATGGAACCCAGTCCCAGGTCTGAGCCATCATTATCACCAGCATCTCTTTCACTCTCCATGAAAATGGGCTAAAGTTTACTTGACTGAACTTACCTTGGAAATATTTCAAAATAAATAACTTGAAATGGACTAATTTTTCAAAGGAAGAAGGGACCTTGGAAAACATCTGCTTCATTCGTCCTCATTTTAAGGACTAGAGAACTAAGATCAAAAGAGCTCAAGTGGCTTTCCTTGGTTATACAGATAATTAACGGTAGAATCATAGCTTGAACCCAGGTCTCTAAGCTTTTCTGACCCTTACTGCCCCTCCACTGTAGCTCCCATCTGGGGTGTCTGGCTTTGATCAGACATTAACAAAATTTTCTTGCCATTTCTTGTGTTATAAGAAGTAGTCAAATGTGTTTTCTTTCATTTTGCTTTTAGTGAAACCTCTATTTTAGGAATCTTCAAATTATATTTTAAATGTGGTAAAATGTACTAATAAATAAACAATGCATTCAACATAACATTTTTTTAAAGAGAATTATAGTGTGTATGGCAAATGTTAGATTGACAGACTTGAAATCTTATTTTCAAATTATTACCAGAATATTTAAATCACAAATATATAAAATACTTGTATTTATGCTTACCCACTTTGAACAATTTTTCAATATGTTAATGGATTGAGAGTAGCTTCTTCAACAGAGATTAAAGATAGTTACAAATGTTTCTATACCCAACAGAGATATTATTGTAAAATACACACACATAGAAATGCAACGAAACACACACACACACGTATATAAATGACAGAAGAAAAACTGGCTTGAGAAACAGAAATGTTCCCTGAAAAATCTACCATAAATTTGGAGGTATAATCAATGGCCAAGTTCCGGTCATGCTTGATGCCAAGAAGAAAAATAATGGCTAAGCGAATACAATTAATCACTGTATTTACATAACTATCATTTTCCTATGTAAAGAGCTACCCTGGTGAGTGTTATAACACTTGTCAATTAGTTCTAATTAGTGTTTCTGCCTCTAAATGCTTGACTCCACTTTCAATTACAATTGTTCGCCTATCTTAACAACTACTGTACTGGATATGCTGGCATGAGGCCTGATACATTTTCAGCATAAACATTTTCGGCCTCAATGTCCCTACTCAGGTAAGCAGTACACTTCTCTGTGTAGGTATGATAATTTCTTGGACTTGATGTGGGCATCTAAGGATGATCCAATTGTTGGCTGCCTCATGAAGATACATTAAATTCCTTCCTCAGATAGCCCCAGGAACAACTAAAAGCTTCACACTGCAGTAATTTTGGAGCAATTAGAATTAGACCTGGCCATCACTTAGGAAGTTTACAAACAATTCTGAGAGCAGAGGTTTAAGAGATGACTGAATGAAAAGACGTGTCAGCAAGTGACTTCAACGCATAATGTGAAATAAAGTTTCATGTGTATATTTGCAATAAGTGGTGAATATCTAAGATGTGAACACTGCATTTTAATAACTTTCTGTACTTCCCAATAGAATTCTGACTTTCTTGGAGATGACAACAGGTACAGATTTTTTAAAAACTGTTGTGAAAGTATGAATGCTTCTGTAACTTCTCTTATGAGATTTATGAAAGACAAATTATCCAGAAAATAAACTTTATCTCTAACTAAAATTTCCTTCTGGAACTTTGAGTTGCTCTGACTCTTCTAGAAAGTCACCTGTGCCTCTAAGACTGTTGTTTGCGCCCTGCGGCAGCTGTGCAGCAAATGAATGGAGATGAACAACGTTTCATTCATTCTCTCAAGGATCTTGAAGTGAGAGTGTGTCAGCCCTGCAAGTGGGCCAGGCCTTCCAAGCGATTATTGATAGTGCCTGCAGCGTGGTTCACACAAAGCCTGAACAGATGTCTGCTAAGAACAATTAAGACCAAACCTTTTGGTGATCCCAAAAGGTTCGCAAATGTTCCCTGATGGAAAAAGAAAGCCATCAGTTTTCTATATCAGAAACGGAAGCCATATTTTATATCTTAAATTAATAGGTGGAGATGAAAAGTATTCGTAGAAAGTTAAGGAGATTTAGAATCTTTCTTGCAACATCTTCCTGTGACTATGATTCTTAGGTTCAAAATAATGAAAGTTAGGAAATCAGGAAATCCTGGTTCTAAAATATCATAGGAATGTGACCTCAAGAGGAGAGACCCCATGAACAAATAACAGGTAGAATGATTTCAGTTATATCTATTTAGAAATTTCATTTCTCTAATTCATCCCTAGAGCAATTTAACACTTCTACATTCTGAAATAAACTGAGTAGGGCAAAACATCTCCAATATCTTAAGGTCAAAGTATAATGTCAAGTTTGCACTGATCAGGAAACTGAATCAATAAAGGATCAAGGTTCCCCCACCCCAAAAAATCCTCATTGCATGGGAAAGCTAATTGACTCAGTATATATGAAAAATATTCCTGAGTCCAGTTATATAGTATGTTCTTGCTGTTTTTTTAAAACATGAGTCTCTAAGAAATTTCCTTAAAAAAATGTTTAAATGGTATCTCTTAAAAAAATAGCAATTATTATTATTATCAAAGAATCATTGGTGAAAGTTCAATCTTCATTTCCATATATAACCCAGAAATCTTAAACGTCTATTTGAGGAAATAATGGGTAAGAATTAAATGATTATGGACTATATAGATGGTATATTTGGGGATATTTTTAGACTTTCAGCAAACTTAACTATTTATCTGAGCAGAAGATACATGTTCACATATGATAGCTTTGAGATAATAGCTTTGTTTTTTTTTAATAAAGAGTTATACCAAATTATGTTTTAGGTTATGAATTACCATAATAAAATTGTTAAATTGATATTATAAGTTGATTCACTCTTGTGGGAAAAAGTTTGCAATTTCTATTAAATATTTTTAATAACTATCATTTATCACATGCTCATTATATATTAGGCACTGTTCTAAGCATGTATAGTCATTCTTAAAACAATTCCATAAGGTATTAATATATTTCACTAAATCCTAAAAAGCTACTAATTATGAGGGGTACCTTTATATTAAGTATATCGAAGAAAAAAAATAACTGTGATTTGCACATATACACCATTTTCTTGCCATCTATAATATTTATTTTCACTTACTCAAAGAGCTTTTCTACATTTAGATCTGTACTTTATCACATATCACTCCTTGGCATGCATAACATTGAATATATAAATTAAATCAATTGGTTGAGATTCTTTGCACTTGTGGTCCAATTCTTCTTAAATACTTTTTGACTTAGAGTTAATAATGTCTGCATTTTTCTGCAAAATATTATCCAATATCCCATCAGGATTGTTGGTGATGCAATACAGCTTTATAAAAATTCTCTGCTAACCTCTAGAGTTTTCTTACAGGCTTTTGACACCCATTTGGCAACTTTTATTACTGGTATTGTTTTTTATTTAAATGTAGATTTCAAAAGATTTTCAGACAACAACCAGGTCTCAATATCCATACTGTCAAGTCCTTAAATGACTTGTTGGGGGGTCACAGGTGTAATCACGGAACAAGTAATAACAACCTAGGTGCATGTATGTTAGCAATGACGTCTATATCATGTCCTATCCAGCTGACAATGTGGAGATGGATTCTGGATTCAGAGATGTTAAAATATGAGAATAAATGAAACACTAAGAATCAGAAATGGCGACACATTTGTATAGAGCTCTGTAGTCAGACTGTGCGAGTCTGACTACAAATATGCAACTTAGCTCTTTACCTTACTAGCAGCGTGACTTTGGATAGGCTATTTAACCTGTTTACTCTTTAGTTCACCCACCAATAAAATGAGTATAAGAATAGCAACCTTACCTTGCCAGGTTATTTTGAGAATTAAAAGCAGAAATTAGGAATCCATTCTGGAATATTTATTCTACAAACATACCCATCAATGTATAATTATATATAAGGTAGAGATATTCATAGGAATGGCCACTGTTTTATTGTTGAAAAGTTAAACTCCTAAATTTCTATCATTATGTTAGTTATAAAAATGATGGAATATACAATCAGTAGAATACTATACAAATATAAAAATAATGGAAAAGGTCTACATGCTATGGAATATCCTATACTAAATTAAAAAGCAAGTTTTTAGAATAGAGTAGTCCCGTATTCAAAATAAACAAACACATAAAAGAGCAATAATATATGTGTATGCTTATGTACATGAGTATATATATGTTTGAATATATGAGTTTGATTTTTTAAAGTCTAAAAGATTATTATCCAAATTTTAACAGTTTCATCTGAAGGATGAGATTATCTACACTTTACACACTTCTCTATTTCTTAAAATTTTACATTAAATTATAAAACACAATCAGTGAAAATCACTGTGAGAATATACATTTGTATATTATACATTTATTCAATTTATATATTTTTATAGGATAAAACTGCATAGGCCAATAGCATGTTAGGAAGATAAAAGAATTGTAACAGAATTTGAGAAACAACTTTCTTACACACTTCATCAAAAATTAAAATTGCCTTGATCAATCTTTTTTTTCTGTCAGCCAATATTGACTATAAATACTCCTTCAACATCCTTTGATACACTCTATTTATTCTTTGTATCCCTTCTTCTGTATCTAAGTGGGGAGTTTTCTCTCCCCAGCATCTGCTGTCTAGCTGTAGCAGATTCCCTCATCCTTTCTCATAGAAGCAATCCGACTGAAAATGTGGCCCATTTCTGAGCTTACCCTCTGAAATGTGAATTCAAACAGCCACCTCTAATCACTTGCACAAGTGAGGTTTGGGAAACTGCTCTTCTCTGTCTGGAATCTTGCTTTCGCTGTATCCAGATAAAATGCAAGTCATAACCATAATGGTATTTGATATACAGATACCTTTTGCAGAGCTAAGCCATGGACCTATTATTAAAAACACATTTTTAATTTGTATTTGATTTTTCAAATACTTTATTTTCAGGTAAGCAAAATTCTTTGCATAGAAGAATCAAAAGTAATAGAGCTCACCGATGAATACAGTGATGACGTGGCAGGCTATGCTTAGAAAATATTTGTTTTCTAATGTTAGCTCAAATCTATCCATGAAATATTTTACATATTGCCACCCAAAAGATGGAATAATATAAGAAGCTAACAATGATCTGCAACCAGCAGTATTTCTGTATTTCCATTCATTAAGGCCTCTTGGTTATCAGCTAATGAGAAGTTTTCTCTCATGCAACTCAGTATATTCTTATTTATTTCATAAGTAAGTGTCGGTTAGTCGCTCAGTTGTGTTTGACTCTTTGTGATCCCATAAACTGTAGCCCACCAGGCTCCTCTGTCCATGGAATTCTCTAGGCAAGAATACTGGAGTTGTTAGCAATTCCTTTCTCCAGGGGATCTTCCTGATCTAGGGACTGAACCCAGGTTTCTTGCATTACAGGCAGATTCTTTACTGTCTGAGCCACCAGGGAATCCCTTATATTCTTATTTAATTGATTCCTATAAAAGGTAGCTTTTTAAAAACAAACATCTTGACATCTTTATTGTTATCATGAAGGTATAAATTGGTACAAGCCTTTGGTGAGATAATGAAAAGAAATGCTTTTATGCAGATTTCTAAATTAACATCATAATCATACTTTTAAGAACTAAGAATATTGAATTCTGAATGTGGGTCTAGAACTTTACTAGGCAGATTACAAGGATGACCCAGTGATGTACTGTTAAACCTGCTCTCCAGGAAGGAAAAGGAAGCTTTAATTTATAGAATTTACTGATTTCCATTATGTAAATACTCCCCCATGCCAATTTTAAACTACCAAGATTTTAACATCTATCGCACAAAATTTCTGAATAATTAACAATTGGCCAGCTCCAGCACATCATCACATTTTATCCTCAAAACAGATCTTTATAGTAGAGATTAATACCCCCCTGTTACAGATGTTTAAACCGAGATGGAATTGGTGATGTTAATTTGCCCAGATTCATACTGTTGGGGTGCCACGGGTTGTCTTTCTTTGCTTTATGCTTTTGCATATGTATTATAATTCTAATCTTTTTCAGAGAAAAATGCAAATTAGCAACCAAAGAATAAACTAAATCAGAAAGAAGAAAACTCAAAGCCAAACTTCCCTCTGGTGTGCTATTTGCCTAGAAAAACCTGCCACGGTAATGGATTCCAATGGGGTGTATAACTTAGCAGTTAAAAAAAAACTCTAGCCTGAAAACAGAACTGACAAAGCTTTAGTACATGCTTGACATCTTTTTTTAAGATTTTGTTTTTAAAAAACTACTTTTAGTAGCTACAAAAGAAGAGTTAATCAAGGGTCTGAAGTTGCTAGGTCTATAATGTGATGTTTTCTTGGGCAACAGTGAATAACTCATTTTATAATGATTATTCATTATTTAGTAATGAGTATCATGCTGCAATATTATAAATATTTCTGTGAGAAAGTAAAAAGAATAACCCTTACAGAAGATTTAGCAAAATAGGCTACAGAAAAGAAGATTTAGAAAGAACTACATGGAAGATTTTTCCATATTAATTATAAGTGTTATCCTTTCAAGGAAGTCTTGGAAATGAAGCAATTTCAGAAGAGAGCTAATGTAGTAGAAAGAAAAAAATGCTATGCATGTAAATCGTTCTGCACTGAAACCTGAGTTTGAATCCCAGTATTTTCACCTATGATTTGTGATTCATGAATAAGTTGCTTGAGCAAAAAGAGAAAATCATTCTTGTCCAGATTCAAGTAATATGATAATTATAGCTAATATTTTTTTTTAATCAATTTGAATGTGTCAGAGCTGGTGCTAAGTGAATCACAGGGACTATTTCATATAATCCCCTTAACTCAATGAGCAAATTACCATCTCATTTTACAGATGGGAATCTGACCTGCTGTGAACATCGCTATTAACCCAGTAGAAGAAGAAGAACTCGAAGACAGGGCTTCCAACCTGCAAACCTTCTTACCCATCGTTCCACATTTTGTATACATATAATGAAAGGGAATGAGCGCATGGAAAGCCATGGTGATGTCATCTCCTCTAAAAGGTTATGGCTTCTTGAGACCTGGAACTGTGCCATATTCCTCTCTGGATCCTCAGGTATAGTACCACATAACAGGCATGAATGAATACAAGAATGAATGAGTGTGTTATTGGTAAGGGTTGAGCATCATCAATACTATATTGTGAATGCCATCATAAACCCAGAATTTTGAATATGTTTGTGCTTTTTTATGTATTCTGAGTTCCAGAGAACTGGTTTGGGAAGCGATTGGCAAGCTAATTAATAACATTTGCCACCCAAATTTAGTATGCCAATGTATTTATAAGAGATTTATTAGAAACTATTTTTCTGCTGAGTTGCAATTGAAAGATCTTTCCTTTGAATAGTCTAGAAAATACCTCTTTACCATATCTTTCTTTTCCAAATTTTGAAAGCATCAAACTTTGGCATATTTCTGCCCATGATTATCAGTCTGTAGATAACATAAAATAATGACTCAAAATGGGGCCCTGAGTAGAAACAAGATAGTGTATCCACACTAACATCAATGGTCAAAAAGAACATGTCTTAGTAGAATTTTGTCTTAGCTTCATTTCCTTGTTCAATTTTTTTTTTTTTTTTTACTGTTTCTACAGTTTGGATTTATTATTCTGAGCTAATAAGACCAACATTGCTAGGATGGTCTCTGTTTAGAACAGCTAATATTTCTACTCTACTGTTACATCCCACATATATAAAACCTTATGCTCCAAATCACAAGGGAGATGAGTACAATTCATTATCTTATAAAAATAAAAACAAAAGCTAGCAAACAACACATGTCCTACTATAATAGATTAGAACTGCAAGCATTTTTATAGGGCAAAAAATACAATTTTCCTCATTATGAATTGTTCTAAGCTTTTTAAAAATCAATTTTTTTTCTATATTTTTAGAGTATTTTGTGAAAACTTCCTTGCCTTCCACATGGTTACATTTCCATTATGGTTTCTGATTTATTCATTTTCTTACTCATCACATTATATCCTTTCTGGTACATTCTCTTTTTCTTTCTATCTATTCCATTAGACTCTGGGCAAAAGCAGCATCTTACTTTTCTTTCTTTGGCTCCTTCCATAGTTCATGGCACATAATGAATAAGCTTAATATGCACTGCTGTTAAATGTTCATTCATTTTAATATTTTTTCTTCATATTCTGGATTCAACAAAGGAGACCGAGGGGGTAGTGGAGGGAGAAAAAGAGAATGTATGCTCCTTTTTTTTTTCAGTCCTAAGCATTTATCTAAAGTTTGTGTGCTTGTATTCAGCATTGGGCACTGTCAGACATAGAACTATAAGTTGGGTCAAGTAGAGTTTTCCAAAGAGACTTTTGAGAAGTTTAAAGGAATTTTTTCCCCTTAATAACTCTCAGGCATAATGCATTCAGTGGATCAGGGATGAATTAGGATATTCCATAGAGATCCTTGTAGTTTGTAGAACTAGCAACATAAGGCTAAGCACTGAAGAATTGATGCTTTTGAACTGTAGTGTTGGAGAAGACTCGGGAGTTCCTTGGAAAGCAAGGAGATCAAACCAGTTGATCCTAAAGGAAATCAATTCTGAATATTCATTGGAAGGACAATGCTGAAGCTGAAATTCCAATCCTTTGGCCACCTGATGTGAAAGGCAACTCACTGGAGAAGACCCTGATGCTGGGAAAGACTGAAGGCAGGAGGAGAAAAGGATGAAAGAGGATGAGATGGCTGGATGGCATCACCAACTCAATAGACATGAGTTTACGCAAACTCCAGGAGACAGTGAAGGACAAGGAAGCCATGGGGTGGCAAAGAATCGGATATGACTTAGCGACTGAGCTGAATTGAACAGCACATAACCCACCTCCTTCAGCGTTTAATCCAGGGAGTGTGTTCATCAGACACATTAACACAGATGTTAATAGTTTCTCAAACTTCTAACAAGTGGATTGTAAATCATAGATGTGTGCTGCACCTTTCCTGATAAACTGGATCTGGGCACTCATAAAATTCCTCCAAAAGCTGGCACACCTAGAACGTTGGCCTTGATGGACAGATCATGAGATTCCATTACAGCTCATTATAATCATAATCTGAGTACTCCTAGACAAAGAATGTCAAGTTTGCCCAGGTTCAACCCAAGAATGACATAATTACAGTTTTTTGTGTAATCTCAGTCTACTAGATTTAAGAACTCTGATTTTCCCCCAGGACTCACTCCTCAAAGATTTAAAGCAGCTTGGAAAATACAAAGATTGGGGCTGGGGCATAGGGGTGGTGAAATTGCAGCCAACATGATGTCTTTGAGGGGTCATTTGACTGTGTCAGAATATCAAATACAAGGAGTTCATTGGAGAACAAGCAGGGTATTTTACCAACCCCTTAGAACTTAGCCTGCTAGAGGTAACTGCCCTGGAAAAGGATTCAAAGGAAGCTGAAAAGACTGTAATGAGGTTTCAGTACTTCTTACTTAGCCAGGTAAATGACTATCCTGCAGGCCAGTATCAATGGGGACTCCAGAGAAGTGAGAGATTCTTGTTAATTCTAAGGGTCTCTGGATTCAGATACGGCCAACACTCCAGGTGTTAAAACTGTAATCTGATGGGAGAACTGCAAAAGGATGATTTTCCTTTTAGCAGCTTTGTAAAGGACCATAAAATACTGTTGTATAGGAAACATCCTGGCTGGCTGGCTGGTTGATTTCTTTCCAGAATTTCCTTGTAAGACACTCTTCAACAGACATGAAAGGAATGTAAAACTGTGAAAGAGCTGATCAGAGTATACCAAGAAGTGACCCGCTAAAGGACCCAGTGGAACATAATGCTGAAAATCACTTCTACCAGAAGGGTTTCCATCTGCAGGAGATATTAAGAGAAGAGTAAATGTCTATCATCTATGGAGTTTTACCTAGGGAATTTCCCAGCTCGTAGAATAGCAATCTGGAGTTAGTAACCCATGATTCTGGTTTCTGACCTCCCAATTCCATATGACAAGTTAGACCTGCTCAAATGTAAACGCTAACAAAAACATTTAAGGCGAGTACCTAGTTAACATGCCCTATCTGTTTCACTTCCAGTAATTTATATTTCTATATTAAAACAACTCATTGCCAATAGAATGTAAAGTATCATTATGCTTGCTTATGTCCTGTAAAAGATCTATCACCATCCACATACTCTGAAGGGTTAAGGCCAAGTTAAAAGATTATTCCCTTCCCCACTACTTAGATTACCAAAAAAGATAGCCATGTAAGATTACTTTGCCTTTTTTGACTTTAAAAAGTTGCCTGCTTGCTACCTTTTTTTATCTGAAGCCTGTAGGCAGATTCTAATTTGGCCCTGCAAAAAAATCTGTTTGGCCCTGGGCTGAGGGAAGATGTTAATTTTCATGACTGTTTTAGAACACATCAAAATTCAGTATGCATTTTTTTCAGGATTTCAAAGCAATATGCTTAAAACATGCAATTTAGAACTAGAACATATAGAGCATTTAAAAATATTCAGGTTTTACCAAGAATCCATCCGGTCTATTATTGCAATAAGTAGGATACAAAGATATCTTTATCTGGTTGTGAATGAAACTCTATCTACTTAGGAGAAAGTTCAAAGTAAAATTTTAGCTCTCTTAATTCTACAGAGGTTTTCTAGCTTTGACAGTAGAAATTTGGGGTCGTTTGGGGAAAAAGAGCAATTATAAAATTGAATCGGCATTATGCATTTCTCAAAAAAGTTTAAAAGAAAATGGTTTCTAGTCTTTAATATTTGTCTTTAATATATTTTATGCAACAGTTTGAGTTTAGTCAATGAATGTAACAAAAAGATGAGTGAGAATATGACTCATTCCACCATGAGGGTCTGTTAAGATGGACATGTGGAACATTTTCATAGGCTTCATTCACAATATTTATGCTCTTGTATGTCGCGCAATGGGGACTCTTTCCTGAGAACCAGTAGATAAGAATTTTTTTTAATCCAGAAGAAACGCGCCTGTAATACTCCACCTCAATATGCCAGAATGCACATAGAATCAGCCTTAATCAATTTGCGCCTTTCAGTAAATTTTTTAAATTATTTGTTTGATTCAGTTTCTATCCAATTAAAATTGAATTGAATTTAGTTTCATGTATACAGTTGTATTAGTTTGCTCAGGCTGTCATAGCAAAATACCACAAACTGGGTGACTCAACAGGAATTTATTTTCTCATAGTTCTGGAGGCCAGAAGTCCACGATCAAGGGGTCAGCAAGGCTAATTTCTTCTGCGGCCTCACTCTTGACTTGCAGGTGGCCCCCTTCTCACTGGGCTTTCATGTGGACTTAGCTCTGTAAATGTGAATTCCTTGAGTCTCTTCTGAGGGGCCTATGCCCCTCCTCACAAAAAGACACCAGTCAAATTAATTTGTACGCACCCTAATATTTAAACTTAATTATCCCTTCAAGGTCCTATTCCAAATATACATTCTGAAGTCCAGAGGTCAGGGCTTCAATATATGAATTCTGAGGGAACTTAGTTCAGTCCCTAACAACGATGTTCACCATATCCTGAGATATGGGGTTGGCTCAGTTTATCCAGCAAGCCATTAGTGGCACACAGACCAGTATCATTAAAGGTAAATAAATACATAGATAGAATATATACATAAAAGGTAACCACAAAAGAGACAATATTGAAAGTCATTTTATTAATAAGTAAACAAATAATCTCCCAACATTGTTTCTGTGTAGGCATTTTAATAAAAAGACAGACTCATTGAAAATATTTTTAAAGTAGCCCCAATTATTTTCACATGTAATACAAAAATAAATTATTGCCATTGAAAAATTTTTGGTGATCTGAGCACTGTGGATAGATCTTTTAAACACACTATTTCAGTTATTGTCAGAACAGCTTAAGAAGCAGAAACTGTTGTTTCTGTCTTAAGGGAAAAGACAGGAATTTTCAATATTTTCAAATATTTTGAAATTTTCAAATACTCTGCCAAAATCACATGCTAGTTTGTGATAGAACCTCAGTCCCAACACAAACCTGCCTGTCAGAAAGGCCCATGTTTTTACAATAAACTATCTCCNCACTATTTCAGTTATTGTCAGAACAGCTTAAGAAGCAGAAACTGTTGTTTCTGTCTTAAGGGAAAAGACAGGAATTTTCAATATTTTCAAATATTTTGAAATTTTCAAATACTCTGCCAAAATCACATGCTAGTTTGTGATAGAACCTCAGTCCCAACACAAACCTGCCTGTCAGAAAGGCCCATGTTTTTACAATAAACTATCTCCTGAAACCTTGGTAGAGTGTCTAAAGCTAGTTATGCTCAGTTCTGTTAGATAAGGTATTTCTATAACCAGGTAATAATATCAAGAGGAAGGATGATGCTGCACACTAAATTGAATTTGTATTTATTGATTTACATAGGATGTATTTAGTACTGCACTGAGCACTGAGTTTAGGATGATAAACAGGAAATAATCCTTCAAGAAACTCACAGACTGGTCAGGAAGACAGACACAGGACAAAGTGTAAAGCAATAAAGTCCTAGAGACTTTTTATTCAGTCAGCAGCAGGCTGTCTAAGGCGTTACTTGGTAAAAGTATAAGAAATTCTTTAGACTATAAAATACACTAAATACTATAGCTCTTCTTACCATAACACTTGTGAATATCACTATAAAATGTAAAAATAATTAGATAAGTGACAAGAAATCCTGCCTGCATCTTTTGAAGGCACAGCTCTGCCACATTCTATTTCAGTAAATTCCAACAAAGCTTAACTAAATTGTATCATTTAACTTTTACTATAACATTTTTACAAGCCACAGTTTCTGGTCAATGATGCTTTGGCTATGGAACTGAGTACATGGTAATGCCTATTTTCTACTTTGAAATCCAGCCCTCTATTTACCAAGCAGAAAGGCAAATGCCAGTTAAACTACTCTTAGTTCCATCTTTCTGATGTTCAAGTGCAGGAACAATTATGTTCATCAATATTTAATGGCCTAATCCTAAGCAGACAGTGCCACAGTGTAGGCAATAGTCCTGTTAACATGCTGTTAATTTCCAAGCATAGAGGCAGAAATGGACTATACAGTTACTGAAAGTGCACAGCAGTACATTTCCCTAAGGTAAAATTCTCTCCGCATTCTCTGGTCTACCTTCATTGATAGTAAGGGAATTAGAAACATTTCAGTGTTTTGTTCGGTGGGTTAAGCTTGTTCACTCTTTACAATTCGCGCAGAGAATGACGCTTTCCCAGCTCTCCAGTATTGTCAGTAACAAAGTTTTGCAGCTCTTGGATTCAAGGCACATATTTTATGACCCCACCTACCTCAACTTGGTTTGGTTTGGTTTGGTCTTTTTCTGATGTAATGCTTTAAATATCCATTATATAACAAGAGTCGTTGCCTAGATACTTGAAATCTAGACCACTGGACTTCAATTAAAAATCTTCCTATAAAATAAAAGACATAAATGCCAACATAACACAAGTCATAAGAAAATGTAACGTAATGTAAAATGTAATGTAATGTAAAACAACTACAACATGAATTCAGAGAACTTCGGTAGCCTAAATAATTTCATTAAGATCACAGGGTTCACTCTTTTCCTATTCTTTTAAAAAGACTGAAGCCTTGGGGAGGGGGTGGGGAGGGATGTAGGAGGCAAACCACCACGTAAAACCATCTTTGGGGAGAAAATAGCTTGGAGGAAGTGTAGGCAGAGAAATCATGTAAGGATTCAAACAGCAAGAGCAACAGGAGAAGAAACAAAAGATCCTTCTTTATCTGTTTGTTAATGGGCTAAATACATGCCAACAGCTGTTCTTGAGAATAAAGTCTGTATTATCTTCCTTATAACTTCAAGTTTGACCTTCAAAATTATCTAACTTCCTTTCAGTCTGATACAACTGATTTTTAAACCCAACTTCGTTAAGATTTTCCACTAAACAGAAAATTACAGCAAAATTTCCCTCTTAAAGGTGTTATATTACTTAAAACACTTTGGAGTCATTCCCATTATTTTTTTCTTTCTTCTCTATACTTTGTGAGAATTCAGATTTCCATGTATTAAATATCAAGTACATTGTCAATATTAAAGAATAAATCACAAACATATTTCTCCTAAGTATAAAGGTAATAAACATCAAATTTATCAATATTATCCAACGAGAGTAAAAGCAATAAAGCTTGATCAGTTTGGAAATCTTGTTGAGGTGAGTGAACATGGTAATAGATACCTTTCACAAACTAGAGGGAAGGAACTTCGTCCCTTTATACAATTCCCTAGTTCTTATAAAGAAAAGAGCAGAATGTCCCTGTAAGAATATTTCTTGTTTCTTTGCCAAATACCGTTCTTGGTTACTATGTTTATAAAACCATCTGCCATGTTTATATAGGAGAATTGAAAGGCAGAAATCTCTCATTTGTCAAAATCATAGCCATTCCCATAAGCCTATCTATTATATAAATTAACACGGAGTAGATTACAATCTTTCTCCGTAAATGTTCATTAACTTAAAAGCAGAGTTGGAGCTAATGCAAAATGGAGGAGTGGATAACTTTGTCTTGAAAATCCTGCCTTCCTCCAGTTGCCCTTCATCAGGAATCTAGTGACTACTGAAGGCCTGGTAGTTTTCATTCTACACTTCACATAGACAATGTTCCTGCCCCTGTCTTTCCCCTTATTTAACAGATATCTGTGCAGCTAACACATGTCATCAGGCAATGCTCCAAGTAGGTATTTGGGTTATATCAATGAATCAAGCAGAGGTTCCCAGCCCCAAGGAGCTTACATTATAAGAAGGGAAACCAAAAAAGAAAAATAAATGAGTCAGTTATATAGGACATAGATATATGGCTATGCCGAAAAGAAAAGTAAAGCGTGGTAAGGAAGATGAGGCCTTTAGGGGTTCTGGGTGCAGGAAGAAGATTGTACTTTCAAAATGGGCTTCACTGAAGCTCTCCAGGAACCAGCAATGAGCCCTGAGGAAGTCTGGAGGAGCGTTCATAGGAGGACAGGCTGATGCTCAAAGGCCCCAGTGTATCTGAGCAACCACAGGAAGGCCACTGTGGCTGAAACGGAATGAACAAGAAGGGGAGGCCTAGGAGAGAAAATGGAAACAGGCTGAGTGAGGCAGGAATGGGGATTCTGGTCGGCCCCTGGGAAGTTTGGGTTTTTCAGTTCAGTCACTCAGTCGTGTCTGACTCTTTGAGACCCCATTGAATCACAGCATGCCAGGCCTCCCTGTCCATTACTAACTCCCGGAGTTCACTCAGACTCATGCCCATCGAGTCAGTGATGCCATCCAGCCATCTCATCCTCGGTCATCCCCTTCTCCTCCTGCCCCCAATCCCTCCCAGCATCAGAGTCTTTTCCAATGAGTCAACTCTTTGCATGAGATGGCCAAAATACTGGAGCTTCAGCTTTAGCATCATTCCTTCCAAAGAAATCCCAGGGCTGATGTCCTTCAGAATGGACTGCTTGGATCTCCTTGCAGTCCAAGGGACTCTCAAGAGTCTTCTCCAACACCACAGTTCAAAAGCATCAATTCTTCGGCGCTCAGCTTTCTTCACAGTCCA